>PIJE02000570.1:245707-255707 GCA_002895965.2 Coryphaenoides rupestris | reverse complement strand
GGGGGGGTGTGCTCCACGGTTCCTTGAGACGTAATTGCGCGGCGTTTTGTTGACAAGCTGCAACCGCGCTGCAACAGTAAAAAAAACAAAATAATGAAGAAGAAGAAGAAGAAGAAGAAGAAGAATATAATGACTACTTATTCTTCGCGGTAGTCATTAGCATTTGTGGTCTTATTCTTCTCATTTAACCTGGCACCAAGGTGGCATCTCGCGACGCCTTTTTCGCTACGGCCTCGATAACGCTGTTTATCTTGGATTTACAACCCGCCGGCCCCTCTGTCCTCCTCCTCTTCCTCCTCCTCCTCCCCAAAAAGAAAAAAAAAAAGCGACCAACTCAAGGAGGTAATTATCCGCTGGCAAGCGGCACGTGCCGGCAAATGAAGAAGCTGTCTCCAGCACCTTCATTTGGGAAAGAAAAAGAAAACGACCAAGGCGCTGGAGGGGTGGGGGGGTGGGAGAGGGGGGGTGTGGAAGAGGTGCTAGCTAGCTCGCCAGCGCTAAGAAAACGTTCCCGCTGACTGGACTGACTGGAGCCCACAATGAGGTTTCCACTCGAGCAGTGTCCGGCAGAATGATGGACGGGAGCGAGGAGAGGGGGGGGAAATTACAATGATTTAAGGGCCCCGGATCGTGGAGAGATAAAAAATAAATAAAAAAAACCTCACTCACTACGAGTCCCGTACTCCTCTTGGTGCTTCAATGTCTTCCCTCCACCACCACCCCCCCCCCAACCGTGTGGTTCTGTTAACATGCAAGGCTTGGTGTGTGGGTGCTTTCTATATTCATGGATATTTTCTGTTTTTTTGTGTGTGTGTGCACATTTGAGAGTGATTATAATTCGATGTGTGTGTGTGTGTGTGTGTGTAGTCTACAGAGGATAGGTTGATGTACGTTGCTGCTCTTCTGAGTCCATTTACCCGTGTGTGCGTGTGTGTAGGAAGTCACGGATGTGCAAGTGTGTGCGTGTGTGTGTGCGTGTGCACGCGAAGCACAATTGTCTTTCCGTGTCTGCGTGGATATAGGCCCGTTAAAGGAAATGGAATAGACTCAATTTAAATCAAATTAGCGAGCGGGCAAATTAAGCAGAGGGATTTAATTTGAGCTGTTGTAAAAATGCTAATTCCAGTGCAGCCCGCAAGCCCATATGCAAATACAACACACTTTTACAATAATTCATATTAGGCCAGGCATACATAAAACACACACATTACAGGACGATGTTATCGGGGGAATTCTGTATCATTAGCCCTCGGACTCCCTGCTAGGAGCCAGTGCTAAGTGACTTGCTCTCATCGTGTGTGTGTGTGTGTGTGTGTGTGTGTGTGTGTGTGTGTGTGTGTGTGTGTGTGTGTGTGGTGGATGTTTCCCCGCGTCTAAATTATTAGAAAACATGAGATTAGAACATGATATAATCCCGACGTTAAACAGTGTGCAATGTGCATCTCGTTTCATTTCATCAAAGTGCTGTCTTTGAGTTTGTTTGTGTGTGTGTGTGTGTGCGCTTGTGTGTGGGTCTGTGTAAGTGTGTGTGTGTGTCTGTGTAATTGGGTGTCTGTGTCAGTGTATTCCCCTGTGTGTGTGTGTGTGTGTGTGTGTCTGTTGTGTGTGTGTGTGTGTGTGTGTGTGCGTGTGTGTCGTTAATAGTCATCGGACGTGTTAAGAGATCAGAGGAGGGAGGGTGGACTCAACAAACCAAGCAACCGACCAACGGTAAGAGCGATCAATTATTAACGAACACGTCGGGAGCGCTCACATTATGCATTTCGCGAAATCCTCGGCGATCGCGCCGGAGGGAATACAGGCCCACGCCTTAAATGCTTGAAGATGCCACATTCAAATAAATTACTTTGATTCATATTTGAATGTGTTTGCGGATGCCTTACGACTGCATGGCCAGCAAGTTAGATCAGATCTCTCTCTCTCTCTCTCTCTCTCTCTCTCTCTCTCGATCGATCTCTCTCTCTCGGAGGGCGGGGCGAGGACTCTCAATCACATGTTGTTCATAACGGGGTCACCAGAAGGATCCGCCCCCCCTAAACGGGCATGGCGATAATGACTCGCAGGACAAAAGACCTGTGCCCATCCACGACCACAATATGAAACGCGCCATCCAGTCGCATAACCGCCATCCAGGCCAAAACCTCGCTGGATAGAAGCGATGCGCTGGAATCGCAGAGGATGTGAGCGCCGGTGTGAAATATAACATGAATGCGTACTCAGCAGCTTGCGTCGTTAATATTTGTTTGTTCCTATAGCGATAATTAAAAAGGTTAATGACGGTTTCGGAGGAAGCGCACAGCTGCGATTTTAGTTTGATGATATTTGCTTGCGAAAACAAAACCGTTTGTTGAGAAAGGATCATTTTTCAGATTAGTTTTGTATCTAAAGGCTGGACAGTATTTCTCACTATTATATATTCACAGTGGGATTCTCTTTGTGTGTGTGTGTGGCACTCGAGGAAATATGTGTGGAAACAAGACTCGTGAAATAAACCAATTAAATATGATCTACTTTTTGTGAATAACAATAATACAGAAGTAATAATGTAATGTAATGACTTGACCTGTCGTGATGAATACAAAGGGTACATCAATGATGTACTGAGTCACATGATTATTATTATTCAAATTCGTTCATTTAACAATCAACGCACCGGATCGTCGCACTCTCGCACGTCTTAGCCCTCGCACCGACTGACGCGCAACGACAACCTCCATCCATCTATCTATTAACCTGCAGCTCCACATGGACACTCGGAAGAGCCCGATCAAAACCAAACCGATAAAACGGTAAATCTGAGGCTAAAAAGTGTGCGTAAGAGACCGACTCGTACTTATCTTTCGCTCGTCCTCCACTAACCTTCGTGCCCCCCCCTCCGGCCGCCACCCCCACCCCTCCCCTCCCACCCCTCCCCTCCCCTCACTACTGCTCAGTGGAGAGCAGAGCCCCCCCCGCACCGTCCGTCCCCTTGGAACATCGCAGGGACAATTATGCCCGTCGTTCGGCCGGCTGCCGAGCCCAATTTGCCACACAAATCAAACGGCCTCAGTTTGGAGTGTGGCGAGAGAGAGAGAGAGAGAGAGAGAGAGAGAGAGAGAGAGAGAGAGAGATAGAGAGAGAGAGAGAAGAGAGAGGAGGAGGAGAAAGGAAGAGAGAAGAGAGAATAGAGAGATCTGCAGTGGTCCAGTAAGCCCCGCCCACACTCGGGGGTTTCTGACCCCCCACCCCCCCTCCCGGTTGCCGAGCGTCGACGTTTACATGGAGAGGCAAGGAGATAAGAGTGTGAGTGTGTGTGTGTGTGTGTGTGTGAATTGTGGTGATAGAGAGAGGAACAAAGAGAGAGAGAGAGAGAGAGAGAGAGAGGAGAGAGAGAGAGAGAGAGAGAGAGAGAAGAGAGGAGAGAGAGGAGAGAGAGAGAGAGAGAGAGAGAGAGAGAGAGAAGAGGGAAGAGAGAGAGAGAGAAAGGGAGAGAGAGAGAGAGAGAGGGAGAGAGAGGGAGAGAGAGAAGAGAGAGAGAGAGAGAGAGAGAGAGAGAGAGAGAGAGAGAGAGAGAGAGAGAGGAGAGATGAGAGAGAGAGAGACAGAGAGACAAGGTGGTAGAGAGGAGAGAGAGCGTGAGAGAGACAGAGAGAGAGAGAGACAGAGAGAGAGAGAGAGAGATGAGAGAGAGAGGGAGAGAGGAGAGAGAGAGGGGGAGAGAGAGAGAGAGAGAGAGAGAGAGAGAGAGAGAGAGAGAGAGAGAGAGGGTGAGAGAGACAGAGGGAGATGAGAGAAAAAGATATAGAGAGGGAGAGAAAATAGTAGTGTGTGCCAAAGAGAGAGAGAGAGAGAGGGAGAGAGGGGGAAGTAGAGCGAGAGAACAAGAGAGTGTGTGAGAGAGACAGAGAGAGGAGAGAGCGGACAGAGCACAAGAGAGAGAGAGAGAGAGAGCGAGAGAGAGCGCGAGAGAGAGAGCGAGAGAGAGCAGAAGAGAGAGGAGAGAAGAGAGGGGGGAGGGAGAGGGAGGGAGAGAGAGAGAGCGGTAGAGAGGGCTAATGCCTAATTTGCCTTTTTGTCGTGTGTGTGTGTCGGGGTTTGTCCGCGGCGGTGCCACGGCGGGCTGGCTCCGAGCGCCGCGCCATCTGTTGCGCGCGCCAACTCAGCCATTTTGAGCCCTCGCATGTCTCATCGCCTCCACCTTGTCCCCGCCGCAGGAGGCAATCGCGCCACACACACACACACACACACACACACACACACACACACACACACACACACACACACACACACACGCACACACACACACACGTACACACACACACGTACACACACACACACACACGTACACACACACACACACACACACACACACGTATGGTTGCTTGTACGCACAACACACGACACACAACAACAAACCGCGGCATCCATGTTGGAAACACATTGTAGAGATGTGAGCGGTGATTTAGCGCCGGGCTGGGGACCTTGTTGTTATCGTCAGTGACGATTCAGTAATTGATTACCTTCTACCGGTCAATCGTAAATGTCATAAAAAGCCAAAGACATAATGACACTTTGATCGGAAAAACAATTTATGTCTTTAATGCGCAAACTACTTCTTAAGCTTATATGACAAACATATTGTTTCGGCCACCAGAATCATCCGGGTGTTATTATTAACATGACCAGTATTATTATTATTTTTTTTAATCGTTGGTGACAATTTATTGTAAGGATATATAAATGATGCCAGTAATGTACAAGGATGTACATCAAATCTCATACATTATGACTTAAATGACTTAAAGCAGGAACAACACGTTAATTAAGGAATTTATTAATGATGTTCATGTCTTCTTCATAGGGTGGGTGGGTGATAGCTGATGGTTGGGTGCAGGAGGGCGGAAGGGGTTTTGAGGCAAGGAGACGACAGTTTGACTGTTTCTGTTTCTGTCATATTGTTATGTTGGTGAGGAGGGGTGCTAACTGCTCACCAGGTCTCTCTCTCTCTCTCTCTCCTGGCCTTTAAGATGAATCAAGTCAGGCTGTGTTTTGTTTCTCGTCTGGTTTTTTTCATGTTAAACGCAACCCTCACACAACAAGGACGACTGAACCCAACAAGGGGCAAAATCTTCGTCGTCGTCAAACTCCATGTCAAAACTCCACTCCTGGTTTTCTACGACCCCCCATTTTGTCCGTCTCCCAAGGAAAGGAGAGAAAACCAACACATACACACACACACACCCTGAAACCGCAGGGGGGTGGGGAGGGGATTGGTGGGGAAGAGGGGGGTTCGTCACACACACACACCTGCTCGGCTACTTCAGGGGCCGTGGCGCCCTGCTCCCCTAACGACAACGACGCCATCGTTACCAACTCGGCTTTTGTTTATTCTCTCTCTCTCCCTCTCTCTCTCTCTATCTCTCCCTCTCTCCCTCTCCCTCTCTCTCTCTCTCTCTCTCCTGGACAGCCGCGCCCGTCGTCAGGAGAGGCTTGCGTGTTGCGTTTGTTTTGGCGTTGAAGGGACGGACTCCGGGCGCAGTTGTCCAGCAGTCGGAACAGCTGCAGCTGTCAGCGCCATCGGCAGCTATACGTGTGTGTGTGTGTGTGTGTGTGGTGTTTGTGTGTGGTGGTGTGTGTGTGTGTGGGTGTGTGTGAGAGGGGGAGGGGGGAGGGGGGGGATGCATACGGCGACGCCGAGGGACATGAACGGCGTCACGTTGCTCATGAGATCGACGGCGACAAGATAACTTTTTCTCAAAAATGTTGTTCTTGTTGTTGTTGTTGTCGTTTGTTCCATTTTAGATCAATTGGAACCGCAAATTCACGCGACGTGTGTGGGAGTTCGTCTCCCTCTCTCCCCCACTCTCTCTCTCTCTCCCTCTCTCTGTCTGTGTGTACGTGTGAGTGTGTGTGTATGTGTGTGTGTGTGCATGCGTGCGTGCGAAGCGACAACTAAATGGCCATCACAATTGGCACATTTATCGTCCATTAGAGTCGTTTTGGGAACGTCTCGTAATTAAATTGTGTCAATAAAATCCCAGAATTGCACATAAAATGGGGGGGAGACTAAAACAGAGAGAGCACATTTCCCCCATCGCTTCATCCCCCCGGTTCCCGGACCCCCGCTGTGAGACATATGTGACAGAGTGGTGGAAGGACGCAGAAAATACGAGAGAGAGAGAGAGAGAGAGAGAGAGAGAGAGAGAGAGAGAGAGAGACTTACAAAGCCAGAGAAACAAGAAAGAGAAACCACACACGCACGCATGTCTGAACAGATTGCAGTGGCAGGGAACATTGAAAGGAACCGGCCATCGCTGTGGCTACAGAGTGGTGGTCTCTCTCTCTCTCCCTCTCCCTCTTCTCTCTTTCCATCTCTCTATCTCTCTCCCTCTTCTCTCTCTCCATCTCTCTCTTTGTCTCTCTCCCTCTTCTCTCTCTCTCTCTCTCCTCTCTCTCTCTCCCTCTTCTCTCTCTCCTCTCTCTCTCTCTCTCTCCTCTTCTCTCTCCATCTCTCTCTCTTTGTCTCTCTCCCTCTTCTCTCTCTCCCTCTTCTCTCTCTCCATCTCTCTCTCTTGTCTCTCTCCCTCTTCTCTCTCTCTACTCTCTCTGTCTCTCTCCCTCTTCTCTCTCTGCACCTCTCTCTCTCTGTCTCTCTCCATCTCTCTCCCTCTTCTCTCTCTCCATCTCTCTGTCTCTCTCCCTCTTCTCTCTCTCCACCTCTCTGGCTCTCTCCCTCTTCTCTCTCTCCACCTCTCTCTTTCTGTCTCTCTCCCTCTTCTCTCTCTCTCCCCATCTCTCTCCCTCTTCTCTCTCTCCATCTCTCTCTCTTTGTCTCTCTCCCTCTTCTCTCTCTCCACCTCTCTCTCTCGTCTCTCTCCCTCTTCTCTCTCTCCCTCTTCTCTCTCTCCATCTCTCTCTCTCTCTCTCTTCTCTCTCCCTCTTCTCTCTCTCCACCTCTCTCTCTCTGGCGTACAACCTTGGGTGAAAGGCAGCACCCATTCAAAGAATTGTATAAAAAGGGAGACTTGAGAGAGGGTGGTGGTGGTGGGGTGTTCCACCAGCACCACCCTCTCTCAAGTCTCCCTTTTTATACAATTCTTTGAATGGGTGCTGTGTGTGTGTGTGTGTGTGTGTGTGTGTGTGTGTGGGTGTGAGGGAAGGGCAGTGGGGGGTCTGTTTCAGCTGGTGTGAAAGGAGAGCGAGGGCAATAAAACTTTTATTCACCCCAGCGTGTCGCAGCAGGAGAAGCTAATGATTCATGGACTTTAGTTGGGGGTGGTGGTGGTGGTGGGAGGGGGGGGGTAGGTTGAGGGGGTGGTGGTGTTGGGAGAGAGAGGGGGGGGAGAGAGAGAGAGAGAGAGCGAGAGAGAGGGGTTGAAAACTGCCCAATGGGGTTTGAAAACTGTTGTCACACTTGGACGGACAGGTGTCCGATGTCAAGTAACTCAATCCTTTAAAGGACTTTTTTTTGGGGGGGGATCAAAAAAGGGATTTTTGTGCCGGACTGCAGCACAGGGAATACTAAATAAAATAAACCTCCCTGGAGACGGCACAAAGCCCAAGCACAAGTCAGGTTTTGATTAGGAGTTAAGATGCGTGTGTGTGTGTGTGTGTGTGTCAGTCTGTGTGATATTCATGTGCATAAGTCACGTATTTTCCCACCATTGTGAAAGGGGCTTCAAAATCCCTAACTAGGAAAGAACACAACTCATGGTGTGTGTTTCTTTTGATGGCGGTGGGGGTGGGGTTGGGGGTGGGGTTGGGGGCGTGTCCTGGTCCACGCTGCGTCAGGAGGAGGAGAACGCGGCCGTAATAATTCACGTTGTCGAGAGATACCTGTGTTTACCTTGAGCAGACACACAGGCCAGAGAGACAATGGTCGGCCTTCGCCTTGAACGGCACGCACACACGGACACACACACACACACACGCTTACGACAAAACACCAGACAAACAAGACCCCAAATCAATGGTCAACCTTTGTCTCGAACCACACACATACACAACCAGACGTGAACACACACACACACACGTGTCCACGCACGCACACATGCACGCACGCACACATGCACACACACGCACACGCACACACACACACACACGATACACATGACAATGCTCCGGGCACATCCCACCTTAAAGTGGGTCTGCTTCAGACAGCGAGCGTGTGTGAGAGAGAGGCTGGAGGTATGTGTGTGTGTGTGTGTGTGTCTTCTTCAGACAGCGAGTGTGCGTAAGAGAGTGGAGGTGTGTGTGTGTGTGTGTGTGTGTGTGTGTGTGTGTGTTGTGTGTGTGTGTGTGTGTGTGTGTGTGTGTGTGTGTGTGTGTGTGTTTCTGTGTGTCTGCTTCAGACAGCGAGTGTGTGTGAGAGAGAGAGTGGATGTGTGTGTGCGTGTGTGTCTGTGTGTCTGCTTCAGACAGCGAGTGTGCGTCAGAGAAAGTGGAGGTGTGTGTGTGCGTCTGTATGTCTGCTTCAGACAGCGAGTGTGTGTGAGAGAGAGAGAGTGGATATGTGTGTGTGTGTGTGTGTGTGTGTGTGTGTGTGTGTGTGTCTGCTTCAGACAGCGAGCGTGTGTGAGAGAGAGGCTGGGTGTGTGTGTGTGTGTGTGCACGCGCGTACGTGTGTGTGTACATGCACATGTGTGTATGCTCGCTGGGTGATTAGGTGCTTCCATCGCACTTACATTCAGCGTCGGCGAGGTGCATCAGCAGCGCCAGGAGCAGCAGCAGCGGCAGCAGCAGCAGCCTGGGCCCCGGTGGCGTGGGCCCCGGCGTGGGCCCGGTCCCGGCTCTGCTGCGGCGCTGCGTGGCGGTGGTGGGGCGGCTGGGCACCTGCATGCTCCTACTGTCAGCAGCCTGGTGGTGCGCAGGCTCACGGCGGCGGCACCGCGCCGAGTCAGGCCTGGTCCGGTCTCTCAGAGGCTGGGGGAGGGGGGGAGGGTTCACAGCCTACAGAGAGCAGGAGGAGAGGAGGAGGAGGAGGAGGAGGAGGAGGAAGAGGAAGAGATGAGAGGATAGAAGAGAGGAGGAGAGGTGAAGATAGATGAGAGAGGAGGAGATGAGAGAAGACAGAGAGGATAGAGGGGAGAGCAGGAGAAGAGATGATAGAGGAGAGAGGAGGAGATGAGAAGAAGAGAGAAGGAGATGGGAGGAGAGAGAGAGGAGAAGAAGAGAGGATAGAGGAGGGGAGAGGAGGAGATGAGAGGCGGAGAGGACAGAAGAGGAGAGGAGAGGAGAGAGGAGGAGAAAAGTGTCAGGGAGGAGGAGGAGGAGGAGGAGGAGACAGAGAAAGGAGAGTGCGTGAGACAAAGCTGTTTGGCTGCATGGGTTTTATCTCCCCCTGCACATTTGTGGCAACCCCCCTCACAGCCGCCACCCCCACACTCACCCACCCCTCCACCCCCCCCCAGACACACACACACACAGAAAGGCTGGGCTGCCGCTGACAGGGGGGGTGGGGGGGGAGACGAGGAGAGAGGGTGATGGGCTGGCGGGCTACGTTCTGACACTCCTCTAAACGGAACAGTCACTTTGCACACACTGCCACGTGCACATGCTTGTGTGTGTGTGTGTGTGTGTGTGTGTGTGCGCGAGAGAGAGGGGAGATAGCTTGCACACATGAAGGGGTGCGCATACAGATGCACATCTCCACGTCTCTCTCTCTCTCTCTCTCTCTCTCTCTCTCTCTCTCTCTCTCTCTCTCTCTCTCTCTCCTCTCTCTCTCTCTCTCTCTCTCTCTCTCTCTCTCTCTCTCCTCTCTCTCTCTCTCTCATCTCTCTCTCTCTCTTCTCTCTCTCTCTCTCTTCTCTCTTCTCTCTCTCTCTCTGCGGTGGTTGTGTGAAAGTGAGGAGGGGGTGGGTGGGGGGGGGGGCTTGCTTTGTTCTAGTGGCGGTCTCCCAGATCAGTGATGTCATCGCTGAACCGGGATCTGAAAACGGCAGATTTCTCGTTTCCTTACATAATTTTGCGGATTTTGAGGATCAATGAGCCGTGTTTGCCACACAAAGAACAACCCAAGCAA
>PIJE02000570.1:192064-234383 GCA_002895965.2 Coryphaenoides rupestris | reverse complement strand
AGCCTCGGACTGTATTAACAACACACACAGCTGTGTCACACTGCTCACATTATGAATTGTAATGCGCGCGCTAACAGAGTGAGAAGATAGCATCGTGATGGGACGGGATGTTTGTTCAGAGGTCGATTGCAGAGTTGAGTGAAATACCTGTTGCATCCCTCTCTCTTGTCGGCAGAGGAGAGAGAGAGAGAGAGAGAGAGAGAGAGAGAGAGAGAGAGAGAGAGAGAGAGAGAGAGAGAGAGAGAGAGAGAGAGAGAGAGAGAGAGAGAGAGGGGAGGGGGGGTGGACGTGGTGACGTGGCGAGACGGCTGCCAGTTGCAGGGTGAATGATTGACTAGATGTTTCGAAATGACCAGCAGCTGAAGCGAGTTGACTGACTGGCTGGCTGGCTGGGCTGCCTGGCTGGGCTGGCTGGCTGGCTGGCCGGTCGGGGCTGTGTGGCTGGCTGGTATGCGTATTTGGACCAGCAACTGCTCTCACGGCTGCAGATAAACTTGTCCTCCCCCTGGGGAGACCACTCAAGTACACTCTGACCATGGGGCCCGCAGACGGAGGTGTGGTCCAAACCAGTGTGTGTGTGTGTGTGTGTGTGTGCGCGTGTGTGTGTGTGCGCGCGCGCATGTGTGTGTGTGTGTGTGTGTGTCGCAATCGGAAAATGTGTCGACTATTGAACTAAAGCTCACCCTAGCCCGAGAGCGGCCGTGTTCTGTGTCATTACAGCCCAAAACCAACCGTTAAAACCAATGGAACCGGAGGAGTGCTGACTGTGAGGGAAACGTCAATGTTTAACTGCTGCGTTTCAACTCTTTGAATGCGGCGTTCGTTCTGCATTCTGACACCAGCGCCAGCGGTGTGTTGCATTGTAGGCCGGGCCAAGTACAAATTGAGTGGCTTTTATTTTATTTTTTCACGCCATTTTGAGGTTAAACAGAGGAACTGCTTAGGAGCCCAGTCAGCAGCCCCACGACAAAACAGCCCTAACGATATCATAAAATCTCCCAGGTTTTGCTGAATTTCCACCACCTTGACTTTTTTCGCCATCGCGCACGCACACGTAGGCACTAGCGCGCGTACACACACACACACACACACACACACACAGTCCCTAAACTGCGTGTTATCTGTTCTCTGTGCGCTACCTTGACGCTAAGCGCTTGGCTTCCAGGACATCGGGAAAAGATCGCGCCGGCAAGGCATCAAAGTAATCCCATCGGACCCTGATGGGAGTCTGGAGCGAGAGAGACTTTTTTTCTCTCCAGCCTTATTTATTTATTTCTTGCTTGATGTTCGCTGGGATTTTCTTCGGCGGCCCCCCCCTTTGCATCGCACACACACACACACACACACACACACACACAACACACACACACACACACAACACACACACACACACACACACACACACACACACACACACACACACACACACACACACACACACACACGTCTGGCTGGCGTGGGTGTGTGCACAGCCAAGCACCTCCACAGACGACGCAGGACGCTCAACGCTCGATTGGCTGGCTGCGTGACTGATTGAAGGGTCCAAGTCGACCACTGGTCTGCTCAGCCGAAGCCGGCGTTTTGATTTGTTAGACAAATGAGGGGAAACAGAGAGAGCGAGAGAGAGAGAGAGAGAGAAGAGAAGAGAGAGGAGAGAGAGAGAGAGAGAGAGAGAGAGAGAGAGAAGAGAGAGAGAGAGAGAGAGAGAGAGAGAGAGAGAGAGAGAGAAAGAGAGAGTAGTCTCTGAGTTTATATCCCACGAGTGCTTCTAAAACGTGACGCCAGCGTGATCTCGTCGGCACACAACCTTTGAGCTCGAGTTTTGGCGTCTGGTCACGGGGGTGGTGGTGGGGTCTTATCGTAATCTACCAAAGTTCAAAAACAACCCACTGGTTTGGGGGGGGACGCTTGGCAACTCCCCCTCAGCCCTTTCTTGTTTCTTTGTTATGTCACCGTGTGTTTGGCTAGTCAAGTGGACAAAGGGGCTCCAGACACACTGAAAATGTGTTTCTCTGCACGCGTTCAGCGGGACGTTGGCGGTGGGCCGCGCGAGACGGCGTAATCTCCGGCGGTGGCGGCGGCGGCGGCCGGTGGTGGTAGAAACAAACGCCTTTGTGTGTGTGTGTGTGTGTATGAGTGTGTCTTTCTGCACCCCCCCCGCCCCCCCACCCACCTCTCTCTGTGTGCTTCTGAGCTGCGGGCGTTCGACGATATTGCATTTCAAAGGGGACGTCGGCGCCGCTGATGTGAGCGTTGATACGAGCCACAAGGCGTACTCGTGTGTGTGTGTGTGTGTGTGTGTGTGTGTGTGTGTGTGTGTGTGTGTGGGACTGAGTGAACGCGACCAGAACGGCTGACGCATATATGCAAATGAGTTCAGGAGAGGTACAAAAAAGCTAAAAGGGTCTCTGTGACAAAAGACAAAAAGAGGCGTGTGTGTGTTGTGCGTGTGTGTGCTTTCAAGGAGTCACAGCCTTCAAAGTGGGGGGTTTCCAACCGCCCGTCGCCCCCAAGAAGACGTCTTTGTACAAGCTCCGACCCCGCCCGCTGTACAAGCTCCGCCCCCCTGCCCGCTGATGTCATCCCATTACCAGGTGCCGGGACACACTCACAGGACTCAGGGCCACATGCGCTCACCCAAACACACAGTCACAGAAACTAAGTGAAAGCGTCCGCCCGCTGTAAATAACAAGTCAGTTCCTCAGCGGTCTCTCGCCCGGTCTCGCCCCCCTCGGGTTTGTGCGGCAGCGGCAAACCGAGTTAAGACGGTGTCCCTCGACCATATTATTGGATTACTGCGATGCGGATGACCTGACCTAAATATCCACTACGGTGGGATACAGTTGGCTCTACATACCGCGTACACGTGTGTGTGTGTGTGTGTGTGTGTGCAAGTCGGACGAAGGGACACACAGGGGAAACGGAGCACTGATCGAAGACGGCGTCCGCAGTTATGCGCACAATGGATAGGAAAGGGGCAAGTGAGAGTCAAGACCCCGTAGTTCTGCATGTCATTGGCCAGAAGGTGCGGTCATCGGGATTGATCGGAACGCCGCGATGATGTCACAGGTGATGATGTCCGGGGGATGATGTCATATGATGAGTGCTTATGGCGGACACACGCACACGCATACGCACAGATGCAGGCAGCCATTGACACCGAGAGCCATGTCCACGTGCACTTAATGGCTTTATATACAAAACCACTCAACACCACACACACACACACACACACACCCACACACAGACGTGCGCACACAACACACATCCATTCGCCTCAGGGCCGGGTGCCATAACGACCCAATCAAATATATTCCGATTAGAAAGGTGTCGCATTACCATCCAGCTGCATGATAAATACGCACTCGGACGCCGCCATTAATCTCACCCCCCCACCCACCCTGCACTTACTCCTGCACTCACACGCCCGGAAAGAGAGAGGAGAGAGCGAGCGGGAACGTGAGCGAGAGGGACACACATAGACACACACACACACACACACCATATGCTGCACCTCTGCCCAGTGGTTGGCTGTGGTAGAGAGAGAGTAAAGACACTGGCCCGGTGTGCTCGGTCAGGTCGTACTCTCTCTCCGCACGCGTCAGAGGTCGTGACCCCCTCCCCTCTGGCTCTGCTTGGGGGGGGGGCGGCAATTGCTTCATCTCCCCGACCCTCTCTCTCTGCTTCTCCTTCAAGCCATCGCCCGGCCTCTGAAAGGTCATTTAACCCATCAGTATTAGTGGGACCACATATATAGCCACCATATAGGTAATGCGGTGTGTGATGCTGAGTACATTTCTACAAATGTACTCACTGTAAGTCTCTTTGGATAAAAGCGTCTGCCAAATGCTCTAAATGTAAATGAGTAAGACGGGGGGGATTTGCCCGAGTGTTGTCCTGCCTGAAAACTTTTCTCTTTATTATCTGGTATAACACGGGCCGTTTAAGCCAAATTCAATTTGCCGACTCCAACAAAGATCGTGTTGTTGTTAGGTCTCCATTTGCTCTCTCTCTCTCTCCCTCTCCCTCTCTCTCTCTTCTTTATCTCTCTCACGTGGTGTTACCCTGTGGGGTCATCTCCCGTACACATTAGCTCCAGATGACACTGTGTCATAAGTGGCCACCGTCTGCCTTAACGACCGGCAAGCAGAGTGTGCCCTCCCACACAGGCCTGGGTGAGATCACATAAGACGCACGCGCACACACACACACACACACACACACGCGCACACACACAGTCATACATAGGCACAGTCATACATGCACACATAGTGTTCAAACACACACAAACACACTACTCTCACTACTAGTGCAGTCACACATCTCTCCGGCAAATACAGGTCCACCCCCTCCCCCTCGACCCCACCCTCCCCTTCTCCCCCTCGCTACCCCCTCCGCCCCCCGGGGAGATGAGCAGCAGACAGTCGGGACAGCGGTGTCGGCACGCTGCCCTCAATATAAACACGGCACCACAGTGGACTCAAAGGTCAAGAGCCCAGGAAATTACGTGTGATAAATAGTTCTCTCTCTCTCTCTCTCTCTCTCTCTCTCTCTCTCTCTCTCTCTCTCTCTCTCTCTCTCTCTCTCTCTCTCTCTCTCTCTCTCTCTCTCTCTCTCTCCTCTCTCTCTCTCTCTCTCTCTCTCTCTCTCACTCTCTCTCTCTCTCTCTCTCTCTCTCCCAGTGTTTGATGAGGTGGAGCCAGGGCCGTCTTCCCGAAAGTACGGCACAGTGAATAGAATAGTGAACACACACACACACACACAGTGGGTCGGCGGCGGCGGCGTGGTCCCCCCCGCCCTCCTCCCCCCCATTCCCGTTTCAAGGGGGAGTCCTTGGGAAGTGTACGAGCAGCAGACAGAGTGAAAAACCGTCCGTGGATTTGCCTCGAACGGAACGGACGCGCGAGCATCCGTTTCGGCTGAAATGAATCGAACGAAACACATTCTTGACTGTTCGATGCGAGGGGCGCGGGGGTAGGGGTGGTTAATTACAGCTCGCAGCAGATATGCAAGCGAGGATAAAATCAAGTCAGCGTGTATTTATCAGCGCATATTGTGCATACCCTCGCAAAAATGTACCACCTTGACAATAACAACCAGAAAAGGACCAGGAACAGTGTGGGCTCAGTCTCAAGGGCGTCGGATCGATTAAAACTCGTCTCCGAGGCCACGTCGGTGGATTGGAGGCTGTCGAGCAGTCAGAGGTCAGAGGTCACACTCGGGCAAAACTCAGGCCTCGATCAATAGCAATGTCACGCATCATCCATCATGTGGACCGTGCGTGCATGTCTCCATCTGCTGTGATGGTGTACACATTATGACATGTTAAGTACCATTCTGTATCGTTAAGTGCATTGACTGTGTGTGTGTGTGTGTGTGTGCGTGTGTTGTGTGTGTGTGCCCACCAGTTACCAAGGGAGTGTCTATAAAGAGTCGATCTTGGTACAAGCAACAAGCAAGCAGACTGGAATGATCTTGGACCAGTGTGTGTGTGTGTGTGTGTGAAAGGGAAAGGGAAAGGGGACCAGTAAATAGTACTTGTGTTGCATGGTGAGGCTGCTGATTAGCTCTTGGGGGAGCAGTAAGCCATCGTGGTGCCTTCGTTTGGGTGGGGGGTGGGGGGGGGGGGGGCTGGGGCTATTCACAAGACGCTTGTTAAACTTCAGGTTATAAAACAAAAGGCAACGCTCTGGTATTGTGGTGGCGGTGTGCTGGCACACATAAAACACACACACACACACACACATACCCACACAGACACACATAAATGCACAATATTCGTAAGTTATGGACAACAAATATGCCCCTCGTCCCCACACCCACCCATACATTCACACACACACACACACACACACACTGCAAATGATGATGCAATCGCGTACACATTTCAGGCCACAAACTACCCCCGACTACACCCCCCCCCCCCAGGCCCCCCCCCCCACATCTGTTTTAATGAATGTGTTCGGTCGCCCCGGACCCCACCACCAATCAGCGTGCCCACCGCCACACGGAGCCCGCATTAAGGGCAGGCGAGTGAATCCGGCGGCGCGCTCTTAAACAGCAGAGTGACGCCGATTTACAGTCACTTTGCTTTTTTATTTTTTTTGCTCGTTTTTAACGGCTCAAAGCTAAGCGTTGTGACCTGGAAAGGTTGTATTTCTTTTCTTTTTTTTCTTCTCTTGGTTCTTTCCGACCCCCACACCCCTCCCCCCCCCCCCTCCCCCCCCACCCACCCACCCCCCCGCCACCGTAATGGTTCGAGTTTTAGAGTCCGGCCTGATTACTTGTCGGGGGCCACTGAGCAAGAGCGAGAAAGTTTGTCTTGAGAAGGGCGGTTAATAAAGACCTCCTCCCCGCTGCCATGTTTATTAACCCTGAGCGCTAACAGACCGCTAGCTGAAGTCTTTTTGCTAACTCACCCCCCCCCACACATACACACACACAAACCCCCACACACACACACAAACCCCCCAGGAGGTGCCACGGTTAGCGGAGGGTCTTTGACACTTTGCTTGGATTTATTGTGACTCGTAATGCCTTTGCCCTTTTCTTCCCGTCCAAGAAGCGACGATATTTAGATGGCGTGGTGTGTGTGTGTGTGTGTGTGTGTGTGTGTGTGTGTGTGTGTGTGTGGGCAATTTAAACGGCGCTAGACCTTTTGGACGTCGCGGGGACGAGAGCGAGTTAAGCCAGCCGACGTGAGTGCGCGTCCTGCCCCTGGGTGGGTGGGTGGGTGGGTGCACGTCGCCCACCCGCCCATGCCCCCCCCCCCCCCCACACACACACACACACACACACCGACTTTCACGACGAGCGATAGTTGTCCTTTGACTTTCACATTTTTATACGCTTTCATTATCCACACTCGGGAGAACGGGCAGCCAGTTAACTTAATAGCTGTGACACCCGTTTCCCATAAATATGCAAATACGACACAGACACGCTCCGTGTGTCTAGCGGGAGGAAGACGCGCGCACTCTCGGCCGTCGGAAAGGCTTTGCCGGAAAGTCGACCGTTCCGTTTCCCTCCGGTTTTCTTTTCCTCCTCCTGTACATCAGCTACCGACTGTTAGCCCCCATTTTGCTAATTCTTTCCCCGCCGAATTTCCGGCAGGTTTTTTTCCCGCGAGGGCCGTTTGTCGCCGAGGGCAACGCATTATACGCCCCGGCCGCGCCGTGTTTAATCATCGACTCTCTCTCTTCGCGCGTGCGTCTTAGCCCGCACTCAAATGTCGACGCCCCTTCACCCCCCCCCCCCCCCCCCCCCCCCCCACAACCACACTGTTTCCTAGCGGACGTTAGCATGCGGCGGCGCACCGTGGCAACAGTGTGTCTCGTTATAAAGCCGCAGAGGATTACCGAGGTCCACCGATGGCCCCCTTGATGTGTACCCACCCACACACACGCCACTTTAAAAGCAGCCTCCCACAGACTGCTGGGCGACACACAGAAGGTTGGTATGGAGAGAGGAGGACGGGGTGGTGGTGGTGGTGGTGGCGGTGGTGGGGGCGCGGGTGGGTTCGGGGGGTGGTGGGGGTGTCGTGGCATGCGACACCTAAACAGTCATTTATTTAGGTGTCGCATGTCGCACCCAACCCCACACAGACACACACACACACTCCCCCCACCCCCCACCCACATCCCGACACGTACTCGCGCCCATTATACCAACACTTCACCTATCGCCCCTCCGTGGTTAACAATAACACACCGTTTGACCCCGGCCCAGCCCGTATACACACACACACACACACCGTTTAAGCGGTCAGCTGGCCACACACTTGTGTTGCCAGTAATCCCCTTCATCTCCCGGAGATTGGGGGGCCGTGCGTGTGTGTTGGGGAGGGAGTTCTTAACCCTCAACCAGTGGCCCGCCATCTCTCTCTCTCTCTCTCTCTCTCCCAAACTTTCTCTCCCCCCTACCCTCTCTCTCCATCTCCCCTGTGTCTCCCCTACCCTCACCCCCCTCCCCCCTAGTGATGTCTAATAAAAGCAGCCGAGTGGGGGAACAGCTGGGCTCCTGTGATCCCGCTCGACAGGGCCGCCGGCCGGGGGTCCGCGGCCCCCGCCAGAGCCGGGGAAGCACACGCAAGGAGGGCTAAGATGGAGGGCTAAGAGAGACAGAGAGAGAGATAGAGAGACAGAGAGAGATAGAGAGACTGAGTGTGAGAGCGAGAGTCAGAACGTGAGAGAGAGAGATTTCATATCCTACTCATGTTTTTTTTTCATGTACAGTATGTGCCACTATTGTATTACTATGTTCTTCATGTACTTGTTACTGTTTTGCGTTGGCAATATTAAGGAATTCTTTTCTCATGCCAATAAGCCCCTTGAGTTGAACATTCAATTGATAGAGAGAGAGAGAGATTAAGAGACAGAGAGACAGAGAGACAGACAGAGAGAGATAGATATATAGATGCACACACAAGAAAAGAAGGGAAATGAAAAGACAGATACGAGGGGATGAAACACCTTGGTGTGTGTGTGTGTGTGTGTGTGTGTGTGTGTGAAGCAGTGATGATGACGATATTCTCTCTGTCTCTGGCGTTTCCAAAAATCAAAGAAAAACGCCAAAATATAACTTTGTGTTTGAAGTGAGTGACGAGTGACTGGCTTGAGCACGCCACTCAGAGCCGGCGGTGGAAGCAGCACTCAGATCTCTCGCTGCAGTCAAATGAAAGCAACGCCCGCATTGAACACGTTACTTCAGCGAAAGTACAAGAGTATGTGCGTCGAAAACACACATCAAAGTACTCGCTGTTGCAGCAGTTGCGGGCCCATTTCATCAGAATACACATGATAGTATTGACGCATTGATGTGTGCATCGCGTCAATGTTGCTCATAAACCAACACGGCAATCGGTTGATTGTATTTCGCATTGTTAATTTTAATCTGCGAGTAAACTATGAGGCTGTCGGATAATGTCGCAGAGTAGAAGGATAAAGTAGCAGAAAAAAACAGAAATACAGCGAAGCAGGGTACGAATATATAATACGCCCGCTTCAGATTTGTCCTTGAGTAAACACACTTACTGTTACTTTCCACCACTGCTCAGAGCTAAGTTGCCTTTTGAAAGAAATGAGTCGATTTGCTGAGCTTATTATTAGCAAAAGGCAAAAGGCACGTGGACATCGGACACACGTTGAGCCTGAGACAAGTCTAACCTATTGACCTGTCGAGGGCCGCGGGTCGTGGCGGTTTGGAGCCATTTATTCATTACGATGACTGCGACAATGTCGGGGAGATTCGCCAGGGACATAAGGGCGGCGGAGAGGAAGCAACACAACAAGCCACGAAGGCCGCTCCAGTCGTGGTGGGCCCCGTGCCAGGGTCCTCGAACACATGAGGTTAACAAGGCCCTCCACCACCCCCCCCCCTCCACCACCCTATTGATTAGTGCCGTTTTTTCATTAGCTTTTGGAAGCGGGGAGAAAGTTCTTTGGGCAAATGATTTCGCTCGTTCAATTTAGCTTATGGAATAAATGGTTTGACAGATCATCAATGATCACTGAATACTATACTAAATTGCCCTTTATTGATTCATTTTTACCCCCGCCCCCCCGCGCGCAACTCCACCCTCCTCATCCGCCCTCCACCGTGCACCACCCGATTACGGTTACAGCAGCAACAACAACAACAATAGATCGCTCCTTGGAGAGTTGGATTTAAGGCTGATTTGCCGCTTTCAAACGGGTGTGCGGTTGGGGGGGGGGTTCTGTGTTTGTGTGTTGTGTTGGTGTGTCTGTGTGTGTGTGTGTGTGTGTGTGTGTGTGTGTGTGTGTGTGTGTGTGTGTTGTGTGTTGTGTGTGTTGTGTTGTGTGTGTTGTGTGTGTGTGTGTGTGTGTGTGTGTTGTGTGTGTGTGTGTGTGTGTGTGGGGGAGAGACACAACACGGGTCGCTTTACCGTTCCAATATCGCACACGTGTGTTTGCGTGGCTTGGATCCGCACACAAAACACAGAACGTTAATAATAATCACGGCTTGTTTACGGCGCGTTGAAAAGAGAAATGCTCCTGCTTTCACTCAGCAGATGGCGCTTCCTCTTACGGAGACGGAGAGGGAGAGAGGGGGATGAAAAGAGAGAGAGAGAGAGAGAGAGCGAGAGCGAGCGGGGTCCCGGCCAGCGACTCGTGATAATGTCCTGGCAAGCCGGCGGCCATTTTGCTCGTCCTCCCGGGGGCCAGCGGTCATCACAGGGAGGCGTTGGCATTGTCTTGGCACCGGCCCGACCCCGGGCCCCGCCGTGGTAACCGATAGCTTGTCAGCCCCGCCGCTTATCGCTCCTGACATCTGTCCACGCTCTCTCCCCCTCTCTCTCTCTCTCTGTCTCTCTCTCTCTCTCTCTCTCTCTCTCTCTCTCTCTCTCTCTCTCTCTCTCTGGTCGACTGCACAGACTCCTCCGTGTTGACCTTTAGGTGCTATCTCTCTTGTCTCTCTCTCTCGATCTGTCTATTCATCTTTCTCTTCTTTTTACATTTACATTTAGGGCATTTATCCAAAGCGACTTAAAAAGAGTACATTTGTTGAAGGAGACAGCAATATAGTGGTACTTTATGTACCATGGTACATAGACATAGGAATAGAGCAGGTTTCAAGCATTCATAGTTACGAGGTTAATAGAACGAGTTTCATAATTGCGAGGTTGTCTGCATAATAGCTTGGATAAGAGCAGACGTGCCGTTCTGAGTGCATTACCAACATCTAAGAAGATACAATATGCTAAACAATGCTAAGTACTATTAATAATGCCAAGACGTACAAACACGCAAGTTAGTGCTAGGTTAGGAGAGGGAAGGCGGGGGGGGGGGGCGGGGTTATGCAGAGTCCAGGTGAACTCTGAACAGGTGGGTCTTGAGTCTATTTTTCTAGCTCTCTCTTCTTGAACCCTTGACACTTCTGGTGTCACAGGCCGTGTGGTACGATGCCGCCGCTGAGCCCACACACCGAATGTACAGTATGTGTATGTATGTGTGTAGATACCTCAGGACATTCTCTTTACAAAAACACAATGAATGGAGTTTTTGTCGCAAATTCCTCGGTCCGTCAGGAACCCTTCAGCCCAGGCTTCTTCTCAGCGTATGTCTTTGTTTGTCTCTGTGTGCTTTCATTCGAACATTGGTGCTTTCGCGTTGTCTTTGACGCCGAGCCAGCATCCATCGATCTGTGCCGGGTCAAACGTGCGTTGCTATAGCGAACGTGAACGCCGCCATGGCTGTATGCAGGCAGCCAGCGCACACACACACACACACACACACACACACACACACACGTGGGTCTATTCAAACCCAAGGTGTTTGTGTTGCGCCACAGTACGTCGACACCGCCTTGCGCAACAAAAATAACTGATTGTTACGTGCCGCTCACGGCCACACACTCGTTTTGGAAGCACGTACGCATGGACTCGGAACGCAGCAGTAGTTTAGTGATTAACCGGCGCTGGCGTGGAGTCAGGATTGCGCCATCCGTCAACAATAACAGACAAAGGGGAAGAGATTGCAAGCAAAATAGGAGCGTACCGCGTGTGGCCGAGGGCTGAACGAACATTTTTGGTGTCACGGTGTTCAATGTCACTGAAAAACCTTGATTTTAAATGTGTCAGGATCTATACCAAACAAACGTGTTTTCTTACATCTGGAGATTTTTCATACCAGTGTTACCAGTGTATAACACATACCAGTGTTCTACAAATACATTTACCTTTACACATTTTACCCTTCATCCAAAAAACTGCCACTACTGCGATTTGGGTAATATTTAGATGAATTGTTCAGCCCTAATGTGGCCCCCCACATCAACTGTTGACTGTCATTAGGTGGGACCTATGCGCTTTTACTTTGAAGGGTCACTCTGAGGGAGTCTATATAGCTCTGGTCTCGTCATTGCGAGCCAGACAGTATGGTAATAGAGTAGCACCCATATCTTTACGGCCCCCCCTTTGCAATTTCGGAGCTAATGACTCCACGCTCCTATTCTGTCAGTTAGGGCCGACGTCAAGTGGTCTTAAACTCTGGCGGGGGGGGGGGGTGTGAGAGAGAGAAGGAGAGAGAGAGAAGAGAGAGGGAGAGAGGAGTGAGAGAGACAGCTGACGTAGCAGCGTAGTCCACTCGGAATGCCAGCTCTAAAGCTCTAAACTCCCGTAGTCCCTCAGTTGTATTTTTTTGTGAACTATTTGTCCGTTTCTATGTCCGTTTGTTTTCCCTTTGCTTTTCTTTTCTTTTCTTTTTTTTCCGCCGCCGTCAAGCGGTGACCTTGCCGGTTTGGGAATCACACACATGGCCGGCGCTGGCTGCATTTAATTCCGTGTGCCCCGCGCGCTATAATTCCACCGCTGTGATAGAGAGCGCAGCGCCGGAGTCTATCAGCAGACGCCACCCCTGGCCTCCCTGCTGGAGTAATTAGGCCGCGGGCTGTTTGTTTAGCTGTCTGCGTGAGTGTCCTGCACAAAACAAAGGGGGCTGGGGGGGGGTGGGGGGCATATGTTGGTCCCACCAGAGAAAACCACCGAAAACAGCAGGACACGCATGGCGAGGAGGAGTGGTGGGCATTAGTGTGTACATGCACGTCTGTGTGTGTGTGTGTGTGTGTGTGTGTGTGTGTGTTCTCCAATTAGGCAGACAGAAATGTATTGGGCTCGCTGGGTCACAGCCAGCTGGGTGCATCTGGAGTTGTCTTTCACACACACATGCGCGCGCACACACACACACACGCACACCGATATGCACTCACATATACATTTACACACATATGCGCACACACACACACACACACACACACACACACGGTATCCACAAATACCAGCGCGATTAGTGTGGTGTGTGTGTGTGTGGGAGGGTGTGCAGGCTATGCTCCGCTATTTAAGTCGGGCGCATTTTAAGCCGCTGCAACATCACAAGACCCCGGCCCCACCACCACCACCACCTCCTCCTCCCCTCTCCCGTCTGGAGACCCCAGCGGCCCGGAATGCTGCTGACCAGGGGTTAAAGACAGCACCTCCTCCACCCACACCCCCAACCAACCCTCCTTCGTCACCCATCCTCGGCCAGCCCGGTCCAATCTCTGGCACATTTGCACTCCCAGAGACGTCTCGGAGGACCTAAAGAATTCGGGGGGGGAGAGGGGGGGAGTCACGGATCGAGGTCATTCCTCGAAATAACGTTCCCAGACTTGTTTCCGCGTATATGTTTACTGATGCCAAGGCTTCTTCTCAGCGTATGTCTTTGTTTGTCTCTGTGTGCTTTCATTCGAACATTGGTGCTTTCGCGTTGTCTTTGACGCCGAGCCAGCATCCATCGATCTGTGCCGGGTCAAACGTGCGTTGCTATAGCGAACGCGAACGCCATGGCTGTATGCAGGCAGCCAGCGCACACACACACACACACACACACACACACACACGTGGGTCTATTCAAACCCAAGGTGTTTGTGTTGCGCCACAGTACGTCGACACCGCCTTGCGCAACAAAAATAACTGATTGTTACGTGCCGCTCACGGCCACACACTCGTTTTGGAAGCACGTACGCATGGACTCGGAACGCAGCAGTAGTTTAGTGATTAACCGGCGCTGGCGTGGAGTCAGGATTGCGCCATCCGTCAACAATAACAGACAAAGGGGAAGAGATTGCAAGCAAAATAGGAGCGTACCGCGTGTGGCCGAGGGCTGAACGAACATTTTTGGTGTCACGGTGTTCAATGTCACTGAAAAATGTGTCAGGATCTATACCAAACAAACGTGTTTTCTTACATCTGGAGATTTTTCATACCAGTGTTACCAGTGTATAACACATCACCAATGTTCGAATGAAAGCACACAGAGACAAACAAAGACATACGCTGAGAAGAAGCCTGGGCTGAAGGGTTCCTGACGGACCGAGGAATTTGCGACAAAAACTCCATTCATTGTGTTTTTGTAAAGAGAATGTCCTGAGGTATCTACACACATACATACACATACTGTACATTCGGTGTGTGGGCTCAGCGGCGGCATCGTACCACACGGCCTGTGACACCAGAAGTGTCAAGGGTTCAAGAAGAGAGAGCTAGAAAAATAGACTCAAGACCCACCTGTTCAGAGTTCACCTGGACTCTGCATAACCCCGCCCCCCGCCTTCCCTCTCCTAACCCTAGCACTTTTGTATTTGTATGTTTTGGCATTATTACGATTACTTCGCATTGTTTAGCATATTGTATCTTATTAGATGTTGGTAATGCACTCAAAACGGCACGTCTGCTCTTATCCCAGATATTATGCAGGCAACCTCGCAATTATGAAACTCGTTCTATTAACCTTGCAATTATGAATGCTTGAAACCTGCTCTATTCCTATGTCTATGTACCATGGTACATAAAGTACCACTATATTGCTGTCTCCTTCAACAAATGTACTCTTTTTAAGTCGCTTTGGATAAATGCCCTAAATGTAAATGTAAAAAGAAGAGAAAGATGAATAGACAGATCGAGAGAGAGAGACAAGAGAGATAGCACCTAAAGGTCAACACGGAGGAGTCTGTGCAGTCGACCAGAGAGAGAGAGAGAGAGAGAGAGAGAGAGAGAGAGACGAGAGAGAGAGAGAGAAGAGAGAGAGAGTAAGGGGAGAGAGCGTGGACAGATGTCAGGAGCGATTAAGCGGCGGGGCTGAACAAGGCTATCGGTTACCCACGGCGGGGCCCGGGGTCGGGCCGGTGCCAAGACAATGCCAACGCCTCCCTGTGATGACCGCTGGCCCCGGGAAGGAGAGCAAAATGGGCCGCCGGCTTGCCAGGACATTATCACGAGTCGCTGCCGGGACCCACTCGCTCGCTCTCTCTCTCGCTCTCTCTCTCTCTTTTCAATCCCCCTCTCTCTCCTCTCCGTCTCCGTAAGAGGAAGCGCCATCTGCTGAGTGAAAGCAGGAGCATTTCTCTTTTCAACGCGCCGTAAACAAGCCGTGATTATTATTAACGTTGTCTGTGTTTTGTGGTGCGGATCCAAGCAACGCAAACACACGTGTGGCGATATTGGAACGGTAAAGCGACCCGTGTTGTGTCTCCACACACACACAACATCACACACACACACACACAACACACACACACACACACACACACACACACACACACACACACACACACACACACACACACACACACACACACACACACACACACACACGAGGACCACCGTGACTCAAGCAGCAGGAAACGAGTATATCCTCTTTCCCCCCCCCCAACCGCACACCCGTTTGAAAGCGGCAAATCAGCCTTAAATCCAACTCTCCAAGGAGCGATCTATTGTTGTCGTTGTTACTGCTGTAACCGTAATCGGGTGGTGCACGGTGGAGGGCGGATGAGGAGGGTGGAGTTGCGCGGGGGGGGCGGGGGTTAAAAATGAATCAATAAAGGGCAATTTAGTATAGTATTCAGTGATCATTGATGATCTGTCAAACCATTTATTCCATAAGCTAAATTGAACGAGCGAAATCATTTGCCCAAAGAACTTTCTCCCCGCTTCCAAAAGCTAATGAAAAAACGGCACTAATCAATAGGGTGGTGGAGGGGGGGGGGGTGGGGTTGGGGTGGAGGGCCTTGTTAACCTCATGTGTTCGAGGACCCTGGCACGGGGCCCACCACGACTGGAGCGGCCTTCGTGGCTTGTTGTGTTGCTTCCTCTCCGCCGCCCTTATGTCCCCGGCGAATCTCCCCGACATGTCGGAGTCATCGTAATAAATAAATGGCTCGAAACCGCCACGACCCGCGGCCCTCGACGGGTCACATGATCAAACACAAAAAAAATAATAATCACGTCGGAGCTCAAAATCCTAACGTATCGCTCAAACGCTACAGCGGGAAGAGAGACGGGATCCGGCTCTCAAGAACGAGTTACTTTTCGTTGTCAGCGTCGCTGTGCTGTTCTGTCCGCCCCTTGCGGCGCTGATTCGTTTTTAGAACGATTTGGAATAAAATGTAAAAGAAAAACGTTCAAAAGAGCGCCATCATAACAAAACAAAGAAAATCATCCGTCGCCAGCCAGTCTCGAGACCCGAGGGGTCACTTCAAAACAAAGCTGGCACCGGGGACAGACTGGCTGGACCCGGGTCGTCCGAGCTGGCTCTTCTCACAGAGCGATGGTGGGCGGTGGCGGCGCTGGATATAAGAACACAGGGCTGGCAGATGGGGAGTTTGCCAGGAGGAGGGGGGGGGGGGGGGCGCGGGAGGCTTCAGCTGCACTCTGGGCTGCCTGGCGCCCGACGGACGGCCGAGCCCCGTCGTCTCGAAGGGAACGCCGACCGCGAGACACACCGTGACAAAACAAAATCGCACCCGGTCCACGTCGGGACGGGGACACAAACACTGAGCTCGCTGAGACAGGCTTCTGATGAAGAGGTTTTGATTGACGGGAAATTTAGTGATTTCTTTTACGACACGGCCCGTAAACAAGTGTTGCGCCAAAAGGTCCTACCTCAGTGGGGAAACTATAAAGCCAGCCAACAGCAATCCTAAGAAAACAAAATGATTTTTCCCTCCGTAGCCACGGGGGGGGGGGAAACGTTGATGCCAATAGCAAACAATGTCTGTCAGTTTGCCAATCGGCAGCATGTGTGCCTGGAAACTCCGCAACAGCGATACCGTCGACGATGCCATCCAACACGACGTTATCACTTACATGCCTGCGATGTGAAGGCAAACGCGCATTCAAATAACAATTAAAACGTATATGGTCCATTTGCGGCAATGTGAGGACCGTCTAACGGCGGTATTATCTAATCAGCGAGCAAGTTGTTGTTGATAATTAACGAAATGTCCGTGCCCGTAATTTATCACCGAGAATGTGCATGTGTGTTTCCTACCGTAAGTGCTTACTAGACTTAAGCTTATCCTCCTGCCCGGTGGACGGGTAGTGGGGGCGGGGGGGTGAAAATGAGACTGCCCTACTAACTCAATCTGAGCGTCTCAGGGGTCCCTCGGCAGGGTCAGGGCCTTGGAGTCGTGCACGAAGGGAATATTGATTATCAATAAACTCATTAAGAGGCAGGGGAGGGAGTAACTCGCTGCTTAGACGAGACAACTTGACGCAGGCACAACAGCAGCAACAACAACAACAACAACAAGGCGCTGGCCGGCGGATCATTTTCACATTTTCAATCCACTCGGGACCCGGAGTGTTTTATCCCACAAAGATAAGGCTCTGTTTCAGGGCTGTGTAAGAGTTGGCTGCGTCAGTGAGTGCCGACGTCAAAATGATGATGCTGAGCTTGTGTGTTCAGCATCTGTTTCCCCTTGATGCGAGCTAATGGCAAATAAATTAGACATCACAGCGCCCACAGTGATGCGCAAGTCGCTTAAAGGATTCAGTTGTAACGTCTGAAACAAATATATGTTCCTGCATATTCCATATGCTGTATCCATGCAAAAAAAAGCAAGTCTTTAATTTCAATCGAAAACCATTAACAAAGCATTTCCTGTTTCAATTGAAAACCCCGGCAACGGGAACGGCCATTTTGTGCAGGCGGGCCCTGCCTCTGCCTATACGCTGCAGCCTCTTCCGGCACATGCATGATGGATGATCTTGTCACGGGCCCCTTTGCACCCTCCGTGATGGCTCTGGCTCCTCAGGCCTGCAGGAACAGGGGGACGGGGGGGGGGCCCGGCGAGGAGCCAGATAGCGCGGGAGAGAGAACACCGGACATCTACTCCATTATCATCGCCGCCGCCGCCGCCGCCGCCGCCGTGCCATTAATAAGACGGCGTGGCGGGGGGGGGCGTCCCGGGGCTTCGAGCTATCGCGCCGGCGGACGATCTTCAAATGAAACGCGGCGTTGGGGAAAATATGGGCGGGCGGCGGCGGCGTGGCGAACGACGGGGACCGCGTGGGGGGCGCGGGGGGGGTGTCAGCGGTGGTTAATCGAAAATAATGGCCGGCAATTTATCGCTGTAGTCCTGACCGGCGCTGGACGTAGTGATGCAGGAGATCGAATTTTAATGTGCGCTCTCCATCATTTTGGTGGCGCCTCCTGATGTTTAGGGCCTCGGCCAAACAGCATATGAATCACGTGGATCTATAGGGGGGGGGGGGGGGGGGTTGGAGGTTATCATACACACAGTGGCGATAAACAGGAAACGCACGACGCACTCGATCGCACAATGACTGCGATCACGTGTGCCTGACAGAAATTATAGCGGCGGTGGCGTTTTATTTATTTATTTATTTATTTCTGTACTTATTTGGACAAACTCAATATATAAGACCACGTGCTGCGGCACCAAGCCCTGGTGGGAACGCCCCCCCCGACACCCATCGATATCGTCGTCTGGGGGGCGAAAACAAGAGAGAGAGAGAGAGAAAGACAGATAGTCCATCCGGTACTCACTCCCTCCCTCCCTCCCTCCCTCCCTCCTCCTCCACATCAACACACCCCCCCCCCACCACTGGCGATATTGAACACTCGAGGCTGCAAAAAGCTGTGTAATGGGCGAGGGGGGAATTCGGTGGCACGAGCGCCCTCCGCACGAGTTGTGTGGCTGCAAGGCTGGCTGGCTGGCTGGCTGGCTGGCTGGCTGGCTGGCTGGCTGGCTGGCTGGCTGGCGGAAGACCAACAGCGATCATCTGCCAAGACGACGTCGTCTTCGTCCTCACCCTCGCCGCCGCCATCTTCGTCACGAGTGCCACTGGCAGCGACGGCTAAACGCACGACGGGGAGATGTGACAAGCGGCAAGCGGGAAAAAAAAGACAAGAAAAGAAAAAGAAAAAGAGGGAAAACGGCGCTGGGGTTTGAGCTATAGATTGCGCTAGATGACAAAAAAATAGCGCGAGGGAGTGAGCAGACAGAGATGGGGAGAGGGGATGGATTTTTATTTTGACAACCGCTTGCGTGGATCCGACGCGGACGCGGCTGTGACTCTCTCCGCTGCCGAGTCACAGCAAGAGTCGGGGGGCGGGGGGGGGGGGGAAGGACTGTACTGCTGCCTGTACAATGGACCCGATTCACAGCTGTGACTCTCGGCTGCGGTCGCGTTTTTTTAAGAAAAGCTCCGATCAACACACGCGACGCCGCCGTATTCGCCGGATCCCCGGGGCGGCTTTCAGGGAACGTCGGGAACAAAAAAGGGAAAATCTCTTAAAGGGCCCTGTGAAAGGCGCAAAGTCGCGGTGGTAGATTTTCTGCTGCTCCTCCTCCTCCTCCTCCTCCCGCACCTCCTCCTACTCCACCATCCGCCATCGGAGCTCCCGATAAAGACGCGCCCGGCAGCGCCCCCCCCCGCTAGCGATCGCGAGCGCTGCCGTCGATCCTAAAGATTTTACTTTATTTAAGTGCTTCCCCGGCTCGCTTTATTTCCCTGCGACTTAATGAGAGTCGTTTGGAATAATAGGCCTCCATTGAAGCCAGGCATCTGCATCCACACAGCACTTAAACGAGGAAGCTAATTTCCAAAGATAATCACCCCTCCACCGCTGTGTTTTTATGCTGAAACGCTGTAGATTTTCACCCTGAGAATTAATGAAATGGAGCGCTCGGGAAAACGCGCGACGCGCAAACTATTCCAACGCCGCGATATATTTCCTTTCACAAATAGATCATTTTTGGTATTTTTAGTACACATATTTACAATTATGATCCGTTGCTGCGTCGATGACGTGCGTCGGCGCAGTTTGGAAGAAGTGCGTTTCTTTCATAAATTAATTCAATGTCATAAATAGCTCGTGGCAAAGACGAATTGTGCGTAGTTATAATAATAATAAGTATCAGTATAGCCTCAGTATTGCCTCTCGCAGGTATGACATGTATGACCCGCCATCAGGCCAGCATTAGGCCTGGAACACGCAAAGAAGGAGTAGGAGGCCGATACCTTAAATACACCTCCCATGACGGTATAGAGAGAGAGAGAGAGAGAGAGAGAGAGAGAGAGAGAGAGAGAGAGAGAGAGAGTGAGAGAGAGAGAGGCCCGCGAGGCTGACTAAAAACTGCACACTGGGAGGCTGTTGGGGGAGAGCCGCCTCAGAGACACTACAAACTACAAACTCCTCTGCTTGTGGTCTCTAAGCGCAAACAAGTGAGATTCCCGGGATCCTGGGTAATGAAGTCCACGGGGACGCGCCAAAAACACCATTAAAGAATAAAGTGGTATCCTCTCTCTCTCTCTCTCTCTCTCTCTCTCTCTCACACACACACACTTCTCGTTTGCCTCTTCTCTTTACTTTGGCCCCACTCCTGCTTTCCACCTCGTGTCTTACTCTTTTTTTCCCACTTTCATCCTGTTCTATATTTGTGTGTGTGCGTGTGACTGTGTGTGTGTGTGTGTACGCTTGTGTGCTTATGTGTATCTACTTGTGTGTGTGTGTGTCAACCGGTGACACAGAATCCACGGAGTCATGTAGTTATTGCAGATGGCAGAAACACGAAAAACAGGGGAGGGGAAGAAGGGGGGGGGAGGAGGAAGAGGAGGAGGAAGAGGAAGAGGGGGGGACAGGATGTGAGGAACTGTGTGTGTGCGGGGGGGGGGGGGGGGGGGTTGTCACGGGAGACGGTTACGAAAAAGGTCGCGCACGCTAAATGTCCAACCAGTCGCCCGACGCCGCCCGCCCTCTCCCCATCTCTCTCTCTCTCTCCCCATCTCTCCCTCTCTCTCTCTCCTCTCTCTTTTTTCTCCTCCCATGATACATATTTCAGAGAGGCTCGTCGACGACACGGCGCAGCGCAGCGGCGAGTCGACGAGAGTCTCGGGTTTATTTTACGAGACTTTTATAGCCGTCGTAACTAACTCGTATAAGCAGGTATACGTGCCGTCCGGTTTGTCGCCGCGGTGTGAAGTGCGAGCCCTTATTCTTATTCTTTTTTTTCCCGGTTTGGGGTTTCAAACACCACGGGGGTCCATAAAACTCAGTCATTTGAGGAGGAGGAGGAGGAGGAGGGGGTGTTTGGAAATAAACAACAAATAATATATGTACAATAATCTACAAAAGAGCGAGAAGCTAATTCCTCCGGAGGCACATTGAGAACAAGTCATTGTTGTGTTCACAATGGATTGATGGAGGGAGGGAGGGAGGGCAGGATGGATGGATGGAGGGATGGATGGATGGATGGATGGATGGGACAGACTCCAACACACACTAGACACACACACACCACAACAACAAGGAAGAACAGAGGAGAAAACGAAGGGAGGAAGAGACGGCAGAAGTAATTTGGTGCTTTGTTTTGTTTTCGTCTGGGCTGCTTTTTATTTTTTGCTGCCGCTATCAGAATGAGCTTTGAATAGAGTTTAATATGAGGAAGCGCGGGCACGCTCACACACACACACACACACACGACACACAAGCGCACGCTGCTGTTACACACTTTCATCTGGCGGTTTCTCGTCTCAGCATTGCGATGATGGGCGTGGAGGCCAAATGTGGGGGGAAGAAAAATCAATTTGCAATATTAAAACGCCTGACAGACAGCCGCCACGGTATCACAATCAAAATCTCCACTTCCATTAATTTTACATCCCCTTTTCGTTGGCTGCGCATTTTAAATTAGCCTCCTCTTTGATATGACGCCATAAAAAAAAAAAAATACAAAGAAAAAAAAGAACAGCCCGCCTCAGACACAATTTATTTCGCTGGCGCAGACCTAAGGCGAGTTATCGGACTCGGAAATGACGCTCCGAAATAACTTTGCTCGGCTACGGGCCCAATCAGCGGGGTCCATGCGGAACGTTCGCGAACTTCCCCGGCGTGGGCTGCTTTTCGCCCGTTTCTTTCCCCCCGCGACGATGTTCTTTTGACATTGCTGCGTACGTATGGAAACGCACGCGCGAATCTCCCGCCTCCTCGCGATTCCGCCGGGGGTTATAATATACCACGCCTGCTTTAAATCATGTAACCCAAGTACCGCGTTGTGTTGAACCTTCACAGGTCGGTAGAGGGAGAGGGCCCTGCTCATTGCATTCCTCTCTCTCTCTCTCACACCACACACACACACACACACACACACACACACAGACTCCCCTTCCCACACAGTCTCCCGTTCCCACACACACACACACACAGCCCCCAGCGGGCGTGACTCCGGTGCCGTTTAAAAGGCCTCTGGAATGTTTCTTTAGACCGTGGAACACATGCAAGGACAAGACATAGGTTAGGCTGGGGGATTAACTCTGTGTGTGTGTGTGTGTGTGTGTGTGTGTGTGTGTGTGTGTGTGTGTGTGGCGAGGAAGGGGCCGGGGGGGGGGGGGGTGGGGCTGGGGTGGTGGCTATGTCGCTTTACACCTGATGCCTGCGGATGGGCTTTCCCTCCACCGTAGCTCATTATGTACAGGGCAGTCCGTTGGGGCTGTTCATGGACGGCCGGTGGGTCTTCTGAAAAGCCCTCGCACCTGTGGATCCCCGAGGAGACGTTGAGTTGTGTGTGCTGGGCAGCCTGTGTGCGGTCTCTCCAGTGAAAAATAGTGTGGTGAGTATTCCACCCCCCCCCCCCGCGCCCATTTGAGTCTCTATTGACACGGCTGGTCGCAGGATTTGAATGGGCCTCGCCCAGAGAATCCAAATTATTACTCAAATAGGCCGTGCTTATGTACGCATTACATAAGCACGGCAGTAGCTCAGGAGGTAAGAGCGGTTGTCTGGCAACAGGAAGGTTGCTGGTTCGATCCCCGGGCTCCGCCTCCTAGCCAAGTGTGGAGGTGTCCCTGAGCAAGACACCACCTAACCCTAACTGCTCCTGACGTGTTGGTTGTTACCTTGCATGGTTGGCACCGCCGTCGGTGTATGAACGGGTGAACGTCAGGCAAGACTGTAAAGCGCGATCTAAATGCAATCCATTTACCATTTATTATTTATAGATGACTGTATATGTGCGATGGCCAACGGCCCCACCCCTTCTACGTCAGCCTATAATGTAAGGAGCCCCTCGTGACGCGGCGAACTCCGTCAGATCGATCCCCGTCAGCAGAACGCACGCACAAGGCCTCCACTTTCCCCCCGGAACCGTGGCGATACGCATAACACGTCTTAATCCTTTTGCGCCCGTTCCTGGGAGTGTAACCCTAGCGTGCCAATCACCCAGGCCCCGGAAAACTCCCCGCCTCCCCTACCCCCATCCCCGTCTATGTATACCCAAAGAGAAGGCATGTCAGCGTACATTTGCTGGTATGCGAAGGGACAAATATAGTTTTAATTCCTGATTGGACTTTACGGGGTGGGGAGGGGGGGGGGGGGGGGCTGTAATGAACTAAGTGTGCACCCTGCGCTCCCGATCCTTATTTGATGATGTGTAAGACTATCGCCGGGTAGGAAAAGAAACGGCCTCCTAATCCAGGGGTGGAGCCCGCGTCGACAAATATGTGATGACTGCGGAGGAATGCGCGCTTTTAAAAGTGCCAAAGCGGAGTGCCTGGGAAGCCGATGAAAAATACCAGACTAAATATAATACGTCTTGTCTGCTCTTCAGCGGCGGTGCTCTGTGTAAATATAGCCCGCATGATGCAAGCCCCCGAACCCCCTCTGAAATACTTTCCTAAAATATACATGAAAAGTGAGTCTATAGTCTGGAGGATATGGGATAGGGGGCAGGGGGTAGCGCCCGCCGCAGGGTGTTGTCGACGAGCCGAGAGGTTGCGAGTTCGATTCCCCCGCCCGCCCGCCCCTCCTAATGTAGGAACGGTGCGTTGAACCCGTCCCCTGCTCCGTGACACGTCCCTGAACCCGCCGCGAGTCACTTTGGGTAAACACGTCTGCCGGAACGACTCGAGGGCCCAGACGGTGCTAAATAGCAGAACAGAATATTGCGCGGCGTTGCCGGCGCGCGTGCCTCGAAAACGCGAACGCAACCCTCCGCACGCGTCAAAACGTGAGCAAAGCCGAACGCCGAAATCGTCTCGAAAGAAGCCGGCGAGTGAGAGACACAAACAAACAAACAAGCGAACGAAGGGGAGTTGTGCTGTGTTGTGGGAGAGAGTTGTCAACGTTGGCACAACACCGACGGAGTATTGTCTTTTATTATTAATATTTTAGTATTGTCGATCCGGTGAGAAACAGAACGAAGCCTGGCGGTGGTGGTGGTGATGGCGGCGGTGGTGGTGGGGGGTAGGAAAAAACTAATACTTAAGGCATAGACGACGTGCTTTTTTTCCACAACGCTGTCAGGGTTGAGTGAGGCGGCGAAGTAAACACTGTGGCGACTGGCGGTAATGTCTAATGGCGGCCGCTCATTGCCTCCCGGTCCCCACACACACACCGACATCGTTGTCGTCGCCGCCACCGCCGCCACCGCCATCTCTGCAGCTATTTCCCCCCCTGGCAACCATTTGCTTTGCAAAATGCATGCATGAAATTCTCCAGACCCAACCGCCCCGCGAGAGACTAAATAATAGATTAGCGACACACACACACACACACACACACACATACACACACAGCTCCCAGGCTTCCGGCTCCGTATCTTCAAGCAACCACTGTCTGGGCATTATTAGTGTGTCGGGGGATTGGCTGCCTTGGCTGGCTGGTTTGGCTGGCTGGCTTGCTTGGGGGGGGAAGTCGGTCGGGCGGGGTGGGTGGTGGCGGTGGAGATGGTGGCGGCGGTGGCGGTGTGAAAGATAGCTCGCCGCTAACCTAGGGGCTGCAGCGCTGTCGCCACGCATGCCCCCTTTTGCTCAGAGGACTGCAAGATGTCCACACACACACACACACACACACACACACACAATTCATCTTGTAATCCGCAGAGCCGCGAGCCAGCCCTGTGGTTAGCGACCAAGGCAGGGTGCGATGTTGAGACTAAAATATATATAGAGAGAGACAGAGGGACTACAGAGGGAATGGAGAGGAGCTCCAGAAAGTTCTGAGGACTTCCAGAATCTTCCACCGACCGCGAGATGAGATAGGAAGGGGGGGGGGGGGGGGTGAGGGGTGAGGGGGGGGAGGAGCTCAACCGTCGTGTGGAATGACAAAGAGCGAGCGGGAGACAGTTGGTTTGTGGCAGCTAGTCGTAACCAGAGGTGACCTACGCCATTATCATACCATGATTGCCCCCCCTTTGCCCATCTCTCCCACCCCCCCCACCTCTCTCCCTCCCCCCCTCTCTCTCTCTCTCCCTCTCTCTCTCGCTCTCTATTGCTGCGAGCACAGCCTCTCTCGCCCCGCTCTCGCCTCTATGTCCCTCCAAATGGCAGTCATTATAGCGGACATGAAAAGTCATTTTAGTTCCGCCTGGCTTCTTCAAAGCGTCCAGCTATAATTGCAGATTGAAAAAAAAAAAATGGAGAGAAAGAGAGAGAGAGAGAGAGAGAGAGAGAGAGAGAGAGAGAGAGAGAGAGAGATGGAGTGTGTGTGAGAGAGAGAGAGTGAGATCGAGTGTGTGTGAGAGGGAGAGGGGGAGAGAGAGAGAGTGAGACAGAGTGTGTGTGAGAGAGAGAGAGGGAGAGAGAGAGAGAGAGAGACACACAGCAGAGGAGGTGGGAGGCTCGTACCGTTGGATGCATAATGCAAAACATATCAACTGCCAACTGCCATAGAATTTTATATTGGAAGTAAAAAAAAAACCCCAAAAAACCCCCCCCAGTATTTACACTCCTGTTATATTCTTTCCACCCCGTCTACGAAAATGTCTCTACCTATCGAGACAGTACGCTGCTGTGCTGTGTCAGGAATGGGATTACAGAGAAAACAAGAGCGTGTGTGTGTGTGTGTGTGTGTGTGTGTGTGTGCGCGTGCGTCGCAGCCAGGGTTTCATGAGTTTTCTCCATTAAGTTCAGCCCCCCCAAAAATATAATATCGAAGCACAGTTTCTCGGCTACATAACTACATCGTGTCGGGCCTATATCTGTCTCTGCCTGTGTGTGTGTCTATGTGTGTGTGTGTGTGTCTGTGTGTGTGTGTGTGTCTGCAGTGCCTCTGCCAGTGTTTTGGTCCATCCCATTCCCTCCGCCCCCCCCGCCGCTGTGCTATGTATTTCAGACTCGGGGCCCCGACACTGTTTACAAGGGTCATAATGGGCTGCCATTTAACCCGTTTACAAGGCCCGGCTGTTAGCTGTGCCGCTAACTCTAAGCGGCGCAGAGACCAAACACTCCGCTATACCGCACCTATCCATTTCACCCCCCGCGGCTATCTCACCCCGGATATTTTCCACGACCGGGAGACCGGGGGTGGCTGCCCGGGGAAAGGACCACCTCTCTCTCGATCCCCACCCACCCACCCCACCCCGCCCCGTCCCACCCCTCGGAATAAAATCCCGACGTTTTCGACTCCTTTTCCGCAAAAGAACTGTTATTTGTCCCCCCCCCCCCCGGCACCCAACACCAGCCCAATGTTTTCGTTGTCTTCTGCTCCGGTCGCTGACCACGGTCTGCCTCGTGACAAATGCAGTTGAGACGAGTCGATGGCTACTGTGGTCCTGTGTGTGTGTGTGTGTGTGTGTGTGTGTGTGTGTGTGTGTGTGTGTGTGCATTTAGGGGGAGTGGGCAAGGGGGCAAGAATGCACGGCTCACACACTGAAAATATGGACTGGAACATAGCCTAGCATAAGCCACCCCCCCCCTCCCACCCTGTTCTACACATAGAACACACCTCTCTCTCTCGCTCTCTCTCCCCCAATATCTGTAGCTGTCTCTCTCTCTCTCTCTGGCAGCAACACGTTCTAAAAAAACTGTCATACTCTAATTGAAATTCCATCACTAGTGGGAGCTGCCTTTGTGGAAATAATTTGATAAATCTGTGTGACATGAATGCACAGAGCCAGACGCCACTTCCATTTCATCCTACCGGCTTGGATGAGGCGTTTTTTTTTTCCTCTTTTCCATATCCTCCCGCGTTCAACTGGTTATTCAAATGAACCTCGGTGTGTGTGATTTCCACCGGCACCTCTCTCTCTCTCTCCCCATCTCCCTCTCTCCCTCAGTCCCCAAATTACCGATTAGCGGGAGCCAGATAATGGAATGGGGGGGGGGTGTGTGTGAAAGAGAAATCATATTTAGGGGGTTACAACCTACAACACACGGCCAGCCATGGAAAAACCTCCATGAAAAATATGAAATATACCACCGTCTCTTCCCTGCCTTATTATTATTTTATTTTATTTCAAATCGTCGTCCACCTTCCAGGCCCTCTGCTCTTCACCCCCCCATCGCCACCCCTGGGTGTCCTGTCCTAGCGAGCGGAATTATTAATCCATCTCATTAGGCTTCCCTCCTGCCATCGCAGACGCTTCCAGGAAGGCCACGGGCAGGTCGGTGAAGGCCAGGAGTGTGGGAGAGGAGGGGGGGGGGGGGGCAGCGGGGGGGAGGAAGAGAGGGAGGGAGGGAGGGAAGGGCGGGCTCCGCGATGAAGGTCGAGGCCAGAATTCCTCTTCTGTCGGGAGTACCGGTGTCGTACCGTTGACCCCAATTCAGATCTGTAGCGGCGGCGGCGGCGCACCCCCCCACGCCACACCATCCACCACCCCCCCTCCCCTCTCCATGCACACACACACACACACACACGGGCGGGGGAGGGAGGGAGGGGGTGATGGGCCGACCGCTGTGCACCGTACGCTGCACGCACATTTGCCGTTCATCATATCTCCAGAAATGCAATATGCGTGCAGTTGGACAGCTGTGCAGGGGAGGAGAGCATGTCATGGCATTCCGACGCGCCCCCCCCCCCCCCCCTCCACCGCCCCCCCTCCACCGCCTGTATACATATAGCCCCGCCCCCTGCTGTGGCACCCCCACCCCGGCCTGCTGACAAGACAGCGGGCCGTGTTAAAGAGCGCCCGGGTCCTGCTGCGCTTTACAGGCTCCACGCAGAGTCTGCTCACCACCACCCTGCTGATGTTCAGACAGACGGACAGACGGACAGACGGACAATCTGTCTATCGGTTCAGACACTCAGACACACGTCTCGCTCGTTCATACACAGACAGAAGACAGACAGACAGATGTGTGTTGATAGCCAACCCGAGGAGAGGAGCAGAGGAGCAGATGAGGAGAAGAGATACGCCGGCGGTGGGAAAAAGGAAATATAAACACCCCACAGCCAATGGGACCAAAATATAATAAATAAACTTCCCTCCGAATAAAAATAATACCACAGACTGCAACGGCGTGGAAAGCAGGGGGGTAAACAAGAGGGAACACAAGCATGGATGGGGAGTTGATACGCCGCGCCCACCCTCCCACCACACACACATACACATACACACACACACACACACACACACCACACACACACACACCCCTCGGCTTCCATGGCCCCCACGGCCCCCGTGACGCTTGTGGCCCTGCACCCACCCACCCACCGATGCTACGCTAGGCTACGCAGACAGGCATGGTTCAGCTCTCCACCCTGACAGGCGATTGACGGACAGCAGAGGTGGTTCCTGCCTGGGCGCGAAGAAGAAGACGAAGACGGAGACGAAGAAAGAAAGAAAGTTCTCATTACCTCCGGGCCGCGCGGTAACTTGAATACCAAACGCCGCGGAAAAACAGTTAAAAGTGAAGTTTTCGCAGCAATGCAGGCGCAGCAAACGCACCCGCCCACCCACCACCCCACCCTCTCTCTCTCTCCTCCTCCACCACCTCCTCCACCCTCCACCACCATAGCGGTGGAGCCAATGCCCCGTAGCTGTAGTTTTGTATCGGCCAACCCACCCTTGACGCTGGTTACGCAGCACCAGAGGTTAGCGTAAGGAAACGCTTGCCAAGTAAATAAGTGAGTAGAGCAATTGAATGTGGAGGGGGTGGGAGTGTGTGTGTGTGTGTATGTGTGTGTGTGTGTGTGTGTGAGGAAGGAGCGAGGGAGGGGGCTGTGTGTGTAGTGGGCGCGGGGGGGGGGGGGGGGTCTCAGTGGGACCGGGGCCAAAGTGAACCAAGGGTAAAGCCGTGATCATTTCATTACGCCGCGGCGGTGTGAGGCTCAGTGTTCTGCGAAATCAGACCGCTTTCTCATTTGTCACAACGAATCACGTCGGCCGGCGCTCCCGCTGAAGTGTGTTTGTGTAAGCCCCCGGTGGTATCGGTACATCACGCGCGCACACATACACACGCGCACACACACACACCACCGTCCAACCCACACACACAGACACACACGCACAGGCAAAAACACACACACCACCGTCCAACCCACACACACACACACACACACACACACACACACACACCACCATCCAAACCCACACACACACGCAAAAACACACACACACACCACCGTCCAACCCACACACACACAGACACCACACTCTCTCCTACCCACCCACCCTTTCACTTGACGATCCACAAAAATACATGCAAAAAAAAACCACACACACACACACACAGGTGTGAGTGCGCACATGCTAAAAGTGCACATGCCGTGCAAAAGTATGAATTATTGCATGTATATCGACACGGACATGCCATCGACTATTGCACGCGCTGCGCCGTAGTAAGACCTGTGGTGCTCGACGCCAGGCCCAGGGAGGAAAGAAGAATAATTATAATAAATACATTTAAAAAAAAAAAGCTCGGCATGTGCAATTGCGCACACGCGTCCGACATATTGCCAACTGTCTGTCAACATATTGCCAAAATGTAAAGCCGCGGCAAATTCACCGTCTCCAGCCCCCACACTCTCGACGTCCCATTCTCTCCTTGCTCGCTCTCTCCATCGCTGGCTCTCTCTCTGGCTCTCTCTCTCTCAACAGTGGTGTTTTTCGGTGTGACCTCTGCCAGCTACGCCTCCCCCACACCTCCCCGCCTCCCAACCCCCCCCCCCCCCCCCTTTTCCCGCCCACTATGCCTGCCAGCCAGCCAGTGGGTGGGTACTTGTTAAAGGCCCCCAGTTTGGCTTGGCATAAAATAAGATTACACCCACTGGATTACATAGGGGCCACTTCGCTAAGGAGAGGAGAGGCGGGGGGGGGGGGGGGTGGAGGGGAAGGGGTGGTGGTGGTGTGATTGCTTGCAGACCCGTTGGCTGGCACTCCAGCTCCGCGCTCTGGTCCTAGCGGCCGCGGCGCCCGATAATTGCGCGCCCCCACCCCCCCGCCCATGTTTTGGCATATATATCAATTTTTTTTGTAAGTGTTGATTTCTCATTCCGCTCTCGTAATGTGGGCCCCGGTCCTTGACATTCCTGAAGCACGGCACGCACACACACACACACACACACACACACACACACACATAAACAATGCCATTGTGGATACCTTTGTGTCCACACACACGCGCAAACACACAAACACACATTCCAATTGGGTAGACATTCACACTGACTGTGTGTGTGGGTTTTTATATATATACTGCATATATATATATATATATATATATATATCGTATTTCCAACTCTTGGAAAGGTCCTGATGAGTCAGAGTGAGAGCTTCTGGGATGCCGTCGGGCGGTGGCACTGAGAGGCCCTCTCCACTTGTCAGGGGGAGAGAGAGAGACACCGAGAGAGAGCCAGAGAGAGAGAGAGCGACAGAGAGAGAGCGAGGGGGAGATACGGAGATAGCGGCCGGCGTCGAGGAGGATGCATGCCTAGCGTCTATTAATACGCGCCGGTTGCACGGCGGCGTGCAATCCACACATTGGCTGCGACACCGTGAGCCACAGACCGTGGTCCCAGCCTATCTTTCCTTTTTTAACCAACACAGAAAAAAATAGACGCCTAAAACGCTAAACACGTTAATCGTTAAAATGATTCGGCTTCACCGAAGCGAGATGACAAATAAACAGTGATATTTACCTAAGATAAGGCAAAAACCATTTATGTTCATCATTCATCTGGTTCTGAGCTATAGGCCTATTAAAGCCAAACAATGCACACAAAAAGACATCCATACATACATACATTCATATATATATATATATATATATATATATTGTATACATATTACATAAACATTCTCTGGGAAGCTTCCAGAGGCTTTCCAGCGACAGCGGTTCGAGGTGAAGATGGCCGCCGCCGTCGCCACAGAGCCCCAAGGTTTTTCCCGCCTCCAAAAGCAAACCCACTCTGCTGTGTTTACCGTCCTTTGAATTGAGGCATTTAAAAGCCTCTCACCACACACACACACACACACACAGACACAGACACAGATATACTCATTTCTACCGTTCTTTCTCTTTCTCGTTTTGAGCACTGTCGTGGCAGCAGGATTGGAAATCGAATGAACAGGCGACAGTGTTAATTGCGCTCTGTGGTCAAATTGGGGGGCGGCGGGTGGGCAGTGTGCTGCTAATTGTCCGAGCCGTAAAACACCGTGGAGAGGAGAGGGGAGAGACGGCTGGTGGGAGATGGTGATGGTGGTGGGCTCTGATCTCGTAGGGAGGGAGGGAGCGAGGGAGGGAGGGAGGGAGGGAGGGAGTGTTGCTGGCTGGCTGTGAAACCAGAGGCTGCTTCAGCAAACACGTTCACCGAAAACGTTCACTCTCCACGTAGACACACACACACAGGCACACACAGCACACGCACACATTCACACACACATACACATGCTCTCGTTCTGTCGGTGCAGTGGGCAATTTGAACACTACAATGCCCCCGTGGCCCACCCCTGCTCCACTGCCCCCCGTCCCATATGCGTGACACACTACACTGAATGTAACCATGTGATAAAAGAGGAATGTAAATGTGCATAACTTGTACACAGTCACTATGTTAAGAGTTGCTGCACATATGATACATAACGGCTAGATATAAAAAAAACTTTGTGTGTCTGTGTGTGTGTGTGTGTGTGTGCCTGTGTGTGTGCCTGTGTGTGTCTGTGTGTGCGCGTGTGTGTGCCTGTGTGTGTGTGTCTGTGTATATCTGTGTGTGTGCGCATGTGCGTGTGCGCGCCTGTGTGTGTGTGTGTCTGTGTGTGTGCCTGTGTGTGTCTGTGTGTGTGTCTGTGTGTGTAACTGTGTGTGTGTCTGTGTGTGTAACTGTGTGTGTGTGTGCCTGTGTGTGTGTGTGTATGTCTGTGTGTGTGTGTGTGTCTCTCTGTGTGTGTGCCTGTGTGTGTGTGCATGCCTGTGTGTCTCTGTATGTGTGTGTGTGTGTGTGTGTGTGTGTGTGTGTGTGTGTATGCCTGTGTGTCTCTATATGTGTGTGCGTGTGCCTGTGTGTGTGCGTCACATCACATCCAAATCGCTCCCTCCTTGACTTGTGCCCCCCCCCCTCAATACTGCATTCCCCTAAATCACCACGGGGGTCCCCTAGTGGCCTGAATGGCACATTGAACCACACAGGTAAAAAAAAATCCGCGCAGCCCGGCAGAGAAAGACAAAAAGCACCACCTCAGACATGACTTCATTCTTCACCATCACCACCATCATCATTATCATCACAAACATGAGCGGGAAAGCCTAAGCCACACACACATCCACACATAATAAAGCGAGCGCAACGGCGGGAAGAGCTCCGGAGGTGTGAGGTGTGACTTTTTTTTTTTTTTTTTAAATAGCCCCACAGAGTTTATAGACAGTCCAGCTCAATGTGTCACAGTCTACCCCATAACGGCTATATTTAATGGGAGAAAAAACCCCAAAACATGATAGATCCGATCGGGGTTATTTGCAGTGATTAAAAGAATATTACGCACGACCCAACACTGCGCGTAAAAGGGGGTCCATTTGGAAACGCACCCTCTCCAAGTCTCCAGTCTCCACATTAAATTAAATGCGTAACACACACACACATATATATATGTACATATGTATTTACAGCCTGCGCGTATCTGGACACCTGGGGGGCTCACTGCGGCATCCACTTCGGTGCCCATTTGCGCCAAAACGCTCCGTCCCCCCGCCGCCTCTACGCGTCATGATATAATGTTATATAATAATATGAGACCTGAAGTCCTTACCTGAGAGTCATGGTCATCGATCATCGATCAGTGATCAGTGATCAGTGCTCGCAGGACGGATAACAATCGCGGCTTTTACATCCAGAAAATGACGAATGACGACAGGCGCAATAAATCCGTCTCGTCTCGTCCCCCGGATCGCTGGTTCGTTTTCTTTCTTTCCTTGAGTTTGTCTTCCCTGACGCCGAAGAAACATGTGTCAGGGTGTGTGTGTGTGTGTGTGTGTGTGTGTGTGTGAGTGAGTGAGTGAGAGAGTCCGGTCGTTCAGAGGCTCTCTCGTAGAGACTTCACCACCACACGACGACGACGACCGACCGACGACGCGCAGAGGAGAGAGACTGTGTGTACACTGAGTGGTGGTGGTGGTGGTGAGGCGAGGACAGAGCTCCCTCTCCCTCTCTCTCTCTCTCTCTACCTCTACGGTTCCCTCTCTCCACCCCCTCCTCTCTCTCTCCCTCCCTCTCTCTCTCCACCTCTCTTTCCAGCTCCACGTCTCCCTTCAGCTCTCTCTCACTATCCCTCTCTCTCTTCACATCACTCTCTCTCCAGCTCTCTCTCTCTCTCTCTCTCTCTCTCTCCACTCCTTATTCCAGCTCTACCTCTCCCCACCTCTCTCCCTCCCTCCCTCTCTCACACACTCCCTCTCTCCCTATTCTCTCTCTCTCTCTCTGTGTCTCTCTCTCTCTCTCTCCACCTCCCTCCCTCTCTCTCTACCTCTCTCTCTCTGTGTCTCTCTCTCTCTCTCTCTCCACCTCTCCCTCCCTCTCTCTCTCTCTACCTCTCTCTCTGAGACCCCAACAACACACACACACACACACACACACACACACAAGACCAGGCTCTCTCGCGGAGAAACCAAGAAACTGCATGGGGATGGAGGGAGGGTGTGTGTGTGTGTGTGTGTGTGGGGTGGTGGGGGGGCGGGGGGGGTGACGTCACTCACCGAGCTCCGCCGTCAAACTCAATTGCGTTCAACTTTCCCCATCGAGTCCAGTCCAGTCACTCCACACAGCGTGCAGTACAAGAATGCGCACTTGGACATCGATGTCAACGTGAGAGATTTGTGGTTGGAGGTCGAGCGTGCGCGTGTTGGCGTGTGTGTGTGTGTGTGTGTGTGTGTGTGTGTGGATGATAAACGCTGCCCTTGCACAACAAGCGCGGGTTGTGTCAGAAGTGAAGCACAACATGCACTTTGCATGATCCCACCACAGAGAAACATGACACATAAAGACAATCCCTAAGCACCACTTCAGCAACAAAAAAGTTTGCCTCGACCAAACCCTGACATAACAAATGCTGTCTAGCGCGAGGCATCCAGCAGGAAGGTACCAAACGAAAACAAACAGCATAAAAATAACAGTGGCCCTCTGTGACCGACTCGGGTGAACAATTCTTTTCGCCGCCGAAATACGTCGGGGGTTTTTTTTTTTTGCCGGCACCAAACAGCCACCATTTTTGTTCAGACCGCGAACGCCCCCCCCCCCCACCCCCGACACAAACATCACACGGCGCCGACGACGGCCCCCGTGAAGACGCAGACGCACGTCAGATCGCGTTTCTCCGCTCCTTTCAAACTCGTCGTGAACCCGAGTGTGGAAAAGGAAAAAAAAAAATGCGCGTCTGTGAATTCATACCGCACAATTATCTCCCGTTAAATCTTCTGAGGGCCCCGAATTCGATCCCCCACCACTGAGCGGGTGGGGCTTCGTGGGCAAAACAACAGCAGAGGAAAAAAATAGAAAAAAAAACGTCCACCATGAAGGACTGAACAATGGGCTCACTTGATGAAATTACGGTGAGGTGGATGTACTGCCTTTTTACTGCTGTATGAGGTCGTGGGAGTAATAGCCGGCTGTGTTTCGATGTGCAATTCTGCCTTTGATTGTGTTGCTTCCCCCCCCCCCCGCCCTTCCTAGCAATATGTTGGGAGGGAAAAAAAATGTTTTAGTTGTCCTCAGGAGAGCAGGTCTAAGGTTGTCTGTGCTTTTATTATTTTGGCTGTTGGGAAAAGTTACGCCGCCGCATCCCAGCCAATTCCCAGCGTCCGACTGTAAAAAAAACAAACAAACATGAAAGATCAGACGTGCCGACGAATTGTGGATCGTTGATCGCCGACGTGTTCCGTTTCCTTCCCGCCGACATTCTCTGGATGATCTTTGACCTGTGACCTTTTGTGGAATGGCAGGATGCGCACAGCAAAAAGCAGGCCCTTACATGCACGGCCGCACATATTTTGAGCGCTTGGAGATTGACGTGAGTACAAGGCAGGATGTCCGACTCCCTGGCCTGGAAGGCACAGAGTCACATCCACCGCATCCACAGTCCTCCTGCAGGCTGTAGCCTCCTGCCTCCTACATGACACGCATCTGAATGCACCGTTAACTTTGGACAAATATGAATATACAGTATATCATATAAATATGACTACGTTTTGTTATTATTTTTACTTGTATTATTATATTAAAGAAAATCTGGAGTTATATTAAAAAAACAAAACAAAAAACAAGAGCCTGCTCCTTTTGCTGTAAAGACTGTAAATAGTGTGGATATTTGATTCGAGTACAATCTACACTGTACAATTCTTTTCCTCTTTAAAAAAAAAAATATGCAGTATATATAGAAGTAAGTGTTTGTGTCTAACCGGCGTTCTTATTCATATTCTTGGCACAGGCTCAGGTAGACACATACGGCGGAACCAGGTGATGAATGGGGGGGCGTAGGACTCAGATTTATCAAGAGCCTGCCCCGTTGGCCTATCACGGTTGAACTTTGTCACCGCGCAGTGCAGGGAGTCGATAAACTACAGCAGATACTAGATGTTTCCTTCTCGCTTCATCATCAGATAGAATTGAATACATTTGCTACTGACTTGTGATTGTATGCGTTTCAAGCGGTCCTTATTCTTAAAGGCGCTGATATTTATTTGTTCGAATAAGTGTTAAATAGCTCTTTATTCCGAGAGCCATCACTGAGAAAGAGTGTTTGGTCAGTAACGTGGGTCTCCTAGTCCCTCCGCTCCGCAGTAAACTGAATTTTTTTTACTGGTATCCCGTTCCCCACTTTATCCAATCAGGAGAGAGAACCCCACATTCACGGGGCAGGCAGTAGGATTTCGGCGTTGACTGACAACGCTGGGACAGACAGGAAGCTACACCGATTCCAGCGTTCCCAGGAAAGGTTTACACAACCAAACACGCCAAGCTGGAAAAAAAAAAATAAAACGTCAGGAGAAAACCGAAGAAGACAGAAGAAAAGAAAAGCTGCCAGGAAAAGTCATGGAAGACCGGCGTCCATGTGGTGACACGGGGAGGAGGGAGGGAGGGAAGTGCAAACTGCAAAAAAGGACAGGAAGTGCGCCAAAACGATGACATCGTTTTAAAGCATCTCATTATCGATGCCATTCGTTGAGGAGTTTTGAGGACGTTTCGGGTGCCATTCACTTCTTCAACGACGCAACGTCTGCCCTCGTCTCGCTGGGCCAGACCACATATATTCTTGCCATTAAAGTGTTATAGTCAAATCTGGCACCCGCAAAGCTACATCCCCTCTAATCTGTACAGTATGTGTCAGTTTAAGATTAAGACTGCAACGAAAAAAAACTGTTCAGAGAATCTATCTCTTTGTTTCCAGTGGAAAAGCTCAGTTTTTTTTCCTCTTGTCGGATAAAGACGTTTTTCAATAAAGTCACTATAGGCTCCGGCTCCAATTTCATTGATGAACCGCTTGAGGTCAGCAAGACTGTAACTTAATCCAAATCCTGGTGTATCAATTCAACACTTGCGGTTTGCCAGGACTGACAGTAATGTTCAGTGGGAATTTTCCCGCTCTTGGCGTTTGGTTTTAGGTTTGGGAACAACTTCAACAAGACAAGACTGGCTTGGGGGCTAATTGATAATTGCACATACAAAATTTTCAATTTCACGTTCCCGTGTTTCTCAAGCGAGGGCTCCGGGGGCCGCTGCACCAAAATCCGCCGCCGTGAACCTTTGACTGCGCTGCCCGGGGTGCGGACCCGTGCACTCTTGACGCCATGCGGTTGGCTTTACAAATGACTGCCGGTGACGACATTACTCTCCCCGCTTGCACGTCCCCTTGAGACAACACCGGGTATCATGAGAAGAACGGCAAAGCAAGAGGCAGAGAGAGCGAAAAGTGAAAGTTCCTTGCATCCAAAGGGTTAATTCCACTCCCCACACTCCCCTAGGCCTCTTGATCAAGTTAACCAGTCATTGTAAAATTAATTTCCCCCATCAAGCGAGACCCCGCGTTCTCCGGGATGACAATCTGCTCCTAAGAGGATCAATCTTAAGCTAACGTGTTGAGACCCACGAGATTGACTTGTTTATGGAAGCCGTCCAAGCGGGGGCGAGAGAGAAAGGGTTATACAGAGATGGGGGAGAGAGGGGAGAGAGCGAGGGATGCTGTGGGCGACAAGGTGCCAAGGTGATCCCCGACGCGGCAGCAATCGCCGGCGCTGCAGAGAAATCGTACACCAGCACCAAACGTGTGAAATGCTCCGACTGTGGTTGTGATCTGGATAATGGTTTCCCCCCCCCCCCCCCCACCCCCCCCTTCCTCAGAATCTGTCAGGCATGATGAATGGTGAAGAGTACATTCTTACTCCCCCCCCCCCCCCCTACCCCCACCCTCACCCTGTTAATTAAAAAAAAGCGGGGAAATTAAAGCTCCCGATAGCTGTTGGGTTCAAGGTACACAAGAAAGACAACATCAAATTTTATGGGGTTGCAGGGATCGTAAAATGTGGGCAAAGATTGATTGCTATAATTATGGTTCCACCCGGCAGAGAATCGGAGGGGAAGAAGTGGTTAATTTACTGGTGGAGTGCCAGACGGCCGATTCCAAAGTCTTTGTTTCACTTGCCGAGGAGGTCTATAAACCATGCCGGTGACCTAAATAGCCAGAGACTTAGCCTGCCAAAAGAGGCCTTGTACGCCCTGGGCAAATGGCAATGTGTCTCCACCTGAAATCACCATTTAATAAACATGCAGTTCACAAGGACCCAACTTATGGGGTGGCCAACTTGGAGCTGAAGAATCATTTTTGAAAAGGGACACGCCGACGTCTGCAGTCCAATCCCGGCGAGAGGAGAACAGGCTGATTGTCGGTGATTTAATTACGAGAATGGGAAATGACGCCGTCAATAGAGTCAAGCGCTGATTTAACAGGTTTCAGTCCTGATTAAAGTTGCGTAATTGATTTGTTTAAATGGTTTTCGCAAAGGGGTCATTTCATCGCCGGATCTTAATTCTAACAAAACAATTATTTGAGTGGACCTCGCTAATAATTACTCGTCCGAGGCGGTTGACGAGTTGAAAATAATTGAGGCGATTGGACATAAACCTGCTTTTTGCGATAAACTCCACTGGGGATGTGGGCCTGTACACAAGTACACACAACCAGAGTATATACATCAGGCCGCCCGCAGGCATTTGCATATTAGCCGCGCCGGCGTGCACGGTGCACGCGCAACTTACAAACGAGGCTTATCGCCGCGCCGATAGCAATCGCGTTCGAATGCAAATGCGCCGAAAGGGCAGACAAAGGTGAGGGGTATTTAAAGAGACCGACCCGGGCGGCTACCTAGCTAATGCAGCCTCCAACTGCCGGTTCGCAAAGGTGCGCTGCATCGGAGCCCGTGCTTCGGTCATCTTTTCTGCGCCCGTGTGTACGGTACGTTTGTGTGTACGTGTGTGTGTGTATTGTGGTTGCCGTGGTGTAGAGCCGTGCCGATGGTTATTGGGTGTGATGGAGCTCGTGGGGAATTAGGTTTATTACAGAGATGGGGGGAGAGAGAGCGAGGGATGCTGTGGGCGACAAGGTGCCAAGGTGATCCCCGACGCGGCAGCAATCGCCGGCGCTGCAGAGAAATCGTACACCAGCACCAAACGTGTGAAATGCTCCGACTGTGGTTGTGATCTGGATAATGGTTTCCCCCCCCCCCCCTCTCTGGCAGAGATCTGTCAGGGCATGATGATGGTGAAGATGACATGCTTTACTCACTCGCCCGGGCACCCCCCCCCTACCCCCCACCCTCACCCTGTTAATTAAAAAAAAGCGGGGAAATTAAAGCTCCCGATAGCTGTTGGGTTCAAGGTACACAAGAAAGACAACATCAAATTTTATGGGGTTGCAGGGATCGTAAAATGTGGGCAAAGATTGATTGCTATAATTATGGTTCCACCCGGCAGAGAATCGGAGGGGAAGAAGTGGTTAATTTACTGGTGGAGTGCCAGACGGCCGATTCCAAAGTCTTTGTTTCACTTGCCGAGGAGGTCTATAAACCATGCCGGTGACCTAAATAGCCAGAGACTTAGCCTGCCAAAAAGAGGCCGTGTACGCCCTGGGCAAATGGCAATGTGTCTCCACCTGAAATCACCTTTTAATAAACATGCAGTTCACAAGGACCCAACTCATGGGGTGGCCAACTTGGAGGCTGAAGAATCATTTTTTGAAAGGGACACGCCAACGTCTGCAGTCCAATCCCGGCGAGAGGAGAACAGGCTGATTGTCGGTGATTTAATTACGAGAATGGGAAATGACGCCGTCAATAGAGTCAAGCGCTGATTTACAGGTTTCAGTCCTGATTAAAGTTGCGTAATTGATTTGTTTAAATGGTTTTCGCAAAGGGGTCATTTCATCGCCGGATCTTAATTCGAACAAAACAATTATTTGAGTGGACTCGCTAATAATTACTCGTCGAGGCGGTTGACGAGTTGAAAATAATTGAGCGATTGGACATAAACCTGCTTTTGCGATAAACTCCACTGGGGATGTGGGGCCTGTACACAAGTACACACACCAGAGTATATACATCAGGCCGCCCGCAGGCATTTGCATATTAGCCGCGCCGGCGTGCATCGTGCACGCGCACTTACAAACGAGGCTTATCGCCGCGCCGATAGCATCGCGTTCGAATGCAAATGCGCCAAAAGGGCAGACAAAGGTGAGGGGTATTTAAAGAGACCGACCCGGGCGGCTACCTAGCTAATCAGCCTCCAACGCCGTTCGCAAAGGTGCGCTGCGTCGGAGCCGTGTGCTTCGTCATCTTTTCTGCGCCCGTGTGCGTGTGTATGTGTACGTGTGTGTGTGTGTGTGTGTGTGTGTGTGTACGTGTGTGTGTGTACGTGTGTGTGTGTGTGTGTGTGTGTGTGTGTGTGTACGTGTGTGTACGTGTGTACGTGTGTGTGTGTGTGTGTGTGAGAGCGAGAGTGCCGAGTCATCAACCGTCAATATCACCTCATTACGATGCCGGGAGGAGGACGCGGTGGTGGGGGCGGGGGCCCCGGTTGGGTTGTTCCTGGCGTTGCCGTGCCGACGGTTATTGGGTGTGATGGAGCTCGTGGGAATTAGGTTCATTAAGGTTGGGGGGGGGGGGGGGGGAAAGAGAAAAAAAAAACTCTCCGGGCCGGGATTCTCCATAATAAGATCGAGAGAGAGGTAGGTTGGTGGAGTTGTCTCTCACTGACAAGCTCGTGACTGACAGACATGCAGGAAAAAAGGGTGGTTAGGAGTGAAGGGGGGGGGGAGCGATGAGTAAGGGAATTTACAGCTGTGTGGTGTGTGTGTGTGTGTGTGTGGTGTGTTTACGTGCCAACAAATTTCCATTTGTTAATAGGCATGCGTGGGGCCGTATTAACGAACAATGCAACGTGACGTAGAGATGTTCAAATTTCAATCTCGCCTCCTACGATCGTGAACCTGCGTTGGTGGTGTGTGTGTGTGTGTGTGTCTGCTCAACACAATGTGGCGCCGAGAAGCCATCTTCAGGCCCGTCTCCCCTTCGCTCCGATATTTTCCCTCAGTCTGTTGCCAAATCTGCTTCTTCTTTTTATTCCCCTACCACTCTTCCTCCCTCCCTCCATCACTCCTCTCCAAAAAACCGTCCTGCAATGGCCTTTGCCTCCCACCCGCCCCCCCCCCCACCCTGCCCATTCATTGGCGGAACAACCCCTCTCTCCCCCGCCCACACACACACACCTCACACCCCCACACACAATCTTTTCAAGAACACCTATTCTCCAAGTCTTTCACTTTCTTTCCCCCAAAGCCGATAAAGGGGTGCACGCCGCATCAGTCTCTCGCCTCTCCCTCACTCCTCTTCTTCACAACCACAACGTCACCCCCACGGCACACACACTTTCTCTTGTACTTATTTTAAAAGGCACATCAGACAGCGTTTCCTTCATGAGAACCCTCCTGTGGTGGCCAATTAATCACAGCCATTGTTTGTGCTGTACACCTCTATTTTACAGTCCAGCATAGACTAAAAACGTCTAGGGTTTTTTTTTTTTTAAATAGTAAGTCTCGCGTATTGTCCTCTGAAGGCGACTCTCTCCACATGCCACCGTCGCCGTCAACATTAGAAACACTATAGGACGTAAATGGTAAATGGATTGCATATATACAGCGCTTTTATCCACGGCGCTTTACAGTATTGCCTCACATTCACCCATTCATACACCGACGGCGGTGCCAACCATGCAAGGTAACAACCAACACGTCAGGAGCAGTTAGGGTTAGGTGGCGTCTTGGGGATCGAACCAGCGACCTTCCTGCTGCCCGGCCGGCTCTTACTTGCCACTTATGTTGTGTTGTGTGTGTGGGGGGGGGGGGTTGTTCAGGTTTGGGAACGAGAGTTAGACCCGCCTTCCGATGAGCTTCTGACGTTTTCTCATTTCTAGTCAATGCCAAGGAATTTCTCAGCATTTTCCAGCGAGCTGACTGTCACCGTCGACAGAGAGATAGAAGCAGTGTAGTCAGTGCCAACAGAGCAGTGCTGCCTTAGTTCAAGTTGAGTCCAAGTCAAGGTAGTCAGCTTCCTCAGGTAGCTGGGGGGGGGGGGGGGAAAGAGAAAAAAAAAACTCTCCGGGCCGGGATTCTCCATAATAAGATCGAGAGAGAGGTAGGTTGGTGGAGTTGTCTCTCACTGACAAGCTCGTGACTGACAGACATGCAGGAAAAAAGGGTGGTTAGGAGTGGGGGGGGGGGGGGGCGATGAGTAAGGGAATTTACAGCTGTGTGTGTGTGTGTGTGTGTGTTTACGTGCCAACAAATTGCCATTTGTTAATAGGCATGCGTGGTGCCGTATTAACAAACAATGCAACGCGACGTAGAGACGTTCAAATTTCAATCTCGCCTCCTACGATCGTGAACCTGCGTTGGTGTGTGTGTGTGTGTGTGTGTGTGTGTCTGCTCAACACAATGTGGCGCCGAGAAGCCATCTTCTCCCCTTTGCTCCGATATTTTCCCTCAGTCTGTTGCCAAATCTGCTCTTCTTTTTATTCCCCTACCACTCTTCCTCCCTCCCTCCATCACTCCTCTCCAAAAAACGTCCGCAATGGCCTTTGCCTCCCACCCACCCCCCCCACCCTGCCCATTCATTGGCGGAACAACCCCTCTCTCCCCCGCCCACACACACACCCACACAATCTTTTCAAGAACACCTATTCTCCAAGTCTTTCACTTTCTTTCCCCCAAAGCCGATAAAGGGGTGCACGCCGCATCAGTCTCTCGCCCTCTCCCTCACACACACACACAC
>PIJE02000570.1:184564-187064 GCA_002895965.2 Coryphaenoides rupestris | reverse complement strand
AGGAAGAAAGAGGTGAGAGGAGGCAGAGGTGTCTCGTTCACGGGCACAGGGGTTTATGGGAGGGTGCCCAGCTGTCAGTCTAGGCGGCGATTCGTGCCATCATATCTTAATTGTTTCAAATTAAACGGCCGTAAAAATGGAGGAAGGGAAATTAGATTCTCCCTCTCCCTCTCTCTGGTTAATCCAAAGTGCCCCCTTGACTTACATCTGGGTCCACTTTATAGAGACGGTCGGTGTGTGTGTGTGTGTGTGTGTGTGTGTGTGTGTGTGTGTGTGTGTGTGTGTGTGTGTGTGTGTGGTTCCCATGTGATCGTGTGTCTAGGTTCTGATGTTTAATCCAGTCACTGAACACGTGTCACTCTTGCCCCCTTTCTCTCGCTCTGTCTCGCTCTCCGTCTCTCGATCAAACCACCATTATGCCGCCATTACCTCTTCTCACACACACACACACACACACACACACACACACACACTTCCAGTGAGGATTGATACTACTTTCTGATGACAGTACCGGCACCTTATTCCACGGTCCACACACCCACACCCACACCGACCCCCCCCCCCACACACACACACACACACACACACACACAAACACACTCTTGCAGGTCAGTCAACCAGCTAACGCACTCTGGATGCTATCAGCTCTGCTGTCAAGCACACACGTGCACACACACACACACACACACACACACCGGTATACATGCACACACACACACACACAGACTGACAGACAGGCTGAATAATGTACATGCATACAGATGCAGTCACATTACACAATCCCACTAAGCTCTGTGCGTGGCGACACCGATGCGTTGGCGCGGTGCGGTGTGGACGGCGGTCAACACGCGCGTCAGATCGCAATCTGCACCCTGAGTGGCTTCAGAGATGGCCATTAGCTCGGTTTATCAGGACCGCCGTCGCTCCAATCTCGCGCAAATATCCCCGCTCAAGATGAGTAGCGAGGCGGGCACGCTTCCACCAATTACAGCCTTGGTAGCGGCGGCGGCGGCGGCGGAGGCACACTGTTGACCGGCGGTCGTGCCGAAGGTGATTATTTTAAACCAAAGCAATATCGGAGAAAGGGCCGGACAACGCCTGATGAATGCGTAAATACGCCAAATGTTATAATCGCCCCGACAACACACACACACATTTGTTACTTTTTACTATGAAGCAAAAAAAAAAATTACCCAATGTCCGATAGGAAACGTTATCAAACGTTTTATATTTACACACGCTGAGCTAGGGGTAGCACAGGAATCGAACCAGCAACCTTCCCGTTTCCAGACAACTGCTCTTACCTCCTGAGCTACTGCCGCCCCTTATTCAAATACACAAACATAAATATCCCGCTCTCGTTAGCTTAATCATATTCCAGAACGACTCCCGTCTGTACAGCTAGCTAGGGATGATAAACGGCGCTACGAACGCCAGAGAGAGAAAGTGGGAGAGCTGTATCCGCCGTGGCCCTGACGAGGTTACGGCCAGTATATCGTCTGCGTAGAAGGAAAGCTTCATGGCGCAGTAATACCGCGAGACGACGTTCTTTTCTCTTTGTGCGCGAGTCAGAAGCCGCGACTGAAGTGCGCATCGCTAGCGTAGCTGTGGCCGACACCTCGCCGCCGCAATCACAGCATGAAACGGCGGCAATTTGGCGCGGGACAAAAGCGTGTCCCTCGGCCAGGCGGCAGAAAAAGCTAAAAGGCTTTCATGGAGCGGACAGAGTTTGACAACAGACGTGTCCCGAGCTCCGACACGTTCACAGACATTATTCATGTGTGGACCGCCGTGTGTGTTTTTGCGAAAGCCACGGCGAAGGGATTTGGGAGTTAGTCGATATTAGTTTCGTTTTTTTTTTGTCTTCTCAAATTATTTCATGCACTTCTGAACTCATATTTGATAACCGGGGTCTGGCTCTCTTTGTTCTTCAAGGCCTCGGTTGGGACTCGAGGGAGGAGGCGCGTGTATGTGTGTGTGTGTGTGTGTGATCCACTCTCTCCGTTTCCTCATCCTATCATTTGGGGAATTAACTCCAATCAAAACACAGAGGTCGTGACCTTGCGCTTGCTGCTACAAATCCCACTCGTTTGGGGGGGAATTGTTTCATATTCATCTTTGATCTCTCTTTCTATTCAACCGTCGACGGATGCGATGCGCACACTTCCAGGGGAAGTGACCAAACACCACTCAAATCTCTCCCTTTCTCTCTCTCTCCCTCTCTCTCTCTCTCTCTCTCTCTCTCTCTCTCCCCCTCTCTCTCTCTCTCTTTCTCCCGCTGCTCTTCTGATGCGCTCCAGTGTTTCTCTGAGTGGCCCAGAGAGAGAGAGAGAGAGAGAGAGAGAGAGAGAGAGAGTCCTCCGAACTCAAACTCATCCGATACGTCCCATCAGCTGCTGCTGCTGCTTCTCTCCACCCCCCCCACCCCCCGGCCCCCCTCCCTCCCACCTTCCTCCACCGTCCTCGCCCGTCTCTTCCCCCCCTTTGCAGGAGTCCTCAA
>PIJE02000570.1:154564-182064 GCA_002895965.2 Coryphaenoides rupestris | reverse complement strand
GGCACAGTGCTTGCACTGCTGCCTCACAGCAAGAAGGTTCTGGGAACGATTCCCGCCTGGGGTGCTATTAACTGTGGGGTGCCCAGGTGGGTGATCTCCCAGGTGGGTGATCTCCCGGCCTTTCTGTGTGGAGTGTGCATGTTCTCCCCGTGCTCCGAGGGGTCTCCTTACAGAGTAAAAGAACCCCAATTAAAAACATGTGAAGATCGCCTCTCCTGTCCACATCCCTGACCAAGATGTGGACGTAAAACCTGGAGCTGTTGGTCCCCTGGAGGGGCAGCAGGATGGGTTAAATGCAGAGGACAAATTTCCACAGGCCACCCTCCCTGCATGTGCGTGTGTGTGTTTGGCGGCCACCACTTCCCGCTGTGTGTTGTGTGACCACTATGTGTGTGGACTAATAAAGATCTTCTAATCTTCTATACTCTCGTATCGCCCCAATATCGGCCAGTTCTGTGGAACTATACAAGGTAGAAGTCGAATTTGGGCATCAGAACACTTGTGAAGTAGCATACAGAGGCTTTTAGTGATGCCCACTTGGTCTGCCACACACTCGATCTTCGACGGAAGAACATCAACCGTCCCTGCCTATCTATTTTTAATTTAATTTGCCTTATTAATATTATTATTTGTGCTATCATCATAATTGTTTGTATCTGATACCGTTCCTTGAACAGCGTTTTGCATTGATTCTCCCATCTAATGAGTCATCGTCCCGGGGGACCGGCGATTCATTTCATTCATGCTAATTTCTGCACATCCTCATCCGCCCCCCCCGCCCCTGCCCACCGCCCCCCACACCCCTTGAGCAATCCCTCAACCGCCCTCCCTGGGTTTGTCTGCTGCCACATGCAGTGGAATGATGACACACACCACACCACACAGCACACTCGCACGCACACACCACACACGCACACACACACACACAGGCAGGCACATGTACACACTGACAGACACACTCCTTCCGTTTGAGCGGGAAAATTGCGCGATTACCATTGTTCCATGCGGCGTGCAGCCTACCCAGACAGCATAAAGAGACGGGCTCCTTCAGACGCCGTTTGCCAAAATACTGTCACAGTCCGAAGTTTGATGGCTCACTCGTCCGTGGCCACCCGATCATGCTGTCTCTGCCAGCTGTTGCTTGACAGCGAGGGATCCTCCTCCCCCCACCACCCCCCGTCCTCCCACCCCCCCGCTGTGCCCAGCAACACCACCGTCAACTTAAGAAGCTTGACAGAAGCAAAAACACAGGGACTATTTTTTCTGTATCTGAGCCGAGTTTTGATAGATATCTCCTGATATATCTGCCCCACGTTCGCCCAAGACTTTGCATTTCTCTCCATGAGCCTCCAGTACAAAAAGTTTGGATTCCCGTCGATACCTCTTCGTATGTATGATCAATGAAAATAGTGTGTCTATGTCTGTATGCATAGTATATATGTATATATATATGTGTTTGAAGAGACAAACCAAGAGGCAAACCACAACTCGGGCAACCGGAGTCTTTGCGAGTTCTCCTGGGGCCCATACACCGCACGACTGCAGGTATCACCGCCGTTTATTGGGCATTGACGCACACACACACACACATCACAATGGGTCCCCCCACCCTCTGAGTCAACCCCACGCACAAGCAACGCAAGACACACTACAGACGCATAACATGTAATAACACACATAAAACATGTCTCACACACACCCATAATCCTTTGCTCCCAGGGGGCGTACGACAATATATATATATATGTCTGTGTGTGTGCATGCACTTGCCCATTGCATTCCCGTTGACAACACTGATGGTGGCTTTGTGGCTTGTCAGAGTTGCATCATTAAAAGCACTCGTACATGTGTACACGGGTATCGGCGAAGTGGATGCTCGCCACTCTGACATGTGTTTGTGTGTGTGTGTGTGTGCGCGTGTACAGTATATATTAAAACGATCACATAATGGCTTTGACACACACATCACAGGTTAACACACAGGTTAAGCACCAGTGTGACACACACACACACACACACACACACATAGCACACACACGCACACACGCCACACACACACACACACACACACACACACACACACACACACACACACACACACACACACACAGCACAACACACACACACACACACACACGCACAGGCTTCCAGCAGCGATGGCGTCGTTCCCAGCGTCACGAGGCCGCGGCGACCCGCAGAACGGAGCGCGAGGAAGCAGAGGCGGTGGCGGCGGGCTGGTTTTGCCGCTGATTGCGGGGAGCAAGCCAACCCCGCTCCACCTCGATTCTAAGCAGATCGTCGTAATTAAAACGTAAATTGGTGCCGTCGAGCCTGTCGCTTGTAAACCCCCCCAACCCCCCATCCCCGTCTCCATCAGCCCTTCCTTCCCCCTGTGCTCCCGGTACGAGGAGCTCTTGGGGACGCCATTGATTCACATGTGCACTCGGAAACAATTGCTCTGATTTGCTCCGAGGGGGCAAAGAAAGAAAAAAAAAAATGGAAACCCAGTAAATAAAATCAATGGCAAACAAGCTGCCTGGGCTCTTCAAATGGGAGACGGAGAATTATAATCAGGCAAACTGCACTGGGAAGGCGGGACTGGTAAGTCAGACGCGGGGGGGAGAGAGGGAAGGAGAGAGAGAGGAGAGAGAGAGAGGAGAGAGATGAGAGAGGAGGAGAGGAGAGAGAAGAGAGAGAGAGAGAGCGAGCCAGAGAGGAGAGACCGCAAACATGCTTTTCGCTGTGCGTCGCAGCGAAGAGGAGGAGGAGGGAAACAGGCCGCATTTTCGTGGAGCGTCATTAGTTACCCATGTGTGATGGACAAACAGCCGAGCGGAGTGCCTGGGAAATTATGAAGAGCTCTTTCAGTACATGCAAGCCATACAAAAGGAGGGTGTGGGGGGGGAAGGGGGGGATGGGGGGTTGGGCCAATAGGTGATCGCCGCAATTAAGTTCGTCTCTCTCTCTCACACACACCACACACACACACACACACACACAACAAAGCCAAAAAGCATTGTAGAGAAATACAGCGGAAAAAGGCACACAAATGATTCTGTGTGAGCGCGGTAGATTGGAGAAAATTGTCTTACATAATCAGTTTTCTTTTTTCTTTTTTGCGGGGAATCACCTGAGGACACACCGAGTCCTACCCAGGCTCAATTAGAGACTGCACTCTACTCTACTGCATTGGTTTAAAATTGCTCCGAAAGAGCCCAGTCTTATTAACGTCTGTGTCCTTCCCTGCGTTGAGTGCAGGGGAAAACCGGAAGGCACAGTGGCTGCCCCCCCTGAAGTGTGCTTGGCGGGAGAAACCCCCCCCACCCCCAACACACACACACACACACACACACACACACACACACACACACACACACACTCCTCTCCCGCCAAAAAACAAAATGGCTGTGGGCACGCACCTGAACACGACTTGTCATGACTCACAAGGCTCTTGAGAATGCTAAAAGTCAATGCTATATGTTGATAGTAATGTTTAATAATGACCATGCAGAGATGGTCTACACGGCAAGTCAGTATCAGCTATCACCAATTTAAAAATCGCGATAAACCGTCACCCCGCTCGGGTTTTTGACTGAATAATCAAACACAGCGTTGTGTTCGACAAGCCGTTGTCCTCCTCACCTTGCAAACACAGGTGAGCAACGCACAGGTGAGCAACGCACAGTGAAAACAGGATCGCCCCAAATAATCCTACACACATTGCAGTTGAATTCTGGGCATTCTTTTTAAACCTCCTCCTCGTTTATTTTTTTTTCCCTGAATTCTCGCTCACCCTGTGAATGCGCCTCCCAAGCCAATCGTTGCGCTCTGGGCAACGTTTGCCTTTGAATTCCACCCCACACACACACACACACACATACACACACACCCTTGTCACACTCAACATCTGGCGAGCCGCAATGGTGAGGAGGAGAGAACAAACTACGCAAGCAGAGGGAAAGGGATTTTGGCGAGATAGGGAGAGATAGAGAGAACGAGTTTGGGGGGGGGGGGGGGGGGGGTGAGGGACAGAGGGGATGCAACAGAGAGAGAGAGAGAGAGAGAGAGAGAGAGAGAGAAGAGAGAGAGGAGAGAGAGAGTAGAAGGAGAGAGAGAGAAGAGAGAGGGGGCCAGGTCATACGACGGAAAAAGAGCCATCGGATGGGAGCAACGTTTTGCCGGCGGAAATCAGGGGGGCGGACAGAGGGAGGCGAAATGAACAGAGGGGTCGAGAGGGATGGAGGGAGGGAGGAGGAAAATGAGTCAGAAGTTGGAGACGGAGGGGAGAGGCAGGAGAATTCTCTGGAGAGTAGATGAGGGGTGGGAGGTGTGTGTGTGTGTGTGTAGGGGGGGTGGTGGGGGTGAGAAGGAATGGGAGAGAGAGAGAGGAGAGAGAGAGAGAGAGAGAGAGAGAGAAGAGAGAGAGAGAGAGAGAGAGAGAGAAGAAGGCGTGGGTGGGGGAGACCTTTCCCTCCCAGTGGGCAATGCATCCTCAAAGGCTTTCATTCCATCACCATCAACAGGGCTGCGCCCCGTTAACAACACACACGTTACACACACGTGCACACACCACGTTGCCACCACACACGTTGCTCGCGCGGCGCGCACAAACCACACACACGCACGCACCGCCCACCCGGCTGGAGAAACCATGCCATGTGATCGGCCCCGCGGTGCATTTCTCGCAGACGTGCTGTGCTCAAACATACACGCGGCATACACACACGACACGTAATATCATGCATGCCACGGAACCAACACGCTACACCACAGGCACACGGCGCACACCACCACAGGCGCACCACAGGTCGCGTGGGCGGAGGTGATGCTAGGGGGTAGGCGTAGGGAACAAAGAGGATCTGAAAGGGGGGCAGGTAGCTAGCAGCGCGCAGGGTGTATCCAAGGCCGATCGCTAATTGCCGCCGCCGCTGACGTCATAGCGGGCGCCCTCCGCTGTGAGCCAATGGAAGCGGAGAGACGTGGGGAGCAAAAAAAGTCTGCACCAATTACTCCGAAAATATGTCCTTAAGTGAGTCCTGCACCACCGCTTTTTATAGAAGAAGAAAAAAAGCGTGCGGCCCCCCAAAAACATTATTCATGGCTGAAGCAATTGTCGCTCCTCTGTTCATTATTCAGTCGGCGTTTCGGTTTCCGATGTTCTTTAATTCATTCGGAAAACGTGGCCCCGAACCGAACACTGTACCTGAAGGTAGCTTTATTACGTACGGCCCACGGCTGCGACCACGTTAATATACAGTAATACAGGAAAAGTGCTTATTGTTGTTTTGAAGCCCTTAATCACGTCGACATGAATTAGACGGAATTAGAGGTGGAATGCCAGAACTATTAATTAAACATTTATGGGGAACATTCTCCCCCCCCGACATTTCCGGAGGCGACGCATTACTCCGGTACGGTTGTGCTGCATCATGTAAATATCTCGAATAAGATCGATGAGCGCTCCGTACAACCGGCTTATCATTAGCTTAAAGATCCACCGCGGTTTCGGTTCAAAAACGAGAACGAGCTGGCGCAGGATTAAATACGACCCTCTTATAATAAGTACATTTATAATAAGTACATTTGTCCAAAGAGGGTAAAACAACAACATATATCACTGACGGCGCAGTAAGGTTTGAATAGAACAAGTTCCAGGCACTTCATAATTGCTAGGTACATGGAGCAATTCTCCAAGCGCTTGTAATTGCTCGGTTAGCCCCAGCAAGATAAGCTAGGATAAGACGCCGCACAATGCTAAGCGCTGTTTTTTTAAAGCGCCGGGGACATACGTGCGGACATACAAAGTACACACAAGACGCGACACAATTAGCATTTTCCAAGTGTGCCGGGGATGTGCAAAAACACACGCGCACCAGTATTACATCAGCGGTTAAAACGCATCCAAACGTAACGCTTGGTTTGGTTCGTCTTGCAAGACAGCGTGCACCACTGCCCCCCCCCGCATCCCCCCGCCGCATGCCCAACAAAGCCTATTTGGATGTGTGTCTTCGGGCAAACGCAGAAAGTCAATGTGTAATGGAACAGCATCGCAGTGGGGGTGGTGGGGGTACTGGGGGGGGTTCAGACGCGTGGCAAGGCGCCATTTATCTCTGTCAGATACGGTCGAGCGCGAGTTCTTATTGGCTGGCCAGCGGCATCCGTGATCGCCTAGGCGGCACGCGCACCACATCTTTGGCACCATGCTAATGAAAACAGTTGTGAGGGAAGAGAGGGGGGGGAGGGGATGCGGGGGGGGGGGGGGGGGGGGGGGGGGGGGGGGCGGTGCGCAAGGGCCTTCTCCACACTCACACACACACGCATACACACACACACACACATGCATAAACGCGCACACACACACACACCACACACTCCCTCTCCGGCCTTCCCATTCTCCTGAAATATTAGCACAGCCCCGGATTGTCGAGTAAAACCTGAGGCATGAATGCAGGTGATGTAATTATGTTGTTCAGCACTTTGTTTGTTTGTTTGTTTGTTGGTGGAGATTAAGCTCAAGAGTGAGATAATCAGAGTTCTCCCCGAGCGGTAATAGTCTCCAGAGGATCGTCCAAGGTGCCAACAGCTGATTGGACAGCGATCACACAATTGACAGCAGTTGATCGGACGGGCCCGGTCTAAAACGGCGGTGCGTTGTGATTGGTCGTGTTGTTGGTTGGTTGGGGGTGAATGAACGAAACGCGGTGAATGACACTGCAACACAATCTTACCTTTCAGCGCTCAAGCCACCTCCCAAACAGTTCAAGAGCTGCAGAGTAAAACAAATGAACAACAACAACAACGACAAAAAAAAGACATTAGATCAAAACTTGCATTCCATTCATCTCATCATCAACTTTTTATGCCGACACTAATTGTAGCCCCATCTGCCGCGGGAACATTGGCGGGAGGGGGGGAGGAGGAAGAGGAGGAGGAGGAGGAGGAGGAGGGGGTCAAGAGGCGTGGCTAAACAGCGACTCGCTAAGGGGGGGGGGGGGGGGGGGGGGGGGGGGTATGCACGGATATGCTGCACCCCCACGAGCGAGTTCACGACCAATCGGAAGCTGGCTGCGGCTTTGCACGCCGTAAAGGGCAAACATTCATTACGCACTGATTACACTTGGCAGGCATACGTGTCTGACGCTCGAGTCCGCGCGTGATTCTCCCCTCCAACCCGTTCCTCCGCCGTTGATATTTAATCACCGCCTGATTGTAGTTTATCTCCCACGTCTTTCACTCTGAAGTGGGGGTGACTGGGTGGCTGAGGGGGGGGGGGGGGGCGGGGGAACACATAAAAGCGGATGGGAACAGGCAAGGGGGGGCCTGGGTCTGGAGTTATGGAGTTGGGTACCCCCCCCATACCCCACACCCCCCCCTCCTCTTCTCACCCCGAAGCCGGCTTCTTGGTTCGGCGCTCAATTGAATTGTGGGCGTCGCCACTGCCGCCGCCGCTGACGCCAACGGCAGAAAAAAGAAAAGAAAAGAAAAGAAAAAAGGTCAGAGATTGACGACGAGGAATGAAATTAAGAAAGAAAAAAAAAGAGAGAAAACGTCGTCGCCACGCTGATTGTGGCGCGTGAGCCACTCAAGGTCTGGCGGATTAAAAGGAAGTTTGCTTTCATACGCGAGGGCGAGAGAGAGAGAGAGAGAGAGAGAGAGAGAGAGAGAGAGAGAGAGAGAGAGCGAGGGAGAGAGAGAGAGAGAAAGACGGAGAGAGCGAGAGAGAGAATTTGTCATGTGACTGATAAACAGCATATCTGCATCCTCCACTCCCTTACTCGTTTTTTTTTTTTCCACCACCACCACCCCCCCCTCTCTCACCCCCCCTCTCTCTCTCCCCCCCCCCCGGTTAGGGAGATAAAACTCTGGCTTGGCTCTGGCCTGCAGACCCATTAGATTCTGGCAAGTTGCATATGATTGCAGACTATGAGGCCTGAGTGTCTGAATGGCCACTGTCAAAATGGCGGAGGGGAGGGGGGGGAATTTATTCATGGTTTATATGCGGGCTTTATTATAGAGTTATTGAGACCAAATGGGTACGGGTTTGATATACTGCAACACGTCCTGGCATATAAACCGGGCTGCAGGGGAAAGCCTTATTAGGATTCATATTTGCCGTGCAGTCGGATGCATTAGTTAATACGGTGACATAAATCTTCTATTTTTCTTTCCCTCTCTCGGTCCCAGGGTGCATTCATCATAGAAAGCAGCCGCCGCTAACACGCGCCGCCGTTCGCTTCCACATCTCGCAAAAGATCATTCATGTGCATGATTATTATTATTATTATTTTTTATTTCGATTTCTTTTTTGGACGCCTGTGGATTTTGGAGACAGGCCAGGTGACATTGTGTCTCCTGGCCGTTGCTTGGCGACTCTCGTAGGCGTCTTCACAACACGGGCCCGTTGTGAAAATAAGCCGCCCAAAAAAATAGGTTCACGGCCGTAAATAAACCAGATGAACACGATGAACACTTGCCGTTTTTTTTAAAGATAAGATAGAAGTTCATTAATCCCGAAGAAAATTCTGGTGCCAGAGTTTGCTCAAAATACCAACAACAAAAGCGTAGCAATAGAATGATAAATAATAGACTAATAAAAAAAACTATAAAATTTTACCCGAACGCGACCGGATTCGTCTGCCAAAAAAGGCCGCCCTTCACGACGTCTCCCTCGCCAGATCTCCGGTTAATAATTGGGTGGGGGCGCGGGGGGGGGGGGGGGGTGGGGGGGTGTAAAACTGTAAAACTGTAAAACCGTGCCCTGACACTATCGGCACCTCACCGCCGGGGCACCTGGTGCCGGGAGACACCGCGGCCCCGGCGCCGCTAAATCAATGTGTTATCTCCGGCGGGCCGATGCCGAGGCGTCCGGGTTATGAGGCGACGGCCCTGCTGGGAGCGTGACGTGTCCCCTGATAACACCGTGTCAGCCCCCTGGCGTGTCTGGAACCCGAGCGAACGCGAGGCCTCCTGTAATTGTGCCTTTTCGTTATGTAACGTTAATGAGTGGTTTGGTCTGTTTTGTTTTTCCTCGTCTACGCGAATAGTAAGTGCGACACGTTTAAGCCGTAACCTGAAAGGAAAGTTTCTTTTTTTGTTGTTGTGTATAATAACTAACCATCTTGCATCGCTAACACTTTGTAGCATTGTAATGTGGTGTTGTGTTGTGTTGTGTTTGTTGTTTGTGTTTCTGTTGACGAGCTAACCTCGCGCGACGACGCTGCTACGCTTAACTGAATAGATGTAAATTGCCTGCCTACACTTACTTACGGTGCGCTGCCCCCCTTTATCCACGATAAAGTGTGGAAGTTTAATAAAGTATACGCCCCCCCCCCCCCCCAAAAAAAAAGATATAAATAATCATATTAAAATTGTACAGGTTTCACGGCGCCTCGAGTCATGAATCCATCACTTGTTGTAGAATGGCCCGGAGAAAAGGCAACCTGGATGACCTACTTGGGAGCCCATCTGTTTCTGAGGCCGGGCATCGCTGCTACAAACCAACAATACCGCCGAGTAAAGAAATAGCATTTAAAAAAAAAAACAGCGAGGACGGCAAAGACGCATTATCACCGTGTCACTCGGGTTCCGAAATGGCCTCGCGTCGCATCGCCACGTGACTCCGATCAGCCTTGACACGCAACACGCTAAAAGCTACACTCGCCAGCGTTCCCGCAATTAAAGCTGTTCCGTTGGCATCTGTACGACAAGCCCATCATGGCCGCCGATGGGAAAGAAGGAAATGTTTCTCGATGTGTGTGTGTGTGTGTGTGTGTGTGTGTGTGTGCGTGTGTGTGTGTGCCCAAAGCAGATTGGCGGTGTGTGAACGATGCACGACCTCTGTAACCCAGTAACGTCTGGACCTTGAAGCTTTACTTAACCCCAGCGCTAATTTATCATCTTCATCCGTGTGTGCGGACACACACACGCACACACACACACACACACACACACACACACACGAACACACACACGAACACACACACGTATATCATATACAGCGTTCTTTGCATCCCGTGTCCATATGCCGGCCGTCGGAAAGCATTTCGTTAGACCCACAGACCTTGGTGTCAGGGACACTGTCCACATGACACTCATCTCTCCCTCCCCTCCTTCCCTCGTCCGTCCGTCTCTCTCTCTCTCTCTGGCTGTCGCTCTGACCCTCTCAGGAAAGCCTCTCTCTCCCTCTCTCTCTCTCTCTCTCTCTAAACCCCCTCCACTGCTGTCTCTCTCTGTGGCGTCTCTCTGGAAATGCTGTGTCCGTCGCGCGTCCTGACAGCCACCCATCAAACCGCGGCGCAATTTAAAGCGGGCCGGGCCGGCTATCAGCCCGCCTGCCAGAGACCCCGACCGGGGCGTAACCGATGGGGGGGGGGCTTCAGACCCAAGTGGCGTTCGACAAATGTCGGCTCCGTTTACACTCCGTGGCAAAATGGGGAGGAGGAGAAAGACTCCACTTCCAAACCCAACACCCTCCCCTTTGCCCCCCACCCCACCATAAAGGTGTGTTCACTGGCGACATGTTGGCAGCGCGTTTGTCGCGACCGTCTCCATTGCGTTTTTCCCATGTAGGGCAGGCGACATGGCCGTTCCTGGAGGGGTGGAGACCGTCGTTGTGCTCAGAGAAAAAAAGTTATTATTTCAACTTTGACCCCGACTAGCAGCACGAGGTTAACGCACAAAACGCTAAACGTGCATTACAGTCCGGAACAACGGAGCGCTTCAAAAGCTGTGGGTCTTGTAAACGCACAAACCTAGCAATGCTATGAGCGAAAGCGAACCTCACTCTAAAAAAAAACCCCCACAGTATTCCCAACATGAGTAACAGTTACCGTTACCATTTAAAACACAACACCGTTATGTACGCATTAAACATATATCATTTATTAGCTTGTGATCCGTTAGTCTGACGTTTTACCGGCGGTTCGTCCATCCACGTGCACACAGGTGTCGCCACGCAAATCGCCGCAGAGACTCCTCCTCCACGACACAACGTGGGCGAACTAGACATCAGCCCAGACACGGCATGCCTGCTGTTCCGTCCCTCTCCGCGCCATTTGTCAATGTTGAAAATATTTGCTAGATATCGTATCAAACAATCAATTTTCCTTCTTATCCCCCCCCCCACTGGTGCGCCATCTGGAACAGTCTGCACAGCTTTCAATCAGCGGCGTCCTTTGAGATATGTGCTGTCGTGTCGTGTGTTTTTTTTATAATTTTTTTTATGTCAAATTGCGCTCAAAGTGCATCTTACTTCTTCACTTTAGCGTACTTCCAAGTACAAAGCGCGGTATTAAGCACGCGCGGGAGGAAATGCTAATTTTGACCCTTTGAGGTTCCATCGGAAGACATCTGAAAGCTACGCAACGTGCTAGACAGCTGTGTGTGTGTTAGCCCAGCCTTCAGGTGCCTTTATATATACACACACACGAGGTGGAGCCGAACATGTTTTGATATTACCGCTTGAATCGTCAAGTCGGAGGAAAAAGTAGTCCTTCCAGAAAATGCAGCTGGAGAGGAAGTCCAAATGATCTGAAAATAAGTAAAGTTGTTTTTCTTTCTTTCTTTGTTTCTTTCTTTCTTTGTTTCCGATGTTCTTTGGCGTATTAGCCGGCAGGAATATGATGTAACCGCGCAGGAATTAAAACCCAATTCCGAGAAGGGCGGACGAGGTGATGCCAAGACTGGACGCGGGACTTTCTAGTTGAGAGTTGAAGTTAAGGAAATAAATGAACTCGCTGATCTCTCCACCTCCCCGTTCACCCACGCACTTGGACTTTTGATGGCCTTAAAACTGCCTACAGATACTGAGATACGGTCCAATGCGCATACAATATTGACAGTCCACGAAGGTCGAATAAGGCCACTTGACAATATATATATTGATATTTATTTTGTTTTCTCCAAATGCGTCATATTTACACTGTATTTAGTTTTATTGTTTCTTTGTGTGTGTGTGTGTGTGTGTGTGTGTGTGTGTGTGTGTGTGTTTTGCTTTCAATTTACCAATAAACCACATTTTCTCCTTGGAGTGATGCTGGCATTATGAGTGCCATCTTGCATCGTGACGCTTGCCAGTTGAATAAATTGCACAGCCCGCCACCACCGCTGCCACCACCGCTGCCACCACCGCCGCCGCCACCATCACCGCCACCGCCAGCGCCACCCAGAGCCCATTGCCGAGCAGAAGGGAGTGGAGCTATTCGGCGCCGCGGCGCGCTGTTCTGCTCTGTTCCTGGACCGGCTACAGGGCATTGTGTCGCGGACTCTCTCTGGCGGTTCTGCCCGCCAAAGCTTTTAGTCCTTTTGTCTGGTCGCATGGGGGAGGTTTCTTTCTTTCGTTTTCCCCCCACAACCTGCCCGCCTCCACCCCCCCCTCCCCCCTCATCCCTGTAAGTCCGTCGTGGACAAAAGGACACAGCAGTTGGCCGGCCTTGCACCGCTGTGTACCTGGAGGCAGGTGGGGGGGGGGGGGGGGGGGGGGGGGTGGGCGGAGACATGTTTTGCATGGGCCACGGAGGGTGAATATTGGAGCCATTAACATGTGCAGAGAATCAGAGAATATTCCGACGGCGGCGGGGAGGGGGGGGGGGGGGGGAGAGAGAAGAGAAGAGAGAGAGAGGACGAGAGAGAGAGAGAGGAGAGCAGGAGCAGAGAGAGAGAGAGAGACGAAGAGGAGAGAGGAGAGAGAGAGTGTGGACGTGGTCGTGTGTGCGCGGATTCTTTCCCAAGCCTAAAATTGCCCCGGGGGAAAACTGGCATTGTGGACGGACATCTTCCCAGCTTTTATTCAGAAAAAGGAAGTTAATGGAACTGAAAGTTGAGAGTCTTGTGGGAGTCCAAGCTGAATGTGCAATCACCACACCACGCAATGCACACACGTGGATGTGGACCGAGATGCATCCTCGGCTAATGTTCCGCGTAGAATCGTACAGGGTGTGTGTGTGTGTGTGTGTGTGTGTGTGTGGTGTGTGTGTGTGTGTGTGTGTGTGTGTGCTGCTCGCCGCGGCATGCGGCCCGCAAAGGATACCTCGATAGCAGTGCAGCTATCTATAACTCACCGGAGGACTACACTACAACTGCAGACCACCAGCAGATGTGTTCTTTTACCGTCGTATTTATAGCCGTGTGAACATAGGCGGTGTGCAAAAAAAAGCCTTTTTGTCTGTTCCACGGGCTGAAGTACTTGTGGCGTATTGGAAAACACTGCTCAAAAATCTTTAAAGGATCGTAATACCCGAACAAAAGGAAGGTCGGGCGATTCCTCGGAAATTGAGGGACTTGAGCTTAAGCCGATGTCGTAAATACCGGGATACTATTCCCGTTACCGACTCCCCCGTTGTCGAGTTACACCAAGACACACTGAGAGGGAGTCTGTCCTCTCCGGTGGGAACCCGACACACACAACAGTCTAAATCTGTGGTCTTGCTTTCAAAGGTGGGAGTTAACCTTAAGAAAATACCCCCCTTTTTTGACAGGTGAGGGTCAGACGGTGGAGGTCATCTCTGAAAAAAAAAAAGAAACGGCCACACAAAAACACAGCACTTCCATTTCTCTTTTCCATTATTTACTCGTCGCAATCCTCTTATGGAAACCTTCCGTCAAAGTGTTTCATTGTGCCAAACCCTGTGTGCTATACTCACTCGCACACCCCCCCCCCTCCAAAATCCCGTCTTGTTTGGCATCTATCTCGCTCTCCAAAACCCTTTTACTTATAAGCCACGACTCACTATCCCCACGCCATACATATATATATATATATATATATATATATATATAAAAGAAAGCTGCGTTTTGAATGTGCGGTGAACTTTGAGTGTGTGTGTCTCTGTGCGTGTTTCTTCCTTCATTCCCCCTTCCCTTAATTTGTCCTGCCGTTGCGTTATCTAATAAGTGAGGGATAAGCCATTCATCTGTGATGGGATGTATCAGTTAATGGAAGGCGTGACCTTCGCCTCGCCCCCGCTGTAATGGCCCAGCGTCATTAGAGCCGGGGTTGAGAGCGGGGCCCTCCACCGCTGCCATATGTTCCCGTAATTACTCTGCACTTCAAGTCCAGGCTACCTACAAGAGCTGCTTCTCGGGGGCCGAGAGACCCGCCGACCAGAAGGGAAGGTGTGTGTGTGTGTGTGTGGTGTGTGTGTGTATTAAGGACTTGACCAAGAAAAGAAAGAAAAGAAAAGATTATTAGCATATTGGCTAGCGACGTCTCCACCCTCATCATCCTCACGGGCATTATGGTTTGTACAGTATTCATAGCAGTGTGAATGTGTGAATGTGTGTGTGTGTGAGAGAGAGAGAGACAGATAGAGAGGGGGAAGAGAGAGACGGAGAGAAAGAGGGAGGGCGAGGGAGAGAGACAGACAAAGAGAGAAAGAGACAGACAGAGAGACAGAGATACATTGAGACAGAGAGACAGACAGAGACATTGATATGGAGAGACAGAGAGATCAAGAGAGAGAGAGATACATTGAGACAGAGAGACAGACAGAGAGACGGGGAGACAGAGAGACAGATACATTGAGACAGAGAGAGATATACAGAGAGACAGATAGATTGAGACAGAGAGACAGAGAGAAAGACAGAGATACATTGAGACAGGGAGAGAGAGCCAAAGGAAACATTCTGTTGGAGAACCACAACACATCAGAGAATTCCTCCCCAGTTCACTTCTTAGGAACCAGTCGGTGCGGGAATGTGTCTGATTGGCTGATTAACAAAGCTGCCGGACGGCCCCCCCGCGCGCACATAAAGGCGGGAAACTCCGGGGTCACGGCTCGGCCTCAGCTTCAGAAAGCGGCAATCTCCCCGGCAAGCCCGCCACCGCGCTATTCTCTGTCTCTCCAGCAAGTCTGGACAACTTCCATTCGTATTCCTCAAGACCGCAGCCTCCACCCACCACCACCGCCTCCACCCACCACCACCACCCACCACCGCCGCCACACCGCCGACACCATCCCCGGCGCTTCCCCAATCTATTTTCTGCCCGGCTAGTCTTATAAAACTGCATATATTCTGTCAGATTGCTCCCATCATCGGTCCCATACTGTTTAGCGCCTGGGAATATGAAGTGCAGATTGTGAAATTAGGGGGGAAATGTGAGTTGATTAATAACGGGCGGCAGGACGGATCGCCGTCCACCAATGGAATCGCCAGGGTTTGACTTGACTGTGTGTGTGTGTGTGTGTGGAAAAATCCCACAATGCTTGCATGAATTATTCGTCAGCACGGTGCTTCAAATAGGTTGGTGTTTTGCAAAATTGATGAGGATAAAACAGTTGGTTTGTAAAGACTATTAATTGCCTGGGAGTATTGTGTGAGGGAAGCCCTTTAGTATTGGAATGGAGTTATCTCTACCATCCCGACTCAAAAATGTGTCTCCATGTTATGTTGTGCGCCCAGTCTACTTTTTGTGTTGCTGTTGATGTGAACAGAGCTTAATATTTCATATGTAAAGTACTAGCACTAATAGAGACAATCGGATGGATTTGGAATTCGACGGGCATCTCTCGCTGTGCAACGCTACATTACCATCCGTGTCGCAGGGATGCCAACTCAACCCGCGCCAACATACTTCACTAAACCAACCGACGTTCCCACTTTCTTTTGAGTCAAAAGCTATTTTCCAGCACAGACTTATTGTAGAGATAGCAACATATTTCAATCGTTAAAAAAAAAACCCGAGCCATGAATAAATATTAAAAATGAACAGAACGTAACCAACAACAAAAAAAAGAAAGTGGAAAGGCCATTAGCTGCTGAATTAACGTAATGTTTCTATTCATTTCAAGCTTGAGATGTGTGCCGCGCATGGCTAAATGGATGTGCTGTGATCCAAACACGGGTGAAAATCCACTGGGGAAATAAAACATTTGTGTGCGACGGCGATAAATCTCAGCCAAAATGAAAAAAAAAAAGTCAAACAAACTGTGCTCTTAACAATGGCAGCGAAAACAACTTAGCGATGGCTCCAAATGAGACTTAATCACATGAGAACAATGAAGTCTTCCGTCAAAAGGAAGGACGCCTCAAAACATTGTTCGTCATCGATCGCTCATCAAAACAACACTTAGATGCGCTTATATTTTGACATCGGCGTGTCAATCTCAAAACTCTCGTCTAAACGTTGCATAACCGCATTATCTAATCTAAGCACTCAAACTGTTCAAAACTGTTCGACTGCCACTATCGTCAAACAGCTTCGAATATGATTCCGGGCGTATGATACGCTTTGTCGGGGGAAACACAAGATGGCCGACATTAAGTGATTTGTTCTCCTGCTTCACAGTCGAGTCACATTCAGCTCATCCCGTCATGTGTTTCAACGCTCTCGCCATCCGCTAATCCCGATGAGTTCTGAGAATTTGCGTTTTCCTTTCAAAAACACACGCATGACTCTCAATCGAGAGCGCGATTCAAACGCCATCTTCTTCCGTTTGGCTAACAGCGCCCCGCTGCACGGAGCGTGCACCCTGCGCCGCGTGGCCACTTATCGAGCCATCATGGAGGGCAATACCACGTCCATCAATTGAAGCTAATATTGCCGCGCACAGGGCTAACCAGAGCTACTTTTTTTGTGTGGCCTTGCAGTGCCAACCCGTTACCAAATCGTCCATCAGACAAAACACCATCTAGAAACGTTTGTTTTTTGTATTTATTTCAATGGAACACTGCTTTAACTGCAATCGTCGGAGAGACGACGGCGCCAGTCAATCAAACTAAACCAATGTGTGAGGTGTGCAATTCTTCCCGCTTCTGGTTTTTAAAAAATGCTGCATCCCTGGATTACAAAGGTCTGAAACAATGGTTTGTGTCTTTAGTCACAGTGTCTCGGTTACCAGTGTGATGCATGAAACGGCTTTTTATAAACCAGATGATAGTTATGGACCAGATGATACTTGAGGAGGAGGAGGAGGGCGCTGGAGTCCCCGCACACAAGGTACCGGGTTCGATCCACAATGTCCACAGCCCACGTGCAGGCAACAAGCCAAACCCCAACCTGCTCATTGCTTATTACTTGTAATTCTAGCTGTCAAATGACTAAATAGTCAGTATCGAGAAATACGAGGGCAATCTCAATAAGAGACAACGTGCTTATCTTGCCCTCCATCGGTGCTCATGTCTTGTTTTTCATTTCCATTCGACACGGTGTGCGTCGTTTGAAACCAGAGTATTATTAGCGTCTAGCACTCGGTGGCACACACTTAACTTCCTGTTTGAATGAACCCTGAACAAAGTTAGGCATCTGAAGAGCCCTAGAGACTGCGCACAAGCACAAATAGTCTGCGCGGCGGTGGCACAGAGGGGGCCCTTCCTACTTTGACCAAGGTCAGCGGGCCTCTCCGCTGGCTTCCGGCCCGTTCTGCCGGGAGCTGCAATTAGGACGCGGGCCCATGTATCACGCTGGGTTAGTCATTCGCCTAGCTAGGTATTTACTCGTCCTACACGCCGCCGCGGGTTACAGCGGTCTGGAGAGGGAAAAGGCCACGCGCGGCCCACAGGGGAGTCGTTGGTTCATATGTAAATATGAGAAATGGGAGCGGGATGTCACCTTGCTCTCTCGCGCACACGTGGCATCGGGGCGATCGTGCCCCGCCGATGACAAACGGGGTGCGTAGCGGCCATGCCGCGGCGAATGCCCTTTGTCTCCATTGTTGTGAGCAATGTATGCTAACCACGGCAAAAGGGGGGGTGGAAGTGACAGTAGGTAAACAAGCATATTTTTAGCCCAGCATGATTCATATGAATAGATGGAGAACCCGCAGTAATACATGAATGAATTCCCGCTGGGGGGGGGGGGGGGCTGCAAATTTGACTGTAAAATTCATCAGAATCATGCACCGCGACGGATGCCGATTTACACAGCCAGTTTGGTCGGTGGGTTTGTTAGCGTGTAAGCGTGTGTTGTCGAGTTGCCCCGGCGGTGTGGTGTAGTGTGGTGCGGTGCGGTGGTGGTGGTCATGTGAGAGCCCCGCTACCAGAGCTTTTGATATGGCTCCTGAACGAGCTAGCCCCACCATGCTGAAATGGCTTCACGCTGAGATCAGTGGGAGGGCGTGCGGTGCAGCGGTGGTTGATGTACGCTCCTAATTTTTGCACGGCGCAGGAGAGGATGCACACTCCGTCATTCTCCCTGACTGGGCCGGGGGGACGGGGAGGGCGAGGGTGAGTCAGAGATGCAAATGTGGTCCGTGGAGCATGAGCCTCGCTCACCTCAATAGGAGACTTCAGGCTGGCGCGGAACACCACTTATTATTCACCCTCCACCCAAAAAATGGAGGCAGAATGGCAAAATTCTTTTGCAGGTGTGACAAAATAAGGAGGATACAAAAGTGCAACAGTATCATGGCCAGGGTTGGCCACGGTTTCCTTGAAATCATTGAAAGTGTGTGAATTTGAGAAGAAAATAAGCAAGACCTTGAAAGTTCGGAAAAATTATAATATATATATATATATTCTGTGCAAGAATAGAAATTGAAGTGATATGTTTTCATTGAATAGTCTACAGCACGATTGAGAAGCATTCCCAGATTTGAGCTTCTGTAAAGCCAGCTCGTTGTAGATGTAGCAGCAATTAACTTGGTCTCAAACGATGCTGTGTTGGGTCCTTGAATTTGAGGGAGTTATGCCTAGAAAGTCCTTGAAAGTCCTTGAACGTTCTTGAATTCGATGCTGAAGAAGGTGTGGGAAACCTGCATAACACGTCTCGTCTCGGCTTAATTAATCAGATTCGAGGGACTGTGGCAGTAGACCCTTGCCCCACGTCACCAAAGTGGCTCTCTGCTGTGTCCCCCCGACGCACAGGACAAGGGTTGACGTTGAACAAATCTGTTTGTTGGCGAGTTGGCAAGATGTACCAGCCACAGCAGGTGGTAAATGCTGACATGTCAACAGTTACCACCTGCTCCACCTGCGACAGGACAGTCGGGGAAAAGGCGAGGTGAGGTGGCTGTCTGTCGAACACCGCTGGGCGACAGCAGGTCTTCAAAATAGCCCTCTGTGTCCCTAGTCCAGGTCGGAGAGGCCCCATGTTGGGCACCGGCGTGGCAGTAGACCCTTGTGGCACACCACCGAACAAGTGGCTTTGTTAGGAGATGTTAAAGGGGACATGTGATGCCACCAGATGGGAGTGTGATTAGCCATTGCGAAGCCGTTTCACAATTGCCATGTGACTACCGTCTCGTGACATCACAAGTGGGAATGTCCACCTAGATGTATGCTGACTAGATCTGTTGACCTGTCGGTACAGTCCACTGGGTAGGCTGGTAGACTGATCTAGTAATGATACATCGAGGTGGACAGTAGTCACATGGCAATTGTGAAACGGCTTGCAATGGCTAATCACACTCACACCTGGTGGCATGATTTAAGCAAATCCGTTTATGGGAAGTTGGTATGGGAAGAGAGTTGGGAAGATGTTACAGCCAGAGCAGGTGGTCAATGCTGGCATGTCAGAGCTCTCTCCTTCCTGAGTGTGTGTGTGTGGTGATGGCTGGTTTAACCTGTGGTGCCTTGATTGGCCCATGCACCACAGGTGTGGAGCTTCACCCAGCGGCTGCCCCAGGGTCTAATCAGCCTGACTGGAGCCAGATGAGGCTGCTTAAACCCCACACACACACACACACACACACACACACACACACACACACACACACACACACACACACACACACACACACACACACACACACACACACACACACACACACACACACACACACACACACACACACACACACACACACACACACACACACACGTTAATGAAATGTTTGACGAAAAATATGCGTTGACCTTTTTCCCATGACGAAGACGTGACGTTGACGTGACGAAAACGGATCTTTGAAAATAAAAACTGTGACTAAATCTATTTTTACTTTCATTGACGAGACGAGACTCAAATGTTAGTGGTGGACGAACAGACATTCAAAATTGAATGAATAATTTTTTTCAAAACTTGCATGCACACATCCTTTAAAACCGATGGGAGCGCCGGCGCTCCCAAAACACTCGCCTCTTTCAAACTACCGTAACTCCTAGTATATTACGGTAAACCCGACGGGGTTGCGCGGAAGAGTTGCGCAAAAAAGTTGTAGGAGAAGTTGAGAAGCAGGAGGAGACAGAGCATTCAGGCTTGTTTACAGCGTGTTTCGAGTGGTTGTTTGTCTCAATGTTGAGAAGATCTGCCAGGAGAAACAGTCATCCCAGCAGATTGGTGGAGGACAGATGAAGGAGATACTGAACACAGTAAGTCTACACATTGTACTTCACATACTTTACTAGGATGTTGACTTACTCAACCTTTCAACTTCATTGTAATATTACTGTTCTATAGAATGTGTAATAGTGCTGCTCAATGGATCAAATACAGACTCAGCGGGGGGTCGGGGGGGAGAGGTTGTGGGGGGTCCTGTGTGGGAGGTGACAACAACAGAGTGTGTTTACAAGCTGCCTGCATGATTCATATGAATAGATGGAGAACCCGCAGTAATACATGAATGAATTCCCGCTGGGGGGGGAGGGGGGCTGCAAATTTGACTGTAAAATTCATCAGAATCATGCACCGCGATGGATGCCGATTTACACAGCCAGTTTGGTCGGGTTTGTTAGCGTGTGTTGTCGAGTTGCCCCGGCGGTGTGGTGCGGTGGTGGTGGTCATGTGAGAGCCCCGCTACTCCTTTTCACACCAGAGCTTTTGATATGGCTCCTGAACGAGCTAGCCCCACCATGCTGAAATGGCTTCACGCTGAGATCAGTGGGAGGGCGTGCGGTGCAGCGGTGGTTGATGTACGCTCCTAATTTTTGCACGGCGCAGGAGAGGATGCACACTCCGTCATTCTCCCTGACTGGGCCGGGGGGACGGGGAGGGCGAGGGTGAGTCAGAGATGCAAATGTGGTCCGTGGAGCATGAGCCTCGCTCACCTCAATAGGAGACTTCAGGCTGGCGCGGAACACCACTTATTATTCACCCTCCACCCAAAAAATGGAGGCAGAATGGCAAATTTATTTTGCAGGTGTGACAAAATAAGGAGGATACAAAAGTGCAACAGTATCATGGCCAGGGTTGGCCACGGTTTCCTTGAAATCATTGAAAGTGTGAATTTGAGAAGAAAATAAGCAAGACCTTGAAAGTTCGGAAAAATGTACATGAAAGTAAACACAGAAAGTGCTTGCATTTATATATTCTGTGCAAGAATAGAAATTGAAGTGATGTGTTTTCATTGAATAGTCTACAGCACGATTGAGAAGCATTCCCAGATTTGAGCTTCTGTAAAGCCAGCTCGTAGATGTAGCAGCAATTAACTTGGTCTCAAACGATGCTGTGTTGGGTCCTTGAATTTGAGGGAGTTATGCCTAGAAAGTCCTTGAAAGTCCTTGAACATTCTTGAATTCGATGCTGAAGAAGGTGTCGGAAACCTGCATAACACGTCTCGTCTCGGCTTAATTAATCAGATTCGAGGGACTGTGGCAGTAGACCCTTGCCCCACGTCACCAAAGTGGCTCTCTGCTGTGTCCCCCCGACGCACAGGACAAGGGTTGACGTTGAACAAATCTGTTTGTTGGCGAGCTGGCAAGATGTACCAGCCGTAGCAGGTGGTAAATGCTGACATGTCAACAGTTACCACCTGCTCCACCTGCGACAGGACAGTCGGGGAAAAGGCGAGGTGAGGTGGCTGTCTGTCGAACACTGCTGGGCGACAGCAGGTCTTCAAAATAGCCCTCTGTGTCCCTAGTCCAGGTCGGAGAGGCCCCATGTTGGGCACCGGCGTGGCAGTAGACCCTTGTGACACACCGTCGAACAAGTGGCTTTGTTAGGAGATGTTAAAGGGGACATGTGATGCCACCAGATGGGAGTGTGATTAGCCATTGTGAAGCCGTTTCGTGACATCCCAAGTGGGAATGTCCACCTAGATGTATGCTGACTAGATCTGTTGACCTGTCGGTACAGTCCACTGGGTAGGCTGGTAGACTGATCTAGTAATGATACATCGAGGTGGACAGTAGTCACATGGCAATTGTGAAACGGCTTGCAATGGCTAATCACACTCACACCTGGTGGCATGATTTAAGCAAATCCGTTTATGGGAAGTTGGTATGGGAAGAGAGTTGGGAAGATGTTACAGCCAGAGCAGGTGGTCAATGCTGGCATGTCAGAGCTCTCTCCTTCCTGAGTGTGTGTGTGTGGTGATGGCTGGTTTAACCTGTGGTGCCTTGATTGGCCCATGCACCACAGGTGTGGAGCTTCACCCAGCGGCTGCCCCAGGGTCTAATCAGCCTGACTGGAGCCAGGTGAGGCTGCTTAAACCACCACACACACACACACACACACACACACACACACACACACACACACACACACACACACACACACACACACACACACACACACACACACACACACACACACACACACACGTTAATTTCGTTAATGAAATGTTTGACGAAAAATATGCGTTAACGACCTTTTTCCCATGACGAAGACGTGACGAAAACGGATCTTTGAAAATAAAAACTGTGACTAAATCTATTTTTACTTTCATTGACTTTAATTGAATGAATAATTTTTTTCAAAACTTGCATGCACACCTTTAAAACCGATGGGAGCGCCGGCGCTCCCAAAACACTCGCCTCTTTCAAACTACCGTAACTCCTAGACCGTTTGTTCGATTTTACGAACAAACGGTATATTACGGTAAACCCGACGGGGTTGCGTGGAAGAGTTGCGCAAAAAAGTTGTAGGAGAAGTTGAGAAACAGGAGGAGACAGAGCATTCAGGCTTGTTTACAGCGTGTTTCTAGCGTGTTTAGAGTGTATTTAGAGTGTTTTTAGCGTGTTTCGAGTGGTTGTTTGTCTCAATGTTGAGAAGATCTGCCAGGAGAAAGTCATCCCAGCAGATTGGTGGAGGACAGATGAAGGAGATACTGAACACAGTAAGTCTACACATTGTACTTCACATACTTTACTAGGATGTTGACTTACTCAACCTTTCAACTTCATTGTAATATTACTGTTCTATAGAATGTGTAATAGTGCTGCTCAATGGATCAAATACAGACTCAGCGGGGGGGAGAGGTTGTGGGGGGTCCTGTGTGGGAGGTGACAACAACAGAGTGTGTTTACAAGCTGCCTGCTGAACAAGCAAGTTACAATAGGTCATTTCAAACAATGTCATGTGCAATATTTTCTATCTTGGTTTACTTATTTTTTACTAAATGTATCTTACTTGTATTGTGATTTTACAGGCATCTGATCTGACCTCATGTTATGTCTCTATTACTTTTAGGATGCCTTCTGATTGAGGGCCATCCACAGCACCAGAGAGCCGTCCCGGTCGCGGTCAGGTTCCCGGTCGGGGCCGCGGAGGCGCCGGCGATGCCCGAGGCCGGTCACCGCATCGTGGTGCTTGGAAAACGGTGGCAGACCCTGATGTAGTCCCTCAACTTCCCAGGTTTACCCCAAAAAGAAAACCTGGCGTTCAACCCCCTCTCAATGTTGGTAATCCATCACCAGGTGACATTTTTTGGAAATCATGAAGCCCAAAGACGCCTGGACATTAGTAGAAAAAAGAGGCCACAAAATGGAAACTAAATGCCCAAGGCTCACAATCTTTTGTGGAGTGATATATTTGTTGTGATTGAATATATTGAATATGTTAAATCTTTTGTTCATGTACATTCTAAGTGTGTTATTCACTAAAAACCTGTTCAAATCCAATTCAGATTTGTGTTTTTCTGTTCTTACACACTGTTTTTACACACACTGCAAAAAATATTATACAGATATTGAAAGCTGAAGTAGTCCTGAAAAAAGGGGCAAAAGCACTTACTCTCAGTACATTTTTACAGCCAAAACAACGAAAGTGGTCCAGGCGGCCTTTTGAGGCTTAGGTGTGGCTATAAGATGGACTATTAAATGTGACTAAAACTAGACAAAAATGTAATGAGTTTTCGTCGACGAAAACTGGACTAAGGAGAACTAAGAAGAATAAAAATGACTAAATGTGACTAAAACTAATATGCATTTTCGTCTAAGACTAAATCTAAAATAGCTGCCAAAATTAACACTGACACACACACACACACACACACACACACGAATATCATCAATTTAATCAATGTAAGATTGATCTTTATGAAACCAGCCCCCAAGGGGAAAAGTACAGACAGTAAGGGAGGACAAAAAAGGGGTTTAATAAAAGGCTTAACAAGTGTGGTTTGCAGGGACCAGCAACAGACGACCAGCAACAAACAGCAACAACAGCAACAACAACGAGCATCCTTAGGAACGCCGGTAATTCCTCTCCGCGACGGTGTGCTAATATTATCCGCCGCGGCAATTCACTTGCATCACTGTGTACTTTTCCGCAGCATTTCATATTTTCCTCCAACCTCATTTCCCTCAATCCATCATGGCGTGGAGGCAAAATGTCGTACAAAGAACATAAATCCCACCAAATGAGCCTCGGTGATGATGTTTCTTTTTTTCCTTCTCTTTTTTTCTGTGCTATGAAAGCACCTAAATATCAACAGTGCCAGGGGAACTCTCTCTCTCTCTCTCTCTCCCCCTCTCTCTCTCCCCCTCTCCCCCTCTCTCTCTCTCTCCCCACCCAAGGTGCTCGTTCGGCTGCACGCGTGAGAAGCCGGGCGACATTCTGTTGTGTTTCTTCCCCGCCACCAATTTCAGAAACACATTGGACTCTTTTTCCTCTTTTTTTCTCCTCCTCTCCGTTTCGGTGGAGCCGATGCGGCGCACAGCTGGGCTGACGTGCGGCCCGCCATGTGCACGTCAGAGGTGGGTTAAAGAAAGGAAGGAAGAAAGAAAGAAAGAAAGAAAGGAAAAAAAAGCAGTCCGAGCCTGTGAACCCACCCGAGTGGAAGATAGAAACGTGCGGGGGGGGGGGGGGGGGGTTGGTCGGTCGGGGGGGTTGGGTTGGGGCGGCGGTGTGTGGGGCGAAGGAACGCGACTTGAGGAAGTCAACTGTTAAGGAACATCTGAGGCCATGGCAAGCTGCATCGAGGCATTATGCACACTCCCACCCATCCCCCACCCTACTCCTCCACCTCCTCCTCCACCACCACCTCCCTCCTCCTCCACCTCCCTCCTCCTCCTCAGTGTTTATTCCACCGATGACGGAGAGGGAGAGCAAATTAGACCGACGCATGAACAGGGTGACACTAGTGTTTCAACTTTACGAGCTAGTGTCCGTGGGATGGGAAATGAATGCTTCGCGGGCCAATTTAGTTTTTTTTGGGGGGGGGGGGGGGGTTTCTTTCATGTGGGTGAACGTTACGACGACACTTTGTCTTACAGATCGTACCTCAGAGGAGGAGAAGAAAGGGACAGAGCACATGTGGTCGTGTCTATAAAACATGTTAAATGTGACTTCATTTGGAAAGGCCAGATACACAACACATCAAAGCCAAGACTGAGTTTTAGTCTTAGGGGAAAAACAACAACAGTTAAACTTGCAACGGTGACATTGCAGATATTAAAGCAAGAGAACAAGAACGTACTGTACGTGTGCAAGTGGATGGGAAAACCCACTTTGATTTCATCTCTCACCAAACCGGGCCACTGGTCGGTACCGTGACCTACTGACCTCCCGGCAATACGTCACGCGGTCTCGCCGGCGCTACGCCGAGATGCTTTTTGGCGTGCGTGCGGTTAGCTCGCGCGCGTGGCAAGGTCACCGTCTTTTCACCGGTCAGGGCCAGCGGCGGAAATACAGCTTAGCCCGCAATCGCTTGTCCTGCCGTCGTCGTCGTCGCCGGCGATACCTTCCAATCAGCCACCCCGGTGGTGGTCAAGTTCAGCTGATGGTGTACGGTGTGTGTGTGTGTGTGTGTGTGTGCGTGTCGACCGCCTCGTATAATCAAAGGGGTGCACGCAGGGGTGAGTTGTAATTATGCGCGCCCGCTACCTATGTGCCGTCCTCCCACACGGCGTAATCTGCGGGGACGCGAGGCCGCGGGAGCCCCGGTGAATCGGGCTTATTTATACATCAAATTAGAGCGCAATTAAAACCGGTCCTGTGCTGCATGTGATTATGCTCATTTGCATAGTTTCCTGTGCAAAAATATAACCCCACCCCCACACCCCCAGCCCCCCCCACACACACACACACACACACACACAAAAGCCCTTTCAATTATTTATAACTTATAAGAACTATTACTCTTTTTTTATGAGACTTGTGGGGCCATGGTTGTACTAGGAACGCGTTTGTCGTTCGTTAGGGGGGGGGCAGGTGGGGGGGTTTTGAGCGGTGTCTGTCTGAGGTTTAAGGGAAACGTCACATTGTCGAGTTAATTCGCCTTTCTTATTAAGTGCTAAATGGGGGAAGTTAGGATGTGTACGATACGATACCGGCTCGCCAGAACCGGAGAATACATGAAGATACATTTCAGCACCGCCCGACCCCCATGAGGGTGAAATAATAACCAATCATAGCCCTTAAGAAGCATAGTAAATTCAACTACACACCTCCGGTTTCCCAAGCGCGCACACCACACACACACACAGCACACCACACACACACGTCTGGTCCAAAATCTGGCCCTAACATAAATTCAAGCTAAATATGCAATGAGAAATTATTATTGTGGGAAAGAAAATCACAACACCAAAATGTTAATTTCGAGAGAAACATTAACAAATGCCCTCTGTTCCTGTCACGCGGGCACCGTGTTATCTCAGCCGCTCTAGTGGACTTGTTTTGTGGGATTATTATACAGTATGTGGACCGCGTACCAAGGAGAAACTCATTACATGTCCTATTATCATGCTGGGAATGTGATAGGGTGCGGTCCAACCTGTCTCAGCCAGGTTGTGGGTAGAGGTGGGAGCGTGGGTGTGGTCCAACGCCTGCAGTCTCAGCCAGGTTGTGGGTAGGGGTGGGAGCGTGGGTGTGGTCTAACGCCTGCAGTCTCAGCCAGGTTGTGGGTAGGGGTGGGAGCGTGGGTGTGGTCTAACGCCTGCAGTCTCAGCCAGGTTGTGGGTAGGGGTGGGAGCGTGGGTGTGGTCTAACGCCTGCAGTCTCAGCCAGGTTGTGATAGGGGTGTGGGATTCATGGGGCGGTCTAATGTCTGGCGTTTCAGCCAGGTTGTGAATGAGGGTGGGAGCGTGGGCATGGTCTCAGGTATGTGAATGGGCCCTCGCTCGACGGGGCAGGTCTAACGCCTGCCGTCTATAGCCAGGTTGTGAATGGTGGGGGGGGGGGGGGGGGGGTGGGGTGTGGAGAGCTTGGCTGCGGTCTAACCCCTGGCATCTAAGCCAGGCATCATGAATGGACCCTCGCTCAACCGGGGGGTGGGGGGGAGGGTATGGGCCAGGTTGCTGGAGGCCGGGCTCCCTCTCTCCCTCTCTCTCTCTCTCTCTGGGCTGATGTGCCGTGGCGACCCACCCCCCACCGCCACCGTGCCGTGGTACTGGGTGACGGGCGTCACCGTGGAGCCCAGCTGTCAGAGACACAGCTGCCTGTGTTCCCCTCGAGTGAACAGCGA
>PIJE02000570.1:84564-149564 GCA_002895965.2 Coryphaenoides rupestris | reverse complement strand
GGGGACTCACCGACGCCCAGAGGGCCCAGACCGAACAGCTGACCAGCCTCACCTCCTTGGCCCACGCCTTCGCGATCCAGGTCTCCGTTCCCCCCCCAGGACGGTGCGGCGGTTGCGGCTCCCGTGCCGAGGGTTTCACCTGACCGGGAACCCCACCTTGCCACCCCGGCTCCCTACGATGGGACATTCGCCCTCTGCCGGGAGTTCTTAATGCAGTGTGAGTACGTGTTCGAACTACAACCCAGCATGTACTCCACTGCAGCTGCCTGCATCGCCTACATGGCGAACCTCACCACGGGAAGGGCTCGCCGGCGGGTCATGGTGGGACGCGAGGGCGCGGCCGCGTATATGCAGGACTACCGGGCGTTCGTGGCGGAGTTCAAGACCGCCTTTGACCACGGCGTCCACGGGCAAGACGCGGCCGCGGCTCTCTCCGCGCTCCAGCAGGGCCGATTCAGTGGCGGACTACGCGACTGAGTTCCGCATACTCGTGGCTCGGTTACGCATGGAATGAGTCCGCGATGTATAGCGCGTTTCCGTCGTGGCCTGGGGGAAGGACATGAAAGGACACTCTGTCCGGGAGAGTGTGTCCGGCACCCTGGACCTGCTCATGTCCCAGGCCATCCGCCTCGATGAGCGTGCCCAGGAACGACAGCGGGAGAGAGCGCAACCTGCCACAGGTCTCCGCCCGGCTGCCTGCTCATCCTCGCCCAGCCGGTTCCGTTCCGTCCCAGTCGCCCCAGGTTCCCGGGGTTCCACCGGTGAGGAGACTATGCAACTGGGACGGGTCCGTCTCACCCCCACAGAGCATGAGCACCGGAGACGGCACGGGTTGTGCTTGTGCTGCGCCAGCGCCGCGCACACCGTCGCCTCCTGTCCGGAAGCGTCTTCCAGAGCGCACAACCCCGGGACGCCAAGGGGAGGAGAGACAGCCGCACAGGGGTACCGGGTGAGTCGCCTCATTAACCCTCTCACCCTGACTAATGCCACCAGGTTTTCAGCCACCCTCGCCTGGCAGGGGCAGAGACTCGCCGTACCGGTCCTCATCGACTCCGGGGCCGACGAGAGCTTCGTTGATCGCCGGTACGCACAGGAGGCGGGCCTCCCGCTTTCCCCGATGGAGAAGCCTCTCTCTGCCTTCGCCTTGGACGGCCACCCCATGGGTCCCGTTACCCACCGGACCCAGCCCCTCACTCTCACAGTGTCGGGGAACCACGTGGAGATCATCCGTCTCTACGTCATCCACTCCCCCGACACCCCACTCATCCTGGGTCGTCCTTGGCTGGAACTCCATACCCCTCACGTCTGCTGGAGAACCGGGCGCATTCTCAGCTGGAGTACCACCTGCCACGCCCGTGTCCCTCCTGAATACCACGATTTAGGAGAGGCGTTTAGTAAGGAGCGCGCCCGCTCTCTCCCTCCACACCGGCCCTACGACTGCGCCATCGAGCTCCGTCCTGACGCTCCCCTCCCGGCCAGTCGCCTATATAATCTTTCAGGGCCGGAGAAGGCGGCGATGGACAGCTACCTGCAGGAATGCTTGGCCGAGGGTCTCATCCGACCATCCCAATCCCCGGTGGCAGCGGGGTTCTTCTTTGTGAAGAAGAAGGATGGGGACCTGAGGCCATGCATAGACTACAGGTTGCTGAACAACATCAAAAACGCATCCGAGAGGGGGATGAGTGGAAGATCGCCTTCAAGACCCCCCGGGGGCATTACGAGTATCTCGTGATGCCTTTCGGCCTCACCAACGCCCCCGCCGTCTTTCAGGCGCTGATGAATGACGTGCTCAGGGACATGTTAGATGTATTTGTGGTCCTCTACAGGACTTACACACCACTGGGGTATTGAATGGACTGCTGTGGAGAGGGTGAGCAGATTCAGGTACCTGGGAGTCCACATGCAGAGGATCTGACTTGGACTACACACATTGACACTCTGGTGAGGAAGGCGAAGCAGCGCCTCTACCACCTCAGGCAGCTGAGGAAGTTCAGAGTCTCCTGGAAGATCCTTCAGACCTTCTACTGGTGCGGTGGAGAGCATCCTGACAGGACTGCCTGGTTCAACAGCTCCTCTCAGGACAGGAGGGCTCTGCAGAGGGTAGTGCATTCGGCTGAACGCACTATTGGCACCACACTCCCCACCCTGCAGGACCTGTACTCCAGGAGGTGTCGAACCAGAGCCTGCAGGATCATGAAGGATCCTCACCACCCCAACAACAACCTGTTCCAGCTGCTGCGGTCAGGCAAGCGCCTCCGCAGTCACGCTGCTAGAACAGAGAGACTAAAAGGAGTTTCTTTCCGCAGGCCATCAGGACTGTGAACTCTGACCTCACCAGGGCCCCCCACTGCCCACTCCCATGCACATAACTTGATACTCCATTTTTTTATATTGCCGTATTGTTGATATGCCCACTTGGTCATAGGCCTTTTGCTGTTTAATTACTTGCTCATATTTCTCATTCCAAAAAAAAATCTGCTCCTTTTGTAAAGACTGTGTGGATATTTGATTATTTCCCTTCATCTGTGATATTTGTGATACTTTTATTGTTCCGTTGGGCATCACCAATTTTTCTTCTTTTGAACTAGTCTGCCCAGTGCAGACAAGCTTGCCTGGCGATTTGCATGTGACCTGAATTCCCTGGTGTTTGCTTTTGTTTTGTTTCCCATTCTGTAAGGCTAATCTCGTTAAGACGGGGCAAGAGAATGCACACCTGCCTTGCATTTCAACTAGTCTCTCTCCCTCCCGCTCTCCGTCTGTCTCTCTCCCTCCCGCTCTGTCTCTCTCTCTCTTCGTCTCACTCACCCTCTTCTTCAGAGTGAGATGAGTTGAGGTTCTGTCGAGCTCGGCTGGCAGAGCAAGGCATCAATACCGCCAGGATTCGGGGTTCCATTTCCACACCTGGGGTGCAAAGGCCCCCTCCACCCAAAAAACGAACGGAAAAATGCAATATTGGAATAAATCATTAGGGGTGAAAATCTGTTGCTATCTTACGATTCAACTTAGATTCTTGGGGTCACTATTCGATTCAAAATCTATTCTCATTTGAAAACGATGCCCGATTCAAAATCCATTACCGATTCAGTATAGGTTATAGGTATAGGTTAAATGTCAGGATCTACTCCAGTCTGCTGTGCGCTAAGCAAAGCAGTGTGGCAAATTATGGCTTGAAAGTGAAAGTGAGAGTGAGAGTGAAGTGTGTATAAGTGGCTGGCCAGACCATTCTTAGGAGAGACACAAAATGTGATCTTGATGGGAATGGTCTCACGATGCTAATAAATCATATCAAGCCATCTTTACATAGTTTTCATCAAAACGATCATAGTCTCTGTCAGACTGCATCTCCCTCTATGGTCCTGCGTTGTTTCTGTCTATACTCCTCCGTCCTCCCTCCTCACTCGCCTGATTCTTCCGTCACTACGGACCCCTGCTCTAAGTGTAATCATGTACTGGCACGGCCGGCCGTAATAATGCACGTCTATTTTAGTGGGCGGAGTGGAGAGACAGACGCCACCTCCACCCCCGTAACACGCCATCCATCCTCATTACGGCCCCACAACCCCCCCGACCCCGACCCCGGCCACTTGGCCCCTTGCGCCCCTCACAGTGTTCAGCGTTGGCTAACCACACGCGTGTACACTCACACACATGTACATGTGAACGCATGCAATCCCGCTATGTCTCTCCCACCCACTGTCACTCTTTATTTTTCTCTCTCACCGTCTTCTTTCTCTTGCTCTTTCTCTGTCTTTCTGGTTATCTCCCTCTCTTTCTTTCTCTCTTCCCCTCCCTTTCTTTCTCTTTTCTCTCTCTCTTCCTCTCACTCTTTGTCTCTCTCTCTTTCTCTCTGTATTGGCGGCTGTGTTGCTAGCCGGCTGACACGGGAGCGTTTGGAAAAACCATCTTATGCGCATGGGAAAGTCCTGCAGCGTGTATTTTTCATGGCGTTTCATATTGTCATGCAGTAATTTTCAAATTAAAAGTCTCTTTTGTAAGACATTCCAGATAAAAGTATTTTACTGAGACAACATGGCGATAGTAAGTATTTAAGTAGAGTCCATTCTTGGCCAGTGTCGCTGGGCTCATTAAAAACAACTTCATGTGATAAATGGGATCATTTAACGAAGTGAACTTTATTTTTCCCCCCGTGCGTCTTCACGGTTTTAAAAGGTGTACAATACATTGTGTGTGTGTGCGATGTACTGTGTGTGTGTGTGTGTGTGCGTGTGTGTGTGTGCGCGTGCGTGCATGTTGAGTGTTTCGGAAGGAAGTGTGCTGAACATTCACGCGTGACGGTTTGGTTTTCCACGTGTAATTTCCATTCATTTGGTTACGTTGTAAGACACACCCAACTTGTTTACTATCTCCCCGCTGAGCTCTGTTATCTCGTCGCATCAGCAGGTATTAATGAATCTCCTGTTCGCTCTGTCGTGTGTGTGTGTGTGAGAGAGAGATTCGGATGTTTTGTTATATAATGTGTGTGAGATATTCGGATGTTTTGTTATATAATGTGTGTGAATTTTGTGTATGTACTGTATGCCTGTTATTATATTGATATGTATTCAAAAGATATATATACACAAAATAAAGAGTATACTGTATATGTATTGTTTTTTTATAAATATCAACACAACAGTACAAAATATAATGCATACTATAAAATGTGTGTTTTTGTAAATATCAACAACAAAAAATGTATTGATATTTACAAAAACACATTTGTATATTTATTAATGACTTTGTATCTACATTTATTTCTTGTCATTCCCCTTCAGTGAAGCACTTTGTATTGCGTTTGAGTGTGAACAACGCTGTGTAAATGTGCGTCAGAATGCCGTACTGATTGTGTGTGTGTGTGTGTGTGTGTGTGTGTGTGTGTGTGTGTGTGTGTGTGTGTGTTTGCATAGCCATTTGCATGCACGAGCTAAAGACACACCCCTCGCCAGGTGCTGGGCCGGAATGGGCACACAGTTTTTCTATTCAATTGCACTCTCTCACTGTACCTGCGACGGAACACAACACCTCACAAAGAACCAACTGTTATTCTTTGGTGTGTGTGTGTGTGTGTGTGTGTGTGTGTGTGTGCGCGCGTAAGTGTGCTCTTAAGAAAATGGACAGCTTTTATCTTGAAATGATTATTAAGGAAGTCTAGGACGGGGGGGGGAGAGAAGGGAGGGAGGGAGCGAATAATAAATAATAATCCAGGAGAGCTTTGGACGATATGCACCGTGTGATTATATAAAAAAAGGCATCCGCGGGCTCGAGTTGGGCGTGTTGATTTAGTGAGGAGTGCTACTGAAATGTTAAAAGAAACACAGGAGCCTGTCAAGGGGGGGGGAGGGGGGGGGGGAAGGAGAGAGAGAGAGAGAGAGAGAGCGAGAGAGCGAGAGAGAGATGTGTTTTTGGTGAGGCATTCTGCCACGAGGAAGGGGGAGGCGAGCGACAGGAGAAGCAGCATTTAATGCCGGCTGTATTTTTGAGCGCGCTCACTCCGTCTTATCCGCACGTGTATGTGTACTACGCACAGGTTTTTATATACTGTAGATATACAGTAATACATACTGTATATACAGGCATACGTAAAGTTTGATTTCCCTGCTCATGGCATTCTATAGGGTGAGACCATTAAAGCCATTGAGTGAAACCCTTAAACCTTACTGAGCACCAGCATCGAGTGTGACTGGCCGTTACAAGCCATTTTAAAAATGGTCAGGTGACTACCCTCTAGTGACTTCACACGTGGTCTGTGTCCACCCGTGATGTATGACCATGTCCGTCTACCAGACGGTGGACTGTACCACCCGGTAGGCCTATCTATCTATCTAGCTATCCATCATACCTCTGGGGTGGTCACTCCCCCTTGTGATGTCACCATGTCACAATGATACTTCTAGTAAATGGTTAATAGTAAATGGATTGCATTTATAAAGTGCTTTTATCCAAAGTGCTTTACAGTATTGCCTCACACTCACCCATTTATACCGACGGCGGTGCCAACCATGCAAGGTAACAACCAACACGTCAGGAGCAGTTAGGGTTAGGTGGTGTCTTGCTCAGGGACACCTCCACACTTAGCTAGGAGGCGGAGCCCGGGGATCGAACCAGCAACCTTCCAGTTGCCAGACAGGCTAATCACACTCACACCTGGTGGCAAAACAGGGCCCTTCAATGCGGTTACAACTAAATGTGTTCTACATATTCATCTTGACAACGGCTTGATTGTATTGCAGCAAGTAGTATTGGTTTCTGTGGCTGTCGTCGCTGTAGCCGCAACCAAACAATACGATCCCACGAGGGGGAGAGGATCCTCCATGACATCACAGAAGGGCGACAGCTCATCGTGTTCCCGCCAATATATCAGCCGTGTCTGTCTTCATCGCGGCGGTGAAGGTATTCAGAGCGCCCGCCTAACAAGACATTAAAACCCAAAGTGAACATACGGCCGACATACTGCGGAAAACCGTCACAGGTTCTGCTGCGGATCCCACAAGCTAGTGCTCGGTTAAAGGATGACAGATGTTTTTCCCTGCGCGGCTACCGGGGAAATTAAATAAATAAGCCTAACGTGAGAACAAATGAGTTGCCTCCACGCCGCCGCCGCCGCCGCCGCGCAGGGGGACATCTGTGCCGCAAAGTGCCGAGCGGTTTCATTTGCGCTTTCATTCCGATGTCAAACACGGTTTGATTTACGTTGCGCACGGCGGTAGGTAGCGCACGGCGGATGACAATGGGGCAAGGAAAGACAACCCGTGTTCACGCAAGGTCGTTGCGTAAAAAATTACAAAATTGTCACGATAACTGAAAATTAAAACTACATTTCACCATTCAACATCTGGCCAGAGGAACGTTTGATTGAAGTGGGGGGTGGGGGGTCGTAAAAAATTTTTCTTCCGTTTTAATAATTTCTGAGGCACTTTTCTGTTCTGTAATGTGGGTTTGTCTTTTGATAAAACAATACAACTACACAGCTTTTTATTGTCGGTATTTGACTTTTGTTTGCGCCCGGGTTAATTTTTGTGTGTTATTGTATTTTTGTTTTTATATAGTTAATTCCTGCTTTTAACTTTTATCTTATAGCTATTTTTTGTCATTTTAACCCCGGTTTTCAAAGGTGCTTTAGGAATTAAATGTACTTATTTACTTATACACTGTGACTGTAGATGTGCTGTATTAACCAAATTATCTTAAAAAGTATCTGCATTATTAATTTACTTTACGATCTGAATGTACTCAAAATGATCTGTACCGTGATGTTGGTGTCATGATATTTTTTGGTTGCAGTGGCAGTCGGTATTTTATGAAGAAATAGACACGTGGACGGTGTATTCCTTTTGTAATAAGACGCTTAAGATTGTTGTACAGTATATATATTTAATAAGTTGCCTCAGGCCCAGTCGCGGGCCTAACGTACCATGGCATTGTACAAAATGATCATTGAATCTTTGATTTGTGTAAAAAAAAAAAGAAGCCAATCTTATCAAGACATCCACGTGTATATGAAATCCAACCTGATACGCCCCCCCCCCTCCACCCCCACCCTCCAGCACACCGTGAGGAAATGAAAGATTTTTTTGTGTGTGAAAATCCACCGAATAATAGTGCCTGCTAGACACGGTGCACCCGGCAAAAGTAATCATGCGACAGAATATGGTTAGTGGTCATTCTAGTAAGCGACGAGACATGACCTAGAGCGGGCCGTAATATCCTTAGACGCTGGGATTCGGTCCGGAGAGGGAATTCATCTGCATGTAAATAGAGCGATGAAAGGGGGGAACCTCTGCCGCTCCGATCCCCCCCCCCCCGGGCGCTCCGAATACTCCGACTTCTCGCTAATGCGTCCGACCGACGGCGGCGAATACGACTTTTGGGTCACGCTCGTCCGAAGCTAAACAGGTCAGACCTGTAATGAAAGCGTGGGAGGGTGGGAGGGTGGAAGCGGAGGGGGGGGGCGGAGTTCTTCTCACAAAGAATATCCAATATTTTTGGGAATATGAAATGCATATGAAATGCGCTGTGCTTACAACCGACCATCTTGTGGCATGCAGTCGAACAAACTCAATCTCTGTGATAATTGGCCTGCTGAAAAGGAAACGCAAAACCGAGGGAGGTATGAGCCGTCCGGACCACTATGATGAGTCATATGAATGTGTCGTATAACGAGGCAGAACATATTAATATTACTATTATTATTATTACTATTAATTAGTGGTGGGACTCGATAAAAAAAATGTATCTAATTAATTAGAGGCTTTGTAATTAATTAATCGTAATTAATCACATTTTAATCGCATATCAATATTTGACACGAGAAGCAACATTTTCCAATTCAAATGGATTTTGGTATACGAGTGAATCAATGAAGACATATACATACGTTTAAGGAACAAAATCCTGTTTATTTTAGCTACACAGACCAACAGTGTTGTGGTGCGCTCCTCCCCAGAGCGCACCACGTCATCACCAGCGGCTCAGGATCCCAGCCCGAACAGTCCCGAGACTCCCGAGCGAGCGAGACACGCCCTGCGGAGGCGAGTCCGTGGGGCACCAAGTGTAGCGGATTGTAATCAGGACACCGCAGATACTTAAGCCCGTCCTGAACAATGAAACTTTGCTAGAACGTACTACCCCCTCGTCACTAGCTCCCCGGTGTTCTCCTTCCTCGCTCCTACGTCTACCTCGTCTCCGTGATTACCCTCGTCGATCCCGTGTCCTCCTCGATCCTCGCTCCAGTGTCTCCCTCGTCATTCTACGGACCCCTACCTTCCTCGGACCCTCTCCACGCGCCTCTACCTGGACTCCCCTTTTCCCGCGGACGGACCCCCACGGAACCCCCTGACCACCGGACTGCCCCCGACTCTCCTTAAGCCCCTTGCTAAGTATTTTTGTTTGTTAGATTAGTTTCATTTCCCTTTTGGATTTCTATTCGTTATTTATAGATATATATATATATATATATATATTGTTTTATATAGGTATTATAGATATAGATTATATATATATATATTTATATATAGGAGACCCTATTTTCCTACTAGTCACGTTCCCTGTGTATTCATTAAATATCCGTGGAACCTATACTGGTGTCTGTCTCTCCCTTTGTTTACTCACTGACTCCTGATGGTGTCTGGGTCGCAACAAACAGTTTAACATAAAGTGCCATCTCTACCATCTAAAATGGTAACAAAAAACAAACAAACGGTCAAACGCGATCTCTTCCGGTTCAAATGTGATCTCTTCCGGTTCAAATGTGATCTCTTCCGGTTCAAATGTGATCTCTTCCGGTTCAAATGTGATCTCTTCCGGTTCAAACGCGATCTCTTCCGGTCCGCCCATATTTGAGCTGCCAATTCATCCACTGAGAAACGTTCCGTGGTGTTTCGAGTGCAAAAATAAAGTGCGATTAAAATGCGTTAATTATTTGAACGCGTTATTTTTTCTGTAATTAATTAATCGTAATTAACACGTTAAAGTCCCGGCCCTAATATTAATATTACTAGTCATGTGCTGGCTTGAAATGTAGCCCCTGATTGCGTGGACTGCGGAATTGCGGAACACAGCCTCACCAGGTGCAGATAATCACAATCAAGACACAGCGGCTACTTAAGCCCTTCATGAACAATACACGGTGCTAGAACGTACCACCCCCTCGGCTCTAGTTCCCTGTGTTCTCCTTCCTGACTCCCGCGTATTCCTCGTCTCCGCGTTACCCTGTCGATCCTGTGTCTCCACGTCTCCTCGCTCCTCGCCCCAGTGACTCCCTCTACGGACCCCTACTCTCCTCGGACCCTCTCCACGCCCCTAACCTTGGATTCCCCTTTTCCCCCGCAGACGGATCCCCGACAGACCCCCCGACTACCGGACTACCCTGACTACCGGACTACCCTGAGCACCGGACTACCCTGACTCTCCCTCAACTCGCCGTTAAGTATTTTGGTTATTGACAGATTAGTATTAGAGATTTATTTTTCTTTTATTATATATATAATATATATTATATATACCTCCTAGCTACGTTCCCTGTGAATATAATAAAGACCCTTGGAACCTAACACTTGTGTCTGAGTCCGTCTTCTCTGGTTTGGGTTTGTCACACTGGCATCTGTTGTTCAGGTACGGACCATAACAGTTCAGTCTCCATGTGGATCCTTCAGACCTTCTACACTAGTGAGAGAACCACTGCCTGGTTCAGCAACAGCTCCTCTCAGGACAGGAGGGCTGAGCGCACTACTGGCACTTCACTCCCCACCCTGCAGGACCTCCAGTACTCCAGGAGGTGAGGAACCAGAGCCTGCGGGATCATGAAGGATCCTCACCACCCACAACAACACAACCTGTTCCAACTGCTGCGGTCAGGCAAGCGCCTCCACAGTCACGCCACCAGAACAGAGAGACTAAAACAGTTTCTTTCCGCAGGCACTCAGGACTGTGAACTCTGACCTCACCAGGGCCCTGCCCCACTGCCCCTCCCATGCACACACTCACATACACACATAGTTAGTACACAGTACATGCACTCACATAGTTTGACTACATAACTTATTACATAACTTATTACACACATACATGCAAACATACATGGTCTGTAATCACTTTATTGCATATTATATTTTTTATATTGCCTTGTTGTTATATATGCCTATTTGCTTGTATTTCTCTTTCCTGCTGCTCTTTTTGCTGTAAATACTGTAAATATTGTGGATATTCTGATCCCTCCAATTTGTGTTATTTGTATTGTTCTTTGGGCATCGCCAATTTTTCATTTCACTGTGCATCCTGAATGTTTATGTGACAATTCAACTTGAATTCAACTTGAATCTTGCTGCTTGCTTGCGGCATTCTAGAGGAACCGCACACCCAAGCCAAACAACGTCACACTCGACACGACTGCGGTTGCAATAACGCCTGTGACACGTCGACGGACGAAGAACGGTTGTTGAGAAATGCACACACACACACACACACATACATATACATACAGTATATGTACATATGGCAGGGAGGCAGGAGAGGCATAGTAATTGAAGGGAGGTATCTTTCAGCCTGCTGGCTCCACCCCCCCGAGCCTTATAAGGACTTCCTGGCCATAAACGAGGAAAAGTTGTGGCTCGTTAAGCCACCAGGGCTTTTCCTACAAAGGGAAGAGAAGGCTGCCAGAAGAGGAGAAGAGGAGCCGTGTGAGAGAGTTGATTGCACGGCGTGGGCCGTAAATATTACAGAGACTTGCATGAAGTATTATTTTCCCTGCCTTCCCTCTCCTGGATGCAAATACCCCTGCGCCCCCCCCCCCCCCTCCCAATAAATGTTCCAATTATATTTAAGTTGTGCTGTGAATATGTTTTGTTGTTGAACTTGGTGGCGTTGAGCCTGCTACAATACATAGAGATTCCTTTTATCATAGTTAGATACTCATAGTTAGTTAGAGCCTTAAGAGTTTTACCCACTCACAAGAAAAGAAAAGGGATTTGGGTTTTGGTTTCTACCACCGTGATGCAAGTGCAACAAATTTAGGCCAGAGATGATTCACAGCTGCCATGATATGCCTCCAAACTAACTGGTGAGCCTGCATTTGACAAAGTAAAAGAAATAATACAAATATAAAAATATAATAAATCATAATCCCTCCCTGGCCTTCTGAAGGGTCGACACGAGTTGGAGGGAAGAGAAGAAGCTGTTGAAGCAGAAGTAATCTCTTCTCACCAAAGTCAAAGGTGGAGAGAACAGGCAAAACTTTAGACACACACACACACACACACACACACACACACACACACACACACACACACACACACACACACACACACACACACACACACACACACACACACACACACACACACACACACACACACACACACACACACACACACACACTTCAATGGCTTTAACCCTTGGAATGAACGATGAAATCTAAAAGCGTGACAAAAAAAAAAGAGAGAAAAGATAATATTATTTGAACGGATGTTAACACATCTCCAATAATTTATTGAAATAAAATTCCACCGTTGCCATTGTAGAGACTTCTAAACTGTAGGCATCGGACAGAATGTGTCAGGCACTCCAGCCTCACCCCTTCGGGAGATATCCCGATGTTTTTCAGTTTGAAAGCGTTCCATTCTTACCAGTGGTGACTTCTACTAGTCGCATCGCACAAGGTCTCCGCTTAAACGCTTTGAATACGGCCACGGTTCACGCTGGTGTCTTTTAAACCGCGTGGCTCGACGCCCTTGTTTGCAATTCAACTCGGCGCGTCGGGCTTGTCTCCGGAGTAATTGCTAATTCAACTTCTTATCCTTAGCCGCCGTGGATGTCAAAATGTTTGCACCTTGCCTCGCAAATCCGATAAGCGAGAGATTCCGAGAGATAGTCGCTTCTTAAATGTTATTCACATCATTTGTCGAAGAGGCCGCGACCTTCACGCATTAAGCGCGTCAGGGTGGGGGGAGGAGGAGGAGGAGGAGGAGGGAACGAGTTAGCTTGAATCGTGGAAGCGCGTCAAAAGTCGGAAGAGACCGTTGGACAACATCACAAAAAAAAACCAAACAAATGGATCGATCGGAAACGAATACCGTCGCGGTACGTCCTTCAAACGCCACGTAAAAAAAAAGGCGGGGTAGGAAAGCGCCAGGATTATGACGGACGCCTGCGACTGTGCTTTCCTTTTAACCCCCCCCACCCCCAGCCCACCATCGCTAAACCACACACACACACGGCGCTAAACTCGAAGTCCCAAACAGGACGGATGATCCCGTGCCTCGATATCTCCATTCAGAATAAAGGGTCAAGGAAATCAACAGAATCCGAAAGAGCCCGGCGGGGACTTTTGTTGATGGGGTGGGCGGCGCGGGGGGGGGTCCATTTCTCAAACTAGATAAAGTGCGTCGCAGGGGGGGGGGGGGTTCTGAAAAGGCGAACCCTTGTTTCTCATCTACCACATGGTTGGTCCATTCAGCTATGTTACCTCCCCCCCCCCCCGCCGCCAACCCCTCGGCCCCCTCCCTTATCTCCCATCCGCAGCCCACTGTATGGACCAACAACCTGCCTTGATACGACGTACGCCAGCGACGAGCGGCGAGATAAACTTGACAGATCAACTTTGCCGATCGTCACCGAGCCCCATAAACAACCCGCCGCTCAATCTAATCAGATAATCCACCAATGAGAGATTAGTTGCGTGCACGTGTAGGGGGGGGGGCGGCTGTATTATTGTGTTGTCACTCTTGCTTACGGGGTCACATGGTCTTTGCCAACCCGGGGGGGGGGGGGGGGGCGGTGAGATGTCCCCCCCACCACCCATCACCGCCCCCCCCCCCCCTCCAGGCAATATCCCAGGCGCCGCGTGACACCGCAGCAGGTGAGCTGGCGTGATAAGACCAAGCAATCCAAAATGGACCCCACCGCAATTATCAAAGGAGTTAATGAGAAACCAATAAGGACAGAATGGAAAGCAGCAGAAAGGCCACATTGGGTACATTGTTCTGATTTGCGTTGCGCAGGAAATGCTGTATATTTGACCGCTGAAAGGGACCGTTTCCAGTTCTACCTTCTGTCTTTTGCACAGAGCGTCTGTGGTGTTTGCTCACTTTTCAAAAAGGTTTGTAAAACATTCTTTTTATTCATTTCGGCCATTTGGCACACACTTTTGTTCAAAGCGACTTAAGTACAATAAGTACTTAATACGTCGAAAGAGAGGGAAACAACAATACGTCGTAATGTAAGCTTCAAGCACCTCATAATTACCGGGTGGAATAGAACAAGTTCCAAGCACTCATAATTGCTAGGTTGACCCCTTGCTGGTGAACAACAAGTTAAGATAGCACAAGATGTTACACGATGCCAAGTACTATTTTAGTGCCGGGGCGTATGAACATACAAGTAGAGTAAGTGCTAGGAAGTGAGTGGGTTATGGAAGGGAAGCTATGCAGTGTCCAGGGTGAACTCTGAACTGGTGAGTCAGCCTTGCGCTGTTTATTTACCCATTTGCTTCCCATCTGCTCACATTTCTCATTCCATGAATCTTAAATCAATACTAAGTACTATTGTATGTGATCGTTGGGGGGACGGGATTGAAACCTTGGACGAGGGTGAAGTGGGAGTGGCTTTATGGAGGGTCCAGCTATGCAGTGTCCAGGGTGAACTGAACTGAACAGGTGAGTCTTGAGTCTCCAACTACAGAAACCTGCATCAGTGATCTTTGGGCTCAACTACACGCCCAACGCCAAAATAAGAGAGACAAGCGCCATCGCCTTACACCGCCATCCACGCACACCGTCCAGCCGGGATTTCACCCGTCCAATCCTACGGTGGCGGTGGTGGCGACGGTAGCAGCTCCCAGATCCCGAGTCCGCATCTCGGTTATCTCACCACACTTCAAGATCGGAGTGTTGTCCGTAATGCAAACATTCTTCAAACTGCAATTCATCCCCCCCCCCCACCTTGCCAGCATCCTCTTCCTCCACCCCCGCCCCGACCCCCTCGCCCCCCCTTCCTCCCGCCTTCCCCAAGACTTGTAATTATGGTCTATTAAAATGCAAATGATGTCAATGGCGGAGCCGGGCTAATCACTCACTGTCTGCTCGGTGGCCGGTGGTGGAGGTGGTAGTGGTGGAGGTGGTGGTGGTGATGGTGGTGGTGGTGGAGGAAAAAGAGATTGGAACGGACGGAGATCAGTTAAGGATTGGATGAATTGGACCTCCTCCGCCCCCCCCCCCCCCCTTCCGTGTTTGCCAGGGGAGGGGGGGGGGTGGGGGGCGGGAAACAAAAGGGAACAATATTACATTTCCATGTTGTCCCCGCGATATCGACGCCTTTCAAAATGGAATACGGTGGAGCGTGACGTACCCAAAACTCCCCCCACCCACACACACACACGTACACACACACACACACAGATATATATACCCATACACACACACACACACACACACACCTGCATATAACCTTGTCGCATAAAGAAGACAAAAAGAAAGCACAGAAAAAAAGAAATGCATGATTTGTGCCTCGCGTTCCCGTGTGTAATATTTCTATTTGATGACACCTGCGACACACATTCAATATGCTCCGTGATTGATCGACGACCATTGATCACATATAAACCGCATCCATAGCGTAGACGAGGCCGTGGGTTCGAGAGAGCGCCCCGCCCACGCATTAATCATCTCTCCGTTGCTAACGAGAGGCTCAGTGGGCGATCGAGGCCTATATTTGGCGACACACACGGCCCACATACATTTATTTATTTACACAATCATGTCAACAACATGCTTGCGAGTTCCTGTGGGCCACATCATTAACAACAACAACAGCAACAGCAATATATGTAGAGATCCTTCTAAATTAGCGACTTTCTTATTACTTTCTTCACGTCTTTGTCGAGCCTGGTTACACGTGTGTGTGTCTTTTTTTTGCCTCATCAGTTTTACAACGCATTACATCAAACCTAGCTTGTGTGTGTGTGTGTGTGTGTGTGTGTGTGTGTGGAAGTGTGGGTGTGTGTAGTCTTATCTACTGTATAGCGCTGTGGGTCATACAGCATGACCACAACCTTGTGTCCCGTCCCCCCCCCGCCCCCCCTTATCTGAGCGTAGGCGGGCGGCCAGCCACGGAGCTTTCGGCTTGTGCACGGAAATCCCGCCGAACAATACGGAAAATAAGTAAATAAATAAATGCATACAGAAACGTCACGCCGATGGGTTTACTGGCGTAAACAAATCGGAAAAGTCACTTCCAGGGTGTAAAACATGAAGCGAAGCCATTACGACTTATCGCGCGTAAAGTCCCTCCATCCCGATGTACGTAATTGTCGGCTTATTTGCAAAAAAGAGACAAAACGACGCGGACGAACGAAGCTAAATATTGCGAGACGTTTCCGTGTTAATTAGCCGCTCGGCGACGGAGGTGTGCGCTTTCGTCATCGCCGCATGCTCTCAGGTCCAAATAAACACACACACGCACAGGCACCACACACAGGTACAAACACAGGGCAGGTACGCGCACACACACACACTCCAGCCCCCCCCCCTCCCAATAGAAAAGGCTTTGTAATCACCAGTAAAGAGGAATTTGTGAGGATATAAATCGGGCTTTCATTAGATCAATACTGTCATCCCAGCTTCCGTGGGCCAGCATTAAGAGCGTAAGGAGGGGGCTGGACACACACACACACACACACACACACACACACACACACACACACACACACACACACACACACACACACACACACACACACCACACACACACACACACACACACACACACACACACACACACACACCCCATTACGTCTGATAGGCCACGTGTCCCCCAGGGTGAAGTCACCAGGGGCCCCGGCTAATAAATTCATCTTTCCGACAGGCCCCACGGGAGGTTGCAATTGAGTGAGGCGCATTGATTTTTCATTAGGGAGATTACTGCATTGGAAATTGAATTTATTTGGGTCCGTTTTAAGAGCACAGCGCAGGGCCTGGCGCGGGTCAGGCCCGGGGCTCCGTGAAGGAGAATTCCAATACACTGACGTGGAGAGGAGGAAGTCCACCACCATCTTGGCGGAATACTGGGAATGAGTCGGGGTGGATTCTTGATTCAGTTACCTTCCCGCCGATTGTTGCTTTTCACGGTCATTTCCAAATACAAATATCACATTTGCAATACACGTTACAGCGAGCAATTGTCATTTATTTTTGGTACTTATTGATTTAGCAGATCGCTTCCAACCAAAGCGGCGTGGAGTGAGTGGATTTTCTGCTTTGTTCAATGAGGCATTGTGGCGTCCTGCGCCGGAATGCCTGCAGGTCGACTGTTCAGACATCGGGGTTCGACCGCAGGAAGGTGTCCCAGATCTGTCAGGCTGGGAGTCAAACGCCCGACCCAATAGAGCAGCGGTGGTCAAACATGTGTTTAAATGATGTACCCCTTCTAAGACCGTACCCCTTCAAAGTTAAAGGGGACATATTACGCCACCAGGTGTGAGCGTGATTCGCGATTGCAAGCCATTTCACAATCGCCATGTGACTACCATCTAGTGACCTCACAAGTGGGAATGTCCACCTAGGCGTATGATTACTAGATCTAGTCGACCAGCCTACACAGTGGACTGTACTGACAGGTAAACTACCCCGGTGCAATACTTCACCGGGCCACTAGAGGCACACGTACCCCCATTTGTACACCCCCCATCCACTATACAGTACTATGACCTCATGGTTATCTGTCACAAGTGATACAACGAACACACCTAATCAATTGAGTCCATCAATCCGGTTACAGTGCACCTTCTCACAGGCTGATGTCATCACAACATGGAGGGTGGGGGGGACGTCACGTTCCCTCACATGGTCTGGGATCACACAAACACACACACACACACACACACACACACACACACACACACACACACAAACACACACCCACACTACACACACACACACACACACACACATAAATTCATTAGGGTTCAGCGATATTATTATGCGGAGGAAGGGGTCAGTGGCTCGCCGAGCACCTTGCCCGCTCCGGCGAAACTGTTTACGCTCGTCGTAAATTTTTATCAAGGTGAGTTAAGGTGTTTACGCCCGTTAATTTATTTTGGCGAAAGCCGGATCGCTGACCCATAAAATGAGCCAAGATAATAGTGACCTTAACATGGTCGTGTGCACACGGAGGTAATTGCCAGGCCTTCAAATCAATCAATATTGACTCGCTTTTTTCCCCCCCCTTTTTTTCCCCTTACTTTTCTTTTTTTTTTTCACCAGCTCTTCACTATTTCCTGAGCTGAATGAGTAAAATTGGCTTCAGACAGATGAAGAACACGAGATCCCCGGTGGTTTAACTTCTATCTCGCTCGCATGTTCAGTTATCTGCTCCCTGATAGATTTTTGCCACCGACGTTTTCCCCCCCCCGCCCCAGAACCACAGTGGCTGGAGTAGCTGCAATGCTAATCTAACTGCTTGGAGAAAAAAACAAAACCCTGCATGTAGATGTAAATGAGTAAACAAAATTAAAATAAATACATAATTCCGCGATATTCTTGCACTTGACCGAAAGCATGTTCATGACGAAATGATGAAAACCAATCAATGAGGAGCTAATTTCCATCGGCCGCATAAACCACAGATGTTTGATTGGGCGAGATTTCTCCACATTGATTTTCTTCATACGATGTTGATATTTGAATGCCATCAATAATTCATTTTGAAGCAAATGATCACACAGCACACATGTACACAAACATATAATATATATATATATATATATATAGCTTTTTTGCAAAAAATGTAACCATTACTGCACGCTCCGAGGCATTTTATTTCCCTTTAATTCTAGGGCCACAGACTTAGCAGCCGTTTTCATCTCGGCTTTGATAAATATCCCAATCTTCCTTTCCTCGCCACACTGAAGTAATTTATTTTCTATCACTCCAAGCTATATTTTCCCTGTGATGTCTCGCCTCCGCCGCCGCCTCCTCCTCCCCCTCCCCCTCCTCCTCCTCCTCCATACAACCTGACAAAAGACGCCACGAGGGACGATAAGGATCGGTGGGAGGCGTGCGACCCCCGGCCCCGGTGTACGCAGGCTCTACCTCGGGAAAACGCTCTCTAGCTTGGCCCCGACGCCGTCGACTGAACACAACCTGAGCTCTCTCGGCTCTGCTTTTAATGCCGATTTCCCATTTTCAAGTGGAAACCAGTTAAACTCAACACAAATACTAATTTCAGTCAAGTAGAATTTCAATAACCCTTAACACAAAACACGTTTGCAACAAAATACTTGTAAGAATGTTGATGCCACAGACAGAACAGAGATACGACTCATATAGATGCACCCTAGAAGTAATATATCTAATACACCTTCAACATAGTACATAAAACTGTACTGTACACATAATATAGGAGCTCAATTACTCTTCTCTTGAGCACATTCTAGCACTTAGCTGCTGCTAGGTCCGGTTGTTTATTGTAGTTTGTAGAAGTAGCAGACAGAGCAGGTGGAGCAATGCTAGCGCTCTCTTGTGTGTGATTGGCCGGTGCACCTCAGGTGTGCAGCCCCACCCGGCCCCCAGACTCCAGGTGACCCCAACTGGGGCCAGGCGAGGCTGCTTAAACCAGCTCACACACACACACACACACACACACACACACACACAACACACCACACACACACACACACACAACACAACACACACACACACACACACACAACACCACACACCACACCACACACACACACACACACACACCACACACACACACACACACTTTTTTTTTTACAGGGATAATCGTTATGGCCTTCATCACACCCTAGTTAGAATATACCGACGAGTTTACGTGGGAAGTTTCCCCAACGATCGCAAAGTTCCTCGAAGAAGTCGCTATCTTGACTTGTTGTTGACTGATGTGTACCCAGGCAGGCGCGCCTCGGGACATTCATCAGAACCTCATTTCAATTTGATCCACATTTTTGTGCGTAACTTTACCGACATTGTTTGGCTAATGAAAAAAAAATACACAAAAAACGGCCGCTCACCCCGTCGGCTTAGCGTTGACGAGGGCCGGTTAATATCAAGTATCACAAAAGGCAGATAAAATCCTCATTAGCCCGGTGGTCCCGCAGAGTGTGAGCTTATTGCGGTGGTGGGGGGGGGGGGGGGGGGGGAGATGGAGAGAGGGAGTTGCGGGGAGGCGGTGCAGCTTGATGAGGTAACACGATGACTGTCTTGACTGCTTCTGTTACGTGCCCCGCGGCGTCCACACCGACGTGGGCTACGTTAATTTATTATCTTTTTTTTTCTTTCTGTGAGACTTGTATGCCGGAGGGGCGGGGGGGGATGAGGGAGGGGGGAGGGGGGATGACGGAGGGGGGAGGGGGGAGGGGTATTCAGGAGCAGACAAGCCGATGTCGTTGTTTGCGAGACGTAATTCAAACGGGATCCTGTTTCATGGGCTTCGGCGGCGGCGACGGAGGCTAACTATCCAGGGGATTACGGTAACCAGCTACAGCGTGAAGATTCATGACTCAAGATATTTATTTGGATGCGCAGTGAAATGAAAAGTGGCGACGCTTCGCGGAAAGTGCAAAAGAATAATACAAATAACACAAATTGGAGGGATCAGAATTGGAGGGATCCGAGTACTTACAATATTTACAGTAAAAAATACAGCCGGGTGAGGTAGTGTGAACGCAGCCTGGATCTGTTTTTTTGTGCGAGTGTGTGTGTGTGTGTGTGTCGCGATCAATGCTCTGACACAAAGAGAAATGAGTGTGTGGTTCAGTAAATAAGGGGCGGGGCCAGAGTCAATACCAAAACGTCCCACTTTACACAGAGTTGGAGAACACCTTGGGTTCCAGTGTGTGGTTCCCCCCCCCGATCGATTTCTGTACCGTCTCAGAACAAACTGCAGCGCATGCTTGGTTGGACGATCTCTCTCTCTCTCTCTCTCTCTCAAATATCATTACACAGTCAAGCATTTAATTAAGGCAACGCGGCGACGCAATTGGGGAATGATTTGCTGTCCCAAGGAGTTCATGTAACATGCGCGTTTCCTGTTCCTGGTCATGTCTTCCACACACGTTGTGTTTTTGTAATTAAGATAGATTTGCATGAGAAGAAAAACCCCCTGAAACAAACCATGGCCAAAAAGTTGCACACAAACTATTGACTTCCTGCTTCTGGTTTCTGCAGGAAAGGAACTAATGGGGTCCTGGTTTTGGCGGGAGGATGCACGGGTGGTGGTGGTGGTGCAGACGTGCAGGAGGACCAGCTCAGAGCCCGCACGAGAATACGTTTACATGCTGTGACAACCCAGACGAGAAGCAGCACCATGGACAGCGCTTCAAGCCGCCGCACGGCCAGGTAGTGGGCGGAGTCTACAGACTGGCTCCTCCCGCCCGAACCAGCGGGAGCACAGCGGTTCCCACTCGGCTCATCAGCGGGCCGAGTGGAGACAGCTGACAGCAATGAGAATTAGGGGGGACGGGATAAAACCAGTGGGGTTGGCGCTAACCTGGTGGATTGTTTTATGCCCCGACCAGGACTGACCCCATACCCCGCGGAGCACGGCTACCCGGGAGGAGGAGACCCAGGACGGAGATCCCCTGTCTATTGCTCCTTTGGATTGTAATTACCTGAGTGCATTGGTGTTGTTGGGAATAAACGCCCCGCAACGGAGCCTTACCAGACTGTGTGTCGTGCCTTTTCCTAAGCGTCTCGCCTATGCCTCGACTGGGTTGCCACAAAGCACACAGAGCTGCCGGTCACCCGGGACAACTTGGTAGCATCGAGCCTTCGACGGATGGCAACTGTGTCTGTCTGTGTGTGTGTGTGTGTGAGTTCCTGTGAGTTCCCCTGAACAGTGCGGCACAAATTTGTTTTAACATTATCAATCACGAACCTGTGCATTGCGGAAAAGCAATTAGCCAAACCCAATTTAAAAAGAACAAGTACGAGGAACCATCGCTATAACTGTTACTGCTTATCATGATGATGAAGGATTTGGAAACCGCAAAGACACCGCTTGTGAAAAGCATTCATTCGCTAGCTTGAGAGCAACATTTCGTAAGCTAGCTTGTGCCACGCTGCTTTACGGCCAGCATTGGTATCCAGCGTGCGCTATAAACTATAACATTTTAAACCAATTAGGCGGCAGTACGCATGTTTTCATCTCACAAAAGACCCCATACAGAAATACAGAAATGTTGGCCAGGAGTTCTCGTGGTGTTTACAGGGCACCTCATCATTCTCGACGACTAAAACACTATGAGAGTTTAGGGGTTGTTTGTTTTCCGTAATCCAAATGTCCAAATCCAAATGAGTCTATGGTCCAACGTATACATCCAAATTATAGACACGTACTAATACACGTACACGTACTTACTGGCTCAACTCCCTTCAAGAATGGGTTGGTGAGCAGGTAAACAAATGTGACTTGTTCACCAGGCTCTTCGATTAAAGTGGAAATTGTCACGATCGCGATCGTGTCTCCGGGCTCCCGGGCGCCAGTGCCACCCCTGGATGATTAGCGGCACCTGTGCTACGTTAGCGGCTGCCCGCAATGAACAATCACTCACAGTATAAAGCCCTCGGCTTTCCACTCACTGTCGTCGGACCATTGTCAATGTTAGGTTGTTTAGTCTTGTTTAGTCACCCAGTACCTGTTAATTCGAGGTATTACCCGTATGGATGCCTACCTGCCTGTCTGTTCCTCACCTGCCTACCTGCCTGTCTGTCCGCCACCTGTCTGCCTGCCTGTCTCACGGTAATAAATACCACTCCGCACTGCATAACCCCGAGTCCTGAGTCTTGCGTTTGGGTCCTCCTGCCCCACAGCGTGACAGAAATCTCAAAGATTTCAGTTTCGTGCTCTTTGGCGACACCTATGGCGAAAATTGTAATTGTTGCACAGGCGAGAACAGTACGTCCATTTCCACTTATGCTCTACGGTGGACATCCATGGGACTAATCACTGCTGGGTGGTGGAAAATGCATGACTGACTGTGCGCCACGTTTTAAATCTTGCGCAGGAAAGTCTGCAATATCAAAAAATAAGGGCTTTCATCGGTGGACCATCGGCTCAGTCACCATTGTGTTAACTCATTCAGCGATAGTGACTTTACAGAAAATGTTTTTGACAGGAGAATCTTCGAGATTACTACTTTAAGTCCCTTTCCTTGAATGAGGCCAATAGGTGTGTGCTGTCGTATAATTTCAGCAGTATCATATGCCCTTGCCTCCTCCGCGCTTCCACTTTGACATTCCGATGAAAGATGTTAATCAAAGACTAAACTTAATCCGGCTTTGATAAAAAGGTCTACTGAGCGATCTCGTTTTTTTTCCCTCCCGCAGGTGGTGTGCTTAGGTGAATTCAACGAGAACTGATTGCCTATGGTGATTGTGCTGATTACATTTTAAATGTAAAACTGTGTGTAAAACCCACACAGACGCAATATACGCGAAATTTCCAGAAGCATTTTATGACCGTGGCGGCCGGTGGGTTTCGGGAATATGAATTCGTAACGCAATGCTCTGTTGAAACTGTACGACCGTTTAGAGGGACCGTCGTGGTCGGGGACGGGGGGGACACGGGGACGTGCTCCGGAACATCTCGTGAACCATTTCACTCCGCCTCGACACAAAACCCCCCCCCCCAAGAAAAACCAATGCAATTTCTGTTTGTGTCAGTTAAATAACAGCAGAACAGCAAAATCGCCACGTCGACGCCGTCTCTCCCCCACCCGTCCGAGATACGATTCAGACTGAATCACAACAAGTTGCCCGCTCACTCAGTCCTCGCGGTGGTGGTGGTGGTGGCGGCGGCGGCGGTGGCTTGAAAACTCTGAGAATATGTCAACAGCATGTCCCTCATCTCATATTCTGTTTATGTAGCGCATTATTCTCCGGTTAATAAACTCCCATTCAGTGTGTAGGAGCAAAAAAAAAAAAAAAAAAGCAATCATGCCCCAGTAAGAGGGTGAATCTCACCACTGCTGACCTTCACTCGTTTTGACTGGGAGCAGAATCCACACACACACGCGCATGCATGCACACACACACACACACACACACACACACACACACACACACACACACACACACACACACACACACACACACACACACACACACACTGTACACGCACACACACACGTGCACACACACACACACATACAGCCTGTCTCTCGAACCAGTCAAATCACGATGGCCAATTGTACCGCCACCGCTGTCATGTCGTCGGGCATTTCACAACACACTGCATCGGATGATGAGATGACATTTGCACCCCGCTGCACATTTGCATCCCCCCCCCCCCCCCACCACCACACCCACAGAGCAAAGAACAACACGATTGTTGTGGTCGTCGTCATAGCGATAAGACGACAAGTGCGACCCATGCTGAGCGACCCGCAGACATACCCGTAGCTAGCTAGTTCCTGTGTACGTATCCACATGTGGAATAAACAGAGTGGAGAGCGAGGCGAAAAGAAACACAGAGCTCATGCAGAGCTCATGCTGAACCAGTGATATAAATAATCCTAATAATAATAATGAGTAATAAGTGTGAGCATAATACCGTTTTATTCCAACCCTCATGTAGCCATTAATTGTTGCCACAAAGCCACATCATGTGGCTTTGTTCGGGGCTCCTTCAAGGCAGGTAGTGAAAGTGTGGTTTATTAGAAAAGTTTGGTAATGATGGCAGACAGAGCAGATGGTAACTAGTTAGCATGCTAGCATTTCCGAGGTGTGGGTGCTGGTGGCTGACTTAACCTGTGGTGCACTGATTAGCCAATGCAGCCCCACCCCCCCACCCCAGACTCTAACTGGGCCAGGTGAGGCTGTAGCCCCACCTCCCCAGACTCTAGCTGGGCCAGGTGAGGCTGTAGCCCCACCCCCCCAGACTCTAGCTGGGCCAGGTGAGGCTGTAACCCCACCCCCCCAGACTGTAACTGGGCCAGCTGAGGCTGTAGCCCCACCCCCCCCAGACTCTAGCTGGGCCAGGTGAGGCTGTAACCCCACCCCCCCCCAGACTGTAACTGGGCCAGCTGAGGCTGTAGCCCCACCCCAGACTCTAGCTGGGCCAGTGAGGCTGTAAACCCACCCCCCCAGACTCTAACTGGGCCAGGTGAGGCTGTAACCCCACCCCCCCAGACTCTAGCTGGGCCAGGTGAGGCTGTAACCCCACCCCCCCAGACTCTAACTGGGCCAGGTGAGGCTGTAGCCCCACCCCCCCAGACTCTAGCTGGGCCAGGTGAGGCTGTAGCCCCACCCCCCCAGACTCTAGCTGGGCCAGGTGAGGCCAATTAAGCCAGCCAGCCACCAAGCACACACACTCCCACACCTCATATACTGCGAGTTGATTCGACACAAAACACAACACTTGTCTGGTTGTGGGAGCGAGCTGCCATAAGTCATAAATAGTACTGGAATCTTTTTGTATTTTTTTTGTGCAAATCAAGAGACAAACAACATATTTCGCATGAGGTGGCTCACTGCAGGGGTGTGTGTGTGTGCATACGTGTGTACGTGTGTATGTGCGCGCATGTGTGTGTGTGCATGCGTGCGTGCGCATGTGTGTATACTGTGTGTGTGTGTGTGTGTGTGTGGTGTGTGTGTGCATGCGTGTATATGTGTGTATACTGTGTGTGTTTGTGTCTGTGCGTGTATGTGCGTGTGTGTGTGTGAACCATCAGCCTGGAGATGGATATGCGTGCGTTCTATTGCCAGCTGCCTGGAACTCTTTGCGCGCCACATACAGGATGACAAGCAAATCAATAACCGCAGACACTCCGTCATTTTTATGTGCGCAATCTGGAGTTAAAAACAATCTCCATAATGTGGGACTGGGGCCGACTCGCACGCGACTTATCATGAGCCATACCCACGTGGCGGCTCATAATTGGCCTTGAAGGATTTAGCAACAGGTCGTCACTGGGCACATTTTTAGTTAAAAACAAAAGATAAACCAAACTAGCATCTCCTATGAGGAACGATCATGTTGACGTACCTTTTTCCATATTTAAATGGTAAATGGATTCCATTTATATGGCGCTTTTATCCAAAGTGCTTTACAGTATTGCCTCACATTCATCCATTCATACACCGACGGCGGTGTCAACCATGCAAGGTAACAACCAACACGTCAGGAGCAGTTAGGGTTAGGTGGTGTCTTGCTCAGGGTCACCTCCACACTTAGCTAGGAGGCGGAGCCCGGGGATCGAACCAGCGACCTTCCTGTTGCCAGACAACCGCTCTTATACCTCCTGAGCTACTGCCGCCCCAAAAGAGGGGTTTGCATATTCACCTAATGTCTATTTGATGTGTTTTACTATTGAACATTTGAAATGGTAAAAATGTAAGAAAGAATTTAACTCTGGGTTTCATGGCTTCAACTCTGCATGTGCAATAATAAGGGGATGTGACACAAATGTTTAACCAACACATCTAGCAATCGATAAACCACCGAATGATTGATGGCAGTGGATACGAGATGTTTTCTACGAAAATAGCCCCGTCTATTCAATCATCCGTCATTCCGATCACGCATTAAAGCCCTCGGAAATAATACTGTTGTTCAACAACGCAAGTAGTGTGCTTTGGGTCCTCTGTGTGTCATTCAAGCAGCAGATCTACTACACACTACTTGGCACGAGAGAGAGAGAGAGAGAGAGAGAGAGGAGAGAGAGAGAGAGAGAGAGATATTCACCTCCTTTGACAAGAGGCTCTCCATACTTTTTCAACAAGTAAATCGACGGGCAATACTAATCTTCTGTTCTCTGTATGCATTGATATTCTTCAGGCATTTAATCGAGAGAGAGCGAGCGAGAGAGAGAGGAATAGGACAATATGAACAAGGATGAACAGAAGAATAAGCTATTTTTTTTCAAACCGTTTCATTTGGGGGGACGGGGCAGGCGATGTGAACAGTATAAGGCTATAACTCGAAAAGCTATAGTTTTTTCAAATACTGGTACATAAACTGTAATGTCTCTATAATGTCATCCACGGTGCTGCCGTTGCCTCGGTCAACTAAACAGTGAAGCGACGGCCAAATCGAGGAACAGTGGTGTGGGCATGATATTTTACCGTAAGTCTTAGAGTGGACGGGAGCGATTGATGCGTCTTTTACCGTAAGTATTGCAACAGAGGAGAAGGAGGGAAACGTATGTGGGAGGACGTGGGATGTGGGAGAAGGAGGGAAAAGTGTGTGTGTGTGTGTGTGTGGTGTGTGTGTGTGTGTGCGTGCTTGTCAGGGCTGGAGTCGAGGGTTTAGGTCCAGATCGAGTCATTGGTGAATGGAGTCTGTTTCACCAAGCTTTGCTAAGGTTTCTAAAAGCATATTTCAACAAGTCATTGGTCACTTGCCAAATGCACCACCAATCAGCAATACTTTAACCTTACGGCGAGAATATGCAAATGTTTTAAGAAGCCAATGTAATATTACTTAGCTAGATGCCATATCCACTTCTCTGAATATTTAAGCATTCGCTGCTGGGTACTTTTCTTGGAAGAGATTAAAATGATAAAAGGGGGAAAAAAACAATATGGAGCTATGTAATTTCTAACACAGCTTTGGTCTCTTCTCAGAATGAGTCTTCAGAGACCAATTAATACAAGACAGATTCAAGACCGAGTCAAATTAATTCTCAGACGAGACCAAAACCGGACTCAAGTACTACAGCCCTGGTGTGTGTGTGTGCGTGTGTGTGTGTGTGTGTGTGTGTGTGTGTGTGTGTGTGTGTGTGTGTGTGTGTGTGTGTGTGTGTGTGTGTGTGGTACTGTAGCATGCCAATAGTTGTGAAGCATTCTGCCACTCGATACTCATTACTTAACAACATCTAATATTTTTAACATCACAATTCATAATTAACCTGGAAAGTACCCAACAGTTTTTGAGGTACACATTTTGATCAATCAATGATTAAGAAATGCACTTTCAATGTAATTAAAGTCTCCCTAAACAGGAAGAGGTAGGAGAGAGGGAGAGAGGGAGAGAGAGAGAGAGAGAAAAAAGAGAGAGAGGAGTAAGTAAGTGAGGGACCTACCTTGAGGTTGAAGGTGTGAAAGTCATGAAACATTCTCTCCCCCGAGACCTGCGACACGAGAAAGCAGCGATGAGGTGTCAGTCATGATTAGTCAGGAGCCACGATTACACCACAGATCTAGTGGACAGTGATTGATCAATGAGGAACTCCTTTAACCAAGACGAGGCTCTGCAGGGCCTTCCTGGAACCGGAAAAATAAATGAAAAATAAAATAAAGACGTAAATACGGAAAGAAATCTTGTGACGACAATGTCTGGGATACTTATGGATTCCTATCCATATGTTGGCATACAATGTTTTGAAAGATAAAGTCTAGAATTGGATTGGAAACATTAAAGGTTAACTTTAGCCGATATCTATACAACTTTATCTCTATCGATCTGCATTAGGGACATAGTGTAAAAAATAAACGCCTGAAGTTGCTGATGCTCTCTGTGTCTCTGGGCCACAGCTCAGTGCAGATGCTAAATCATAACCCCAACTCCTTTGACATGTGACAGAGTTAATGACAGAGTTGGGCTATGATGGCGGGGTGAGATGGTGAGAAACGCGCCATCCAGTGGACAAAAGTAGCAAGGAGATGAGATCTGGGCGCAGGCAATGTGGAGGAAATGGAAAACATGGTGGTTCTGATTTGCATATACTACCCACAGTAGTATAGGATCCCATGATCTTGATTGGAAAAAACGCAACGTTCCAAAAAGTGTGGTTAACCGCAGTCATTATTCACCCATTCATACACCGACGGCGGTGTCAACCATGCAAGGTAACAACCAACACGTCAGGAGCAGTTAGGGTTAGGTGGTGTCTTGCTCAGGGACACCTCTACACTTAGCTAGGAGGGGGAGGAGCCCGGGGATCGAACCAGCAACCTTCCTGAACTACTCTTACCTCTTGAACTACTGCCACCCCAAGCGCCATTAGCAGGAAGAGTGCCTTCCATGTGTACGCTTAGCTTGGCTTCCATTTCGGAACGCACACCTTTTCAGCAGACCTCAAGTACGTCGCAAAGAGTTAACTCGCGCGATAAAAGAAACATAATGACACCGGGGCACGTATTTCACCTTGGTTTGGAGATACAAGAGGTTGTTAAGAGCGCGAGAGAGAGAGAGCTGCTTTTGCAAGTGGACTTGGCAGGGATGTAATGTAGCCGTGTATCTGGTGAGGTGCGGCTGGACACCAGATATCACCATCACTTGTCGCAGTTTGTGTATTTCCGTGCTGGAAGCAGTGAAACGCTTCTATGCATACGGATGTTGCTCTCGGGGAAAACTACATAAAGATACCAGCGCTAACAGGGTATTGTGTGGTATAGTATACGCGGGCACGCACACACACACACAACGCCCCACCCACACACACACACACACACACACACACACACACACACACCGCCCCACATACACATAATGCACGCACACACACACACACACACAAAACCCACTATTCGGCCACCAACTTCCAGATTTGTGGTTGAAAACATTTTGCTTTTTCTATTCATCTATTAGTAAGCGCAGAACCCCTGTGTTCTGTGCTTTCTGTGCTTAACAAACTCGCAGTTCTTACCGTTTTCAACAACAAATTTCCCGGGATGTGAGGGGGGGGGGTGGGAAGCCCACTTGTATTCCACCAGATGTCTCCTGCAACCCACCATCTGCAAATGTCGTGAGCTGGAGCTGGAGCTCTTGTCTTATTTATGACTCCAAACAGCACTGTTTGTTACATGACTGTACGTTCATCGTTCAAATGCATCCTCAGGTCCTCCTCCTTTAGTTTTTTTTCCCTTTTAAATAAACAAAACATGAACCAAAAGTTGGCTTTTTTTAATGAAACTACACCCCGCACTGTTTATTTACGACCTAAAAACAGTCCTCTATTCCTGAAATATGCCCGTCTAATTGTTTCCACGACATACTGTATCCTTAGGCGCCCACCTCCTCTAAACGCCGGCAAAAGTTCACTTTTAATTAAATGATACTTCATACTGTTCCGCCGTGAAGCCAAGAAGCTGTTTTGATGTAGCCCGGCTTAACTAGCTTGTTTTGCACCGCCGTTCCCATGGCGACAGAATCCAATCAGCCAATGGCAGCACATTCGGCGTACCTCCCCCGTGGAGTGTCCTTTAAGTGGCCAGGACTAATGGGTTCTTAGATTAGTCTCCTTTTAAACATAATTGTTGCTTAGTGTCACTTAAGTAAATGCAGTGTATCCATTTGTAGCCACGGGGCTACGTGGTCTAGGTTATTAAGAGCACGCAGCATGGTAATGATGGTGGTTCGTTGGGCACATATGGAAGTTTGCTTGCGTGCACAACATGCGGTCATATTGTACATACGACAGAAATATAAAGACACATCAGGAGAAAATGCATTTGTACATTGTAGCATAGCTCCTTGCCACAATGCCACATCAGTGGCTTAAATTCGGGGCTCCTCCAAGGACACACAGGCAGTACTGGTGTTGAAAGTCAGGTTTACTGTAAAGTTATTGTAAAATGACAGACCAGCTAGCATGCTCGCACTCCTTGAGTGTGTGTGTGTGTGTGTGCTGGTCGCTGACTTAACCTGTGGTGCACTGATTAGCCACTGCACCACAGGGGTGCAGTCCCACCGCCCCCCAGACTCTAACTCAGGCCAGGTGAGGCCAATTAAGCCAGCCACCAAACACACACACCCTCACATACATACATATAAACAAGCAAACATATCTGGGGCATTATTGGATATTGATCAGAAAGGGAAATTCGATTTCCAGTGTTGTAGTGAATGTCATGAGAAGGCTGGCCACGGTTTAGTCTGTAGCAGGGACGAGGAGGAGGGGGAGAAAGGGAGGCAAAACATACAGCTTCTGAATGAAAAATATAAAATCTTCACCAACAAAGAGTGAAATCAAATCAGCAATCCAAGCTTGTTTCTTCAACGTTAAAGGTGCAATAAGTCACCGCGAAGCGAATAAAAATAAACACATTTATATGCAAACATGGAGGCAGTGGGTTTGCCAAATATTGTTGGATGTCGCACAGTGCTGACGGGTCGGACGGCTTACTGTGTTTTACAGAAAGCCGTTTAAAAAGAGTAGTGGGCTTCAAACAGGAGTGAATCATACACCTAGATGTATGATTACTAGATCAGTCTACCAGCCTACCCAGTGGACCTTACCGACAGGTAAACTGATCTAATCAGCATACAACTAGGTGGACATTCCCACTTGTGATGTCACCAGACAGTCACCAGACAACGGCTTGCAATGGCTAATCACGCTCACGCCTGGTGGCGTAATATGTCCCCTTTAACACGGCCCGCCACAGGGGTAAGGTAAGGGGTTGGATTCCCACCGGGGTGTGGCTCCGCCCATGCCAAGAACGCACACGCACTGCTCACGGTGTTGCCAAGACAACGACGGCACGGATGACAGCATCCGCCGCGTGTGGAATGGCACGGTGCAAACATCCATCTCTAGGAGCAGGGAGCAGGGCTTCCCGCTCAGAGCCCGGGGTGGCGTGCATCAGATGCAGCCGCCCTCTTCGTCGCACAACAAATTCAACGTGACGAGAGTAACAGCTGAATCCTTCGTCTTCGCTCGCGGGGAAGGAGGGCGGGGGGGGAAACAAACAAACATACAAACGGGGAAAAATGATAAAGCACCGCGATCAGGCCTCTAACGCCGCTCTGGTGGCGGTGGTGTACGTCGTGTCTCGCGGCGCGATAGCGTGATGCTTCTGTCACGGTGGGAGGGGCCACGTACGTCCGCGTGTCTGTATGTGTCGCTGCGTCTGTCTGTCTGTCTGTCTGTCTGTCTGCCTGCATATACTACCAGACTCTTTCCATTCAGAGTTCGTATTCGGGGGGTGAAGGGAATGATTTGATGTTTTGAACGGCAAAATGGCTTTTCAACATCTGAACATAATAAAATAAACGTTAAAGCGTTTTGGCCGTGGGACCCGCTGGCCTCAGCAGTAACCAAGCCGCACTTTGAAATGGACAGCAGCGCTCACCCCCACATGGTGGACCACAACACCACAACAGGGCCATCTCTAGGGGGGGTAGAGGAAGGGGCGTGTGGTGGGTGATGCCTGCCTGGGATTCACAAGGCTATTCATCACATTAATGAGTGGCTTCATAGTATTTACAAGATAGAGAGACGGGGAGAGAGAGAGAGAGAGAGACAGAGAGAGCGACAGTGAGAGAGAGGGAGACAGAGAGAGTGAGACAAAGAGGCAGAGGGAAAGAGCGATAGAGAGATATATCAACACAGAGATAGAATGAGAGAGAAACAGAGAGAGTGACGCAAAGAGGCAGAGACAGTGGGAGAGTGATAGAGAGAGAGAGAGAGAGAGAGAGTCAGAGAGAGAGAGTGAGAGTCAGAGAGAGAGAGATTTCCCAAAAGACAGAGTCATCGTGGTGACCGTTAGCGGAGGAGAGCTAATAGAAAAGGGCTTGGTGAACAAAAGAAGCCGCGGTTTGTTTTCATGCCGGACAGAATTCCGTTCCGTGCGCGTTAACCGCGGTTTGTTTTAATGCAGACTAGATTTGTGACGAGACCACAAGAGAAAGAAGCCATCCCCCCCGTTTAATTAACAACGGACCATTAGATAGAATTGATATGAAATGAAAAATTATTATTAAGTCAGTAATTGTCCTTTTGCCAACAAATCCCAACACTGTGTGATTAGGGCGAACCGGTATAAACTGTGTTGCCCGCTTGCTACCTCGTGGCAGCGCAAATGTAGAAAGATTAAAAATCGGTGGCCATGCATATCGGAAGGCATCTTTTTCCCCTCTTTTTTTTTTCTCTCCCCTTCTTGGGGAAATCTAGATCTGGGATATTACCATTACAGGGGTGAGCGGATATAACACGAGATAGGCTGATAAGGCGCAGGGGCAAGGTGAAATAGATGAATCTCAAGTTATTTACCCCCCTTTTTAATTGGAAATGTCTGTCACGGGGCAGCGATCTGGGGCCTCTGCCAAGCCTCTTCTGATCTGGCTCCATCTCTCCCCTGCCTGAGTGTCGCGTGTCAACAGTATAATATATATATTTATATATATATATTTTGAAGGTAGTGGGGATTAAAGGCTAAAAAGGGCCAAGTATTCCAACAGACAAAACGATGCTGAGGCGAGAGGTTTACACTTAATGTCTACTGTTGAGATGTTGATCAGTGTTTTAATGTGTATTGTTTTTTACTCATTAAGTTGATAATAAAGCATAAAAGTGTAGCGACTGGATAACGATCGAAGGCGTATACTCTTATTTCAACAATGAATTGATAACGCTCTTACATTCTTCTACCGTTTTATTCTATTGTTTTTATTCGTATGTTGTACTTTTGAGCAATCTCTGTCACAAGAATTTCCTTCGGGTTTAATAAAGTTCTCTATTATCTTATCTTACATATTATCGATATCAGATACAGGAGGTAGAAGTATAGGCCCCACAATTATGAAATACTGTGTATATTCGCGTTGGGGCAAAGGATTATGGGACGGCGCGGGTGCTTCAAGGGGCGGGACAAAAGTTTACCTTCAGTGAACATTATGCTAATGAACACGTAGCGCAGCACACATTCTGCCATGTGATTGGACAATTGACATTAATTGGTCGTCCTCCTTTCATTTTAATTAATTAATTGATTGACACATTGATTAGCCACAAACAAAAAACTAATCTGAGGATTAGATACCGTCTTGTTTATAGTTTCTGTTCCAATTCAGTCCATGAAAGATAAGATAAGATTAAAGATAAGACTTTATTAATCCTGAAGGAAATTCTTGTGCCAGGTTGCATCGAAAATAAACAGTAGAAAATAAGAAGTAGAGTAATAAAAAGAAAATAACAGATTTACAAATTTACAGTAGGTCCTAGGAGTCCATGAAAGTCCAATGACTTCCATGATTTGATCAAAGAAACGACCAAACGGTTTCCTAAAGTATGATCAATACCTTCAATATGGCAACTGACTATGGACTTGTTCTCCCAGCAAACACTGAGGCTTCACACACACGCTTCACACACGCTTCTCACACACACGGTGCCTGGCAAAAAGCCACGTGGTGTGTGTGTGTGTGTGTGTGTGTGTGTGTGTGTGATGTGTTGACAGCGGTGTGCACATGAGCTGATGGTGCCGCCATCGGCTGGTGCCCCACTGTGTCTGAGGTTGTGCTGATTATTTATTATGTTAAGTGTTTGTTTGTATATACTGTACGTATTTGATAATCAGGCTTATTCATATAAATGTATAACCCCCCCCCCCACTGTGTCGATAATGGATCGTACACATGAGTCATCGTTTTATAGGAGATATCTTTTTCCGGTGTGAAATTGTATCAGTGCACATTTATGCGCAAAGCTAGCCCAGCTCCCGCGCGCAAAAAAAAACAGCTGACAGACTCTCAACGCGATAAAGTCAGCGATCCGTCGGGGTAGCGCCGCTTCAAACTTCCCCATCCCGACACTCCGGATCGTCTCTCTTTCGCCCGGGTTTTTCTGCCGCGACGGCGCTAGTCATACGTTGCCCCGAGGTCCTTTAACACCCTCCCTCACGCCACCGCCACCCACCCCCCCCCCCCAGTTCACCCATCGCACATCTCCCCGAACAATTAATTTTATCTTTTGGGGTACTATCAAGGGAGAGGCCCGACAAAGCGGCACGACAGAAGCGAAAAATAAATAAATAAAATTGTTCAGAACCCTGAGGGCCGCACAGGGAATTAATTTGTTTGACAAGATCTCTCGCGGGGAGGAGAAAAAAAAAGCCATTTGCCTAGCTTAGCTTCGGTCGGCTGTTGTCACCGGACCGGCATACAGTATCGCGGCAGCAAGGGCATCGGACGCGCGGCAACGGGAACGAGAACGATGCCGCCGCAAATCTTTCCTGCCAAAACGAATCCGCTGGACTTATTGAAGTGATCAGCCACACATCGCCGCTGATGAGGGGGGGAAAGAAGAGTAAAGCTAATTTATATACTGTATGTATAAGCTTCCTAACAGAGTATCTAAAAGCAGGCCAGGCTGTTGGAACAGACAGAGAGAAGACACTATAGTGTGTGTGTGCGTGCTCTGGTGAACGTCCTAGCGTAGCGGTGCTAAGCTAATCCCACAGCAGCCACAATGGATGACATTGAACGTTTAGTTTTTTTTATCCGCTCTCTACAACACTACTTCCAACTGAATTCCCAAACCTGGTTTGTGACCAGATCACCCCCCAAAAAAAACCCTACGTCTGGGCTTCCCCGACGACTATTGACATCAAACAGATGCTTGACGCATTATCGGGGAACGCCGGCAGAAATTAATCAAAGTGATGATTGAATAATTATCTCAAGTGCAATTAATTAAACATGCCAATGAACTCATCTTGAACAGCTGTCCCGGCTCCGGCTCCTAATCACTTGTGAGAATTAGCGAGCGCAAACTGGAGGACGGCGAGAGTGCGCGGAATAATCTCCACAAAGTGCATTGTTTACCAACAGTAATTAATAGCGCACACCGCGTGCTTAGCGGGGGCTAAGTGACTGACGAACGGACGTAATTGTCCAAGACGAGAGACTCGTTGCGTCACGACGCCGCGGGTTGGCCTTAGACGGCCCCTCATTAGCGCCGTGGGACGGATCGCGTCGCAAAGCGCCAAAATCCTTCATCGAGTCTTTTAGTCAGTGGAGAGACTTACTGGTCAGGTGCCAAAAAACCCATGATCAATTAGTTTTAATTGATTGTTGAAGTTGAGGATGATATAAAAATGTAGCCGAGATGCAACGGGGTAAACCGATGACAAGGATCCGATCACGAGCGCTGGCATCCAGCGTGTTTAGGAGCAACATCTGATCACGTACGTTGTTCAGGCCGGGAAGATGGCAGATTTTCCAAAAATGTCAGCGATAATAATGGAATAATAATAAGTAAAAGAGCTCAAAGCAGAAGTGTGTATGACACATGCATACTGGAGAGAGAGAGGGAGAGAACCGAAAACGTCCAACCAAACAAGCGCTGCAGAGTTTGTTCCGAGGCGGTACTGAAGTGACCCTGCCCCTGAGTGGGTGGGCCTGACGCTAGTATCGGGTCATTTCTGGGCATCGTTGCTTTGCAGCGTGACTGCCTCGCGGTCCGCGGAGCCTGACAGCCCCTCGTAGACAGCCGCCAGGAAAACAGCGCTGCTACGCTGGGGCCCCGACACGTCCCTGGGCCTGATGGCCAGCGTCCAGCGGGCGGTGGGCGGGTGACGACGGACAAGCCCTCTCCACATGCAGCCGGCCGGCCAGCTAGCTAGCTAACTAGCGAACGCGGACGGTTACGCGGGGCCCCGTCGGGCGGTCAGGCCGATCGGTACATTACGATCCCGCGCGGCGTGGCCACACGTTGCGCTACGATCCCCGCTATGCTCTTAATACGTTACGCACGTAATATAATATAATATTCAAAATCAAAAGGACCAGGTCGCTTTGATTTGGGTGCAGGCACATTGTGGGTGACTAAGAAGAAAAAGGAAAAAAGGGGTAACACACATATTTAATATAATTCTTGCTATTGTGCGCGGTGCTCTCTGAATGTAATGTAATTATAGTAATTTAAATGAGCTTGCCAACTGTGTGACTAAGTGCTTCTTTTCTTGAACTCCCAATCCACGGGGATGAAAGGAAAATGGAAATGCCTTGAAAACATGTTTAGGTAATGAAAATCCCGCAATTAATCTTTTCGTCTTGACAATTTATATAAAGTGGCCCTCGCACTCGAGAGCGGTGCGCGGATTATCCGTGACGGATAGATTGGAGAATGCAACATGACCGTGAGCGGTGACCATGAGGGGAGGTCGTGTTGAAGTGTCTTCAAATCCATCCACATGCAGTACATACAATGCATCCCAAACAGCCGTTGACCGGAGACATTAGTTTATTCGGCCCCTTGTATTTTAAACCACTGAGAGAAATGGATGAGTCAAAATACTTTAAAGCAGCACTTAATGAATGCATTAGGACTGTACCATCTGGTAATGCTTCATGTAGTTCAGGCACTGCTCCAAGTCTCTCTCTCTCTCTCTCTCTCTCTCTCTCTCTCTCTCTCTCCAAAAGAGCTAGCTATTGCTATTTAAACAAGATAAGCCCAAGGCGTATGGTTTGAAGAAGACCCTCTCTTTGGAACGCAACATGGCTGTGGTCACTCGTCAACATATCGCATGTCCGCGCATTATTCGCGTGCAGAATCAATCAGTCTTTTATCGTGGAGCGTGCGCTGGATCGCTTGTGGACCTAACGGGGCGAAAACGACAGTTGAAATAAAGCAATTAGACGGCACAGAGGTTCCCTGTACGGACACAAAGACACGCTTTTTTTCATATTTTGAGTATGACTTTATTTTTTCGACGCGTATTCATGCCACGATGAACCTTGTCATTTTATTTGGAAAGTGCCGACCCTCTGGGCGTAGCGGAGATCTGTGGATTTAGCTCCGTCCATCATTTAAACGTCGATGAAATCACAACGAAAATAGTTGTTTCATTATTATTATTTTTGAAAAGGTCTGAGCTAATTTAGTTTTTCACTACGCAGGGGGAAAGCTACTGCCGATTTTTTTTGCATTGTTTGTCCCAAAGTCAGCCTCCCCAAGAATCGATCTCGTCTCCTCTCCGACAATAATTGTTGTTATTCCCGCCTCTCTAAACACGCGTTAGACCGGTAGGGGTGTCTAAAGAGGGGGGTATTGATGGCGCCCGTCATTTTGTGTGCGTGGCGCAATTACACTTTTTTTTCCGCAAAGCGTTTTTCCCAGCGATATCGACGATGACAATTATCGGAACGCTCGGTGTGCTCCGCGCGGTCGGCGGCGGCGGTGGCGGCGGCAGCAGCCGTCTCCGTGACACGCCGGCTCTGTCATTAATAACGGCCTGCTTGACTTTGTCAACTACATGTTTACGTTCCGTCTGCAGCGGTGGTGGAAAAATATAAAGACTTTGCGATTTGCGTCTGTCATTATCTCGTAATTCCCATTATCACGCTTTGACCCACTCGCTCTGTTTTGGCCGACTTTTTCAATGGTAATGGAGGCCCTAATGGTTTTTAACGTCTTATCACTCAGTCACACGGCGAACGGTGAAACCGGTAAAACAGCGATTCACTGTCATTGCCCGGCGGAGAGGCCTAATGTATTTTCTGTTAGCGGAGGAGCGCGAGGTCAGGGGGTCAATGTCTGGCAGCCGAGCACCATTCACTCAGTTCTGTGCTTTTCTGTTGTAGGAGCTCTGCTGTACAGACGCCCCGCTCCTGGGACCTCTTTACCTGCACACACACACACACACACACACACACACACACACACACACACACACACACACACACACACACACACACACACACACACACACACACACACACACCACACACACACACACACACACACACACACACACACACACAAACACAAACAAAAGCACCCACACACACAGGCACAACCAGGGAAGCACGCACACACACACAAAAGCACCCCTCCACACATACACACGCACAACCAGGGAAGCACACACACACACACGCACAAACAGGGAAGCACACACATACACACCTGCACACATACAGATGCATAGAAGGACGCACACACACACACACACACACACACACACACACACACACACACACACACACACACACACACACACACCACACACACACACCACACACACACACACACACACACACACACACACACACACACACACACACACACACACACACACACACACAATTACAGTGCTCAGTCACTCTGCTCTGTCTCGGCGTGGAGCCATCCATCTGAACGCTGCGGACCATGAAATGAGGTTAAGATGTAAGGCTGAGAGTGACACAGGTGTGGATTCAAATGAGAACTTTCAGACGAGGAAGAAGAAAAGTCCGGATCCGAAGCGCGGAAATAGTCGGTGAAAGGCAGTCGCAAAGATTGCCATTTCCCCCCCCGGAGTTTGTTCGTCTTTTCGTTTTTTTCCAATTGTGTTTGTCTTTCTTTCGTCTTTTTTCAGGTTATCTTTTTTTCGGGGTACACACACACACACACACACACACACACACACACATTTTGTGTTGGGCGCGGGGCGTTCATGCACCGACTGGGAAGTTGTGGTGCGAAAAAAAAGGTATGACGATATTATTAGTTCCTCTCACACATCCTGAATCTCATTCCACGCCCCCCCCCCCCCCCCACTCCCACCGTCAGGAGAAAACGTTGAAGGCATTCAAGCTCGTCAAACGCTCATCTCCTGTAAAATTGTGCCACCGCAAGCACATCTCATACGCGCCGCCATTCTGCGCTCCAGCAATACACAAACAAAAACACACACACACAAGCGCACACACGCGCATACACACACACACACACACACTCAAAGTCCACTCAACCGTAGGGCCTCCTCTATTTGGAATAAATTCCCGCCTGTGTAAAAGTGGGATTTGCGCGCGCGGGACAGACGTGCGGGCGGTAATCATCGCGGCCGTTGTCTTGTGACAAACGATATTAATGTACCTGCCCAACGCCCCTCGCTGTAAACAAACACGGCGACAGAGAGCGGATTAAAAGCGATCCATTGTCTTTGACTGGCCCCCCCCCGCCCACAACCACCCCCCAGATCCTCCCCCACCCGCCATCTGCATGTCATGTATGAGGGAGTCGGTGTCGCCGTGGTTACAGTGGCGTCGTTCGGAACTCAAGGCACTGGGCGGCTGCACAACAGGCAGAGTGATTTAGTGAACACGGCGGCTCGGTTGAAATCAAAGTTCAGGGTTAGCGGACGCAAGGCTCGCCCGAGATGTGGGCACGCCGCACGCACACGCGCACACACACACACACACACACACAACACACGTGACGTTGTGCCTACTGTAGGCGTATTGCTACAACGACTCCGGTACATAACAGAGGTGGAAGGACATTGGGGCATCGAACCCGGTACCGTTTGGCTGAATTGTTAAATTATTGAATTGTTACGGCAAAGGGGTTAATATATCTTCAGGGGACTTCAGTGATTTGAACACTTCATCTCAGCTTTTTAAAGGGCCGGTATTTTACCACCAGGTGTGAGTGTGATTAGCCATGACGGGCTGTCACGTGACTACCCTCTAGTGACATCGCAAGAGGGAGTCTCCACCCCCAGATGTACGACGGATAGATAAGCCTACACAGTTGGTGCAGTCCACTGGGGTAGGCCGGTAGGCTGATCTTTGTCATCATACATCTGGGGGGTGGGACACTCCCACTTGTGATGTCACTGCGTCACAACGACGATTTTAGTCACGTGACATGTTTTCAAACGGCTCGTGCTGGCTAATCACGCTCGCGCCCGGTGTGAGGGCGATTAGTTCCTTTAAAACAAGAAATGTGGAGCGCAAAAAAACAACAACAATTGTGTGTTGTGGAGCCATTCCTCCCGGATCACTTTATTGTGGAACGCGACGGGGCTACTGAAGGCAAACAAATAAAAATGGCCGCACGTAAGAGCACTACAATTGACTATTGCTTTTCCTGTAATGGGTATTGACCGCGGCATTGGTTAGGATTTGCTGATACCTGCACTCTTTGTAAGCCCTGGTGGGTTCAAACATGAAAAGTTTCCATTCCAATCACGGCGGGTTGTCATTTCTAGCTGAGTGCTTAAAAGGGAATAAAAAATGCTTAGCGTTCTGCGTGCACATACTGTATGCGTGTGTGTGCTTGCGTGCGTGTATGTGTGTGCGCGTGCGTGCTCCCCGATATCAAATTAATTCCCAGAGTCTCGCTTTTGACCCCCGGCACAAAGCCTTATATCCATCAACATCACTCCCTTCGCTGACGTCCCATGATCCTTTGCGTTATTGTGAGTTATGAGCGCACCGGGGCGATCCCTGGTACCTCGACAGTGAGAATTAAGTCGCCGCTGAATGGTAATGCCAATCAAGGAGCACTCCGAACACGGGCCAATAGTTGAACTGCGTGTGTGTGTGTGTGTGTGTGTGTGTGTGTGTGTGTGTCGCCGCTAACGAAGAACTCTTGTCATGCAAATGTGCGCGGCGCGTGCGACTGTGGCCGACCCGCGGGGGCCCCCTTAAGTGAGCAAACGCCGTTAGCGGAAATCCTAGAGAGAACTCCGGTACACTCTGGTTAGCTCTATTATTAGCTCTCCTCATTCAATGTGTTCGCCGTGCACACTCGTTTTGTGAAGAACGTGCAAGTGTGTGTGCAAGTGCAAGTACACACACACACACACACGCCGGATGCCAAGGGTCAAGTGGTTTATCAATGTGCGGCGTGGAAAAGCCTGACGCCAGCTAATATTTCAGGATGTGTTCTCCTTTTATTTGCATACAGGATGCTGCCTCAGCCCGCTGCCATTGTGAGAGCCTTTCTGCGTGAATGTCACCACCGTTAGTACAGAGCACGGCATGGGGCCGCTCTCTCTCTCCCTCGCTCTCTCGCTCTCTCTCACCCTCTCTCTCCCCCTCAGTCTACCTTACTGCCTCCCTCTCCATCTCCCCCTCTCTCTCTCTGTCTGTGACTCCCTCCCTCTCTCCCATCTCTCTTGTGCTCTCTCCCTCCCTCTCCTATCCCACTCTCTCCCCCTCCCCTTCTCTCTCATCCCACCCCTCCTATCCCATCCCTCTCTCTCCCTCTCCCCCTCCAATCCCATCCCTCTCTCTCTCTCCCATCCCTCCCCCTCTTTGGTCTGTGTCTATGTCTTTGTCACTCTCTCCTTTGTCTCACACATATTTATAGATCCCCCTTGTCGTATATATATATATATATATATATATATATATACACACACACACACACACACACACACACACACACACACAGGTTGCTGATTATTTTCACCCCCAGAGTCTACGCGTCTCCATCCATCCAGCCAGCGCCCAGCTCCGCCTCCTCCTCCTCCTCTGCTCAACACAAGAGGAGCATTATGGACCAGCCTTCTCCGGATAATAAGGAATATATTCTCTCCTCCCTCACCTCACGTCAGTTGCTTATGAACTATGCCAAGATCGCCTGAGACAAAATAGACACTTCAGCATGACTGACTGACTTGACTGTCCTGTGCGGCCCCGCTATCCCCCTCTCCTCATCCCTCTAACCTCTCCCTCAGCAAACAAACAACCAAACAAACAAACAAAATAGAATGAAACAACTTCATAGCTTAGTGGGCTGGGGATGAAAAGGAAAAAAAACAAATGCACGTGCTTAGAAAAACCACGCATTGAATTCCAGGAGGTCAATTACATTTATATATGTATTGATTCTACGTTTAAAGGCTAGTTTTTTTTCCCCCTCCAATGTCGGACACATGGTCAGCAATTGTGTTGCTGAAAATAGTCGCATCAAATATGCGTTGATACGAACGAGGTCATTTGTGTATTGAACACACCAGTGGGAACACTACACCGCTACTCTCAAGTTGATTGTGCACGCAGAAAAAATCAAATTGGTTTGAAATTGATCAAATAAACTGCAAGATAATTGCGTTATATCATCAACCACTCTACCTTATAATTGCTTAAAGTCACAACACAAACAAACACGAGGTTCGCTTCAAAATAAATCAAAGATTGGATAGCCTAGTACATGTATTACCCTTCAGAAGCGATGACGGCAGGTCGTAATCCATCAAGACGTACACCAGGGATACCTCAGGGTCGGTCGTTTGGCTTGTCTATTGCGGATTCATAACCGGCTGGCCCCAAATCAATATGCATTCATCATACGCTATTGATGACGTGATGAGTGTTGTCCACCCTGTGCGTCCGTGGCTTATTAGCACCATTTATGATCAATCCGCCATCATTTTGGCGATAAACAATGAAGAATTATTTGGGAAAATCTGAAACAAAATCTTGAATGAACCAAATAATGGGTCGAATTTCACGAATGGGTTAAAATGACACGATTCCATAGTTCCACGAAGCTAAGCTTTCATCGTGTACAAATGTGTCATCAAATGAGATGAGATGCAAAAAAAGTGCTTGAATGAATCTGTAGGCCTTTGGGTGATTGGTACAATCAAATGCATGTGACAGCGGGCAGAACATGTCTGCATGTTTCAAGTGACACCAGCACTTAGGCTGCATATTATAGAGACGCTAGATCATAATCACTACTACAGTCCTCAGCCCTCGCTTACCAGCAAGTCATGTCTCAGCGCCTGCACAAGTACCTCGTCTACACCGCATCCTAGGACTGCTGGGCGGTATATCAATAATATATTGATATACCGATATCATGATATCAATATAGCCGGTATTATACCGATATCATGATATCAATATAGCCGGTATTATACCGATATCATGATATCAATATAGCCGGTATTATACTGATATCATGATATCAATACAGTTGAGATACCGTCTTAGGATTTTGTCGCAGTCACGCTGCTAGAACAGAGAGACTAAAACAGAGTTCATTTCCACATGTTAGTGAGTACACAGTACAGCACTCACATACTTATTACATAACTTATGACATACATACATACATGCAGACATGGCCTCTACTCACTTCATTATGGTTTCTTTCATTCATTTTTTTATTTGTGCTTTTTATATAGCCTTGTTTAGATGCCTACTTGTTTATATGCCTTGCTGTTTATATGCTTATTTTGGTTTGAAAAAAATTAATAAAAAAACCTGCTCTTTTCACTGTAAATACTTTAGTGTGGATATTCTGATTCTGATCCCTCCGATTCGATGGTGATATTTTGAATCTTGAATCTTTGGGATAACGTGATATTGTGAGTGTTGTCTTTTTATGGTTTTAGGAGGCTGCAATACAGTAAAGCAATGTCCTTCTCTGAGCATACCAGACTGTTCTAGCTGTTCTATCATTTGCCCTTAAGTACCTCATTCACACAGATGTATACACAAAAAGGCTTTGACATTTGAAAATTTTATATTAACTATTTATTTATTGAACTACTAGAAAACATGCTATCTGGTGATGGATATCTTTATCAAGATATTAAATGATGGATTTCGGGATAGATTTTGGCCATGTTGCCCAGCTTAGACTGTATCCCAACATAGCTCAGTCTTTGTCGATATCAAATATTACGAAACATCAGCAGATCGTTCTTAAACGTGCTTCTCCCTCGGCCTTGCCTCGACTTGCGCCCTCGTACTCCGGTTCGCTCGCTTTCTACCAAGTTTATACCCATGATGCAGTATCACATGATGGAGCTGGTGTGATGAAATCCCCCCCCAAAAAAAAAAAAACCCTCATCTTTTTTGACAAAACATGAGCGTCAGCGCTATCTGCATCAGATGTGCGCTATCTCCTCAGCGTGGGCATATCAGGTTCATTTTGGGCACCCGGCAGGCAATTTAACAGGATTATTGCCGGCGCCCGGCATAATGGCACAAACCCGGGCTCATCCCGCCGAAATGTATTCCGCTATCCGTCGGTCCCAGGGAGGTTGTCTTCATCGAGGTGACAGCAATATCACGCGCGTCCCCCCTTTGAGCTTATATGCAAAGTGTCGGCGCCGTTTTCTCTCAGACACCCCTCACTCCACCCAACAGCGGCGGAAAATATTAAATGCCTCTCTCGCTCGCTCTCTCTCTCTCTCTCCATCTCACACACGTCGGTACACATGTACACGCCGGTACACACAACGGCACCTACGCACACGGGCGTATGCGCGCGCGCGCACACACACACACACACACACACACACACACACGCATCTATCCCTTTTCCTCTCGCGATTGTGTATTTCATCGCCGGCTGTCACTCAAGTGGCTGTGGATACACGGAGGACGGAGGGAAACAGAGGGAGGGAAAGAAAAAAGAAGGGAGAGTGAGGGGCAGGGGAGGGAGAGAGATATGGAGAGAGAGCGAGAGCGAGAGAGAGGCAAGGAGAGAAAGAGGCAGAGAGAGAGGCAAGGAAAGACAGAGGCAGAGAGCGAGAAAGAAGGAAAGAGAGAGAGAGTGTGTGTGCACGTTGATCTGTCAAAAGTGGGCAGCCATTTTGTGGTGGCGGTGGCGTGTTGCCGCCACTGTCCCTGGAAGGCAATTGCTCATTTCACCTGAACCGCCTTCCTTCACCCACGCGAGCGCTGCACACGGGGGAGACCCTCCGGAGAAGGGAGGGGGGGCGGGGAGGAGAGAGAGAGATAGAGAGAGAGCGAGAGGGGGTTGGGGATGGAGAGAGATAAGGGCGCGGGGGAAGGGAGGGACGGGGAGTGGGAGAGAAAGAGATAGGGAGAGGGGGTGGAGGGAGGGAGGAGGAGAAAAAATGAGGGGGGAGGAGAGAGAGAGAGATAGAGAGAGAGAGGGGGTAGAGAGAGAGAGAGAATGAGCGAGGCATGGTAGATGGAGAGATGCAGATGGCTGGTGGTGGAGGTGGAATGAGGGAGCAGAAGTCAGGGCCTGGGTCAGGGCTTGGCAGGCTACAGATAAGAGGTTCTCGTCTCAGGCATCCTCCTGCACACGCGCACACACACACACACACACACACACACACACACACACACACACACACGAAAGGTCACCTTAATGTTATTGTGATGCCAATCTCATTCTTCTGACAACAAACATGTATGTAGTGATATTTGTGTACACACACACGCACGCATATTTGTGTTCACAATCACACAGTACATATGTTAACATGCACGTGTGTGTGTGTGTGTGTGTGTCTCTCACATCCAGAGACACACGTATGTTATGCATGCAAATATGCGAAGGGACACACAATTAACCTCACATACACACACATTGAGACACAGTTCATGCACACAATAAGACACTATGAGCGCACCTTGATTGAGTTTGAAACTGCTATCAAATAATTGTGGGCATTCGCTCTGTCTCTCTCTCTCACTGCAAAAGTATCAGGAAATCATGTCCTGTGTTTGTCACGGCTGCTAGCAGCAGAATACTAAAGATTCTGTTCACCGTAAATTAGCCAGGACGGCATATGAAAAGCCCGACACACTGTGTTGGTTTGTGATGGTTTTGTCCCATTAATATATCAGATAGTATTGACCTCCTGTTCGCGTCGCCACAGAAGGAGAAACACAATCATTTCGCAAGCGTAGTTAGCGGTTTCGTTCGATGTCCCCGAGCGTCCAGGCGTTTAAAAAAAAACCAAAGCGTGATCAGCGGTTTATCACGTTTCAAATATCACGTTTTGCAAAGAATATCGGCGAAAACGTCCCAAAAAAGTTGAAACATGAAACTGAGAATAAAAACGATGGTGAAAGTGGAGGATTTGAAGAAAGATACCAAAGTAAACAGGAACCGGATGGGCATCCGGGGTCGGTCTACTCGGTTATGCATGCGCTTCAAAAGGGACATTTCTAAAGTCTGACCCAGCAGGAACCGTCCTGTCACTCAGAGAATGTCAATCAATGTGAACTTTGTGTTGATTTTAGTTCCGAGAGACTCACACAAAAAAATAAAAATAGCACAAACTGTGAAATGAAACAACGACAACAACAATAAAGTTTGAGCGTTTTTGCAAAGAGTCTGACATTTGAGTGGCTTCAAACAACCTGAGCAAATACCACAAGGTCTCTGTAGTGTAACTTGGTTTTCTCGTCGTTTTTTATGCAGCAATTGCCCCCGACATTAAAGGGCCCGTATTTCCACCACCCGGTGAGACTGATTAGCCAAGCACAAGCCGTTTCAAAATTGTCATGTGACTTAAATGTGTGGTTGTGACATAGTGACATCACAAGTGGGAGTGTCCACCTCACACCTCTCATACATCTCACACCTGGTGGTAAAATAGGGGCCCTTTAACCCTCTCTATGTTATTCATGAAACGCAATCAACCTCCATTGCTGCGTTCCATTTACCTCGGAGGTCGGAGGTCGGAGCTGGGAATGACGTCACACCCGAGTTGACCACGTTCCAGTTACAAGTCGGAAAAACCAAGATGGACGCCAGGGAGACTTGTTGTGCTCGGGTTTACTCTAGCCAGGTGAGCCAGTGTTGGCAACACCAGTTGATAACAACGTATAACAACGCGGCATTTTGCGCATACAAACACCGTAGCAACATGTCCACAGATAGAAGTTGGACAGTACTGTGTGTACGACTGATTTAACGACACAAATGCTGACAGAAGTGCTAAAAAACATTATATTACGACAGCTTTCACTGACTTTTCACTGTGGGGGGGGGAGGGGATTTCAGCATCTGCGCCTGCGCTACACCGCAGAGACACAGAGAGCATCGCCTTACAACAACTGTGGGCGTATTTTCCTAATGTGGACAGAAAGAGATGAGGTTGAGAATGGAACGGGTGAAGTCATCCTTTCAATGCCCCCCTGGACTCGACGTCGGCCGCTACACTCATGCAGAATGTAAGACGCCATTACGCTGTATTATGGTTGAGTCGGAGGTCACATCCATCAAGCTAAGCCGCGCGTGCTAGCCTGCGCGCAACGCCACGGCCGTCTCCATCTCTAGGCATGTTTGGTTCACTGTACCAGTCTCTCTCTCTCCCCATCAACACACACACACACACACGCACACGCACACACACACACCATCTGTCCAAAATGTTTTCCATCCAGCCTCTTCAGTCGCCGCCACTACATCCTTCACATGTGCCCACATTCATTCCTCCCCCCCCCCCCCCCAACACCCCCACTCGTGGTCAGCCTCCCCTCCCCCCTCCTCCCCCCCTCCATCTCCTGCCTATCTCCCCTCTGCTTAGTGACAGTCTCATCACACTCTATCAATCAGCCCGCACCCCCCACCCCCACCCCCAGATGCCCAGACCCCAGCAACAGCACAGGCCTAGTTTGGTCCCATCAGTGCCAGTCAGTCCTATCCTCCCCGCCCCCGCCCCCCACACACACACACACACACACACCACACCCCCTCTCTCTCACACACACACACACACACACACACTCCCCATCCTTCTACCCCTCAGTCACTTAAAAAAGAAAAAAGAAAAAGAGAGGAAATATATGGACTGCCAGATATATCCCCGCCCCCCCCTCCATTTTCTGCCACAGGTCAAGACCTTGCAGGCACTGGAGTGGAAGCTACCAGAATGCGTTACGTGTTGCTGGATGTATCGAGTGCTACTCTATGTGCATGGCAGTGATGTCTCAAGACAGACTAATAGAAGGTAAATGGATTGCATTTATATTGCGCTTTTATCCAAAGCGCTTTACAGTATTGCCTCACATTCACCCATTGGCGGTGTCAACCACGCAAGGTAACAACCAACACGTCAGGAGCAGTTAGATTGTTCGGTGTCTTGCTCAGGGACACCTAAGACACAGGGATCGAACCAGCAACCTTCCTGTGGGCCGGACAACCGCTCTTACCTCCCGAGCCACTGCCACCCCCATAGATAATAGATAATAGGCGTGTTTCGTTTCACGGGGAAGATAAGTGAACAGTAAACAGTAAAGTGTACCAGCTCATGCTTTTTTAGATGTTGTTGTCGTTGTCGTCGTTGTGTTACCGTGCCCAAGCGGCATTCCTGTGGTGTTCGTCTCAGGATAGAGAACAGAAACCAGGAAGAGAATGTGTAAGAGCAGGCGGGGGGGGGGGGGAAAACGTGTGTCACCAGGGAGTTGTCACCGGGGCCCAGCGGTGCGATCGCAGGCGGGAAAGGAGAAGTCACGCTGAGGGCGGGGGGGGAACAGGTGATGACACCAGCCTGGCTGTGTAAGCTGTGAGCCGCACCGTCTGGCAAGAAGGATCATGTCGGGGGGTTACTGCTGGGATAGAGGGACATTGATTGATTGATTGATTGATTGATTGATTGATTGAGTGATTGATTTCATGACTTGATTGATGACAGCCTGTTACTTGCACACTATAAGTGACTTATGAGATTTTTAATGATCGTTATTTCTGAGCGGTCTTTCTTTTGTATTGCCTCAAAGTAATGCTTCAAAGGTAATATTTCCCCCATGTAGTTCATTTTCATTTGATCCCTTTCAGATTATACACTACTAAGATATAAAGCTATAAGATATAAAGATATAAAGCTAAAGATATAAGCTGATTTCTTCAGGGTTTACATCGGCATTGGTTGTGTGCGGAAGTAACGGCTCAGACAGAAGCTCTGTCACCAGTGTTATGATCGGAAATAGATGTAGTGTCTGAATATATCAGATGTTTACCACAGTACTACCAGTGGAAACTGGTACTCCAAATATAACACACGTGGGCAGGATAGTGAGATTCTTGAGCGAGATGGCTCTCGTGTATCAGAGCTAACCAAGTCACTTTAAATGAAAGTGCCAAATGACTAAACAGCTAATGAAGTCAATAATTAAGATAATTATGCTTTAAACCGTCGCCGTCCATTTGGCTTTTCTGTAAAAGGTTGGAACATTTCCACACGAGTGGGTAAAACATGTTATACTTAATACTTGTATACAAAGCCATCCGCCAGTGGGATCCATGGAATCATTTTTCCATGATGCATGCCATGCATAGTAAATAGCGCGCTATAATATTTCACTGTGCGTTTCCAATCTCAGTTAAAAGGGGGATGTATTAAAGTGCGGTCCCAAGTTACTCAGCCACACTTACGGACAATTACCAATTTGCCTCAGCCGACGAAAACGCAAAAAACATGTGTTGTTAAATCTTCCTTGAAGCAGCACAACAAATTAGTTATTCAGCACAAAAAAAATATAAATAAATACGGAGATGTAGGCATATAAAAATGGCAATAAACTAGCGTTTAATGGGTTCCGAGGATGCTCCGAGGCCATTTCAAATGCTAAATTCATTAGCAGATGTTGCTGGTCCCACACCAGCCTGTGGACAAATATTCTTATAAGTGATTAGCTACTTATTGAACCAATAGGGACAGTTTAGCGCTGTTTGTGTTTGTGTGTCATTCCCGACAAAAAAAATTGTTTGCGGATAAAGGATGTTTGTGAGGTGATTAGCTACTTATTGAACCAATGGGGATAATTTAGCATTGTTGCGTTGCGTGTCATTCGCGCACGGAAATTGGTTGAGGATAAAAACGCATCGCTCGGCTATTTTGGGCCGACGTTCAATTTGGATTATCGTCTACGTCAACACAATTTGCTGCCGCATAAGATATGATGTTGTTGGTTAATGTTGCGATGATTGCCATCTATATGGTATGTGGTGCCTTAAACATGAGATTAGTTACTGTGTGGACTGTGTGTGTGTGTGTGTGGTTGACGGCTGGTTTAAGCAGCCTCACATGGCCCCCCCCCGCGTCAGGCTGATTTGTCTGGGACTGGGTTGGATAATCAATGCCCAGAGGTTAAACCAACCTTCACCACACACACACACACACAGGAGAGCGCGCTAGCATTGTTCCACCTGCACGGGCCACAAACAACAACTACAATCTCGGCAATAAACCGGTTTATCGTCATCTTCCAACATCATCTTCCTGCGTCCTTGCGTCAGTAGAAGGCCAGTAGAAGCCTCTCTATGCGGGCGTGTCGCAGGTCTAGCGCTGCAGTAAGCTTTATCCTACCCCCAGTTTCCCCCAGCGTCATTACTGGGTGACAAAACGTAAGGTCCCAGAAGGCGGATATCAAATCGAAGCATTCCGCGTACTCCAACTGCAAATTGGATTGAATTCCACAAATATAACCCGGGGGAAACGACGACAATTCTCGAGTTATTTAGATGTCGCCGTCAATTATGAGCACAATATAAAAAGAAGGAGCATAACGTCATCAATGAAACTAGTGAGTCGGTCTTTAAACTTCTTTTCCTGTCAGTCAGCCTTTCGTGTTCCCGCCAATACGCCCCACTCCGACTAATGAGTCTGCAAATTAAATTGTAGAACAGAGGAATATCAGGGCGGCTGCCATTTTGACGAGGTAACGAATACTCAATTAGGAATACTTTCCTCTCTCTCCTCACCCCCTCCCCTCTCCACTCCCCTCTCCACTCCACTCTCCTCCTCCTCCTCCTCGCGGTTCTGTGATTATTATGCTAAGAATGTGTTTGAATTCAACAAACGCTCCCCCGAACACACAAAAAAACACCTAAAAAACGCCAGCCCGGCCGAAATGTGACAGCGAGAACAACAAACAACGGAGGACGTTGGTGCTTGGCGGGGTCGGTGGGGGTGTGGTGGTGGTGGTGGTGGCGCGGGGGGGGGGGTGAAATAAATAAACAAACAAACAACAACGAGCAAATAAAGGGAAACCTAAGTGACACTGTGACAAGAAGGCGATCGCGGCGGCGTGCTCCTGTCTGCCGCCGCCGCTGTATTTCATTACACAGCAGCGAGGCTTAGGAGGCAATCAACCATATTTAGCCATCCTCATCTCGCCCGCCCAAAGCAATTATTACTTCCCCCTCCCCATCTTTTTTTTCCTTTTTCTTTTTTTTTTTCTACTGTGGTCCACCATGGGGAAAATGAACCGCGGTACTTATCAGCTCAATGCATACACAAGTGACTGGGGTGGAGGGCGCACAGAAGTTACTCTGTGTGTAGTAGTGTGTGTGGTGTGTGTGTGTGTGTGTGTCGGTGTATGCATGGGTCCGTATGTGCATGAATGCCCCTGTGCAGCGAGTATCTTAATGTGTGTGTGTGTGTGTGTGACGGTGTGTGTGTGTCGGTGTGTGTGTGTCGGTGTGTGTGTGTGTCGGTGTGTACGTATGAATGCCCCTGTGCAGCGAGTATCTTCATATGTGCGCCTGTGTGTGGACACGTGTGTGTATGCATTCATGTGTGTGTGTGTGTGTGTGTGTGCGTGAGAGTGTGTGTCGGTGTGTGTGTGAGTCGGCGTACGTATGGGTCTGTGTGTGCATGAATGCGCCTGTGCAGCCAGTATCTTAATGTGTGCACCTGTGCGTAAATGCATGCGTGCATGTGTGTGTGTGTGTGTGTGCATGTGTGTGTGCATGTGTGTGTGTGTGTGCATGTGTGTGTGCGCGCAGCACGTGCGTCTGCATGTGCACCCGTGTGCAACAGAGAGTGTGCCACAGCATTGTGCAGATGTTTTAGCACGCATGTGCTGGGTGGGTTTCCTGAACAGGGCCAACAACACTGAGCAATAGGTTGGTTGGTTTTAAATCCCATTAGTGTTGTAACATCACCACACTATGGGAGCACCCAGGCCGAGAGACAGAGAGACAGAGAGAGAGAGAGAGAGCGAGAGAGAAGGGGGGGGGGGGGGGGGGGGAGAGATGGAGAGATAACCATAAACATGTCAGCCCAAATGCATTGTTATTTGCATTCATATTGGAAGGGGCCAAATTGATGCGGGGGTCAACCCGGGAAGGTGAGGGTTTATGACCTGTGCAGCGCTCCACAGTCAGCAACTCTGATATATCGGGGCGGCCAGCCTTGTCGGGGCTTTATGTCTGATTATATTATCATTGCCGGCGATCAATGGATGTGACTGATTGTTCCCGGGGCCCAGCAGTGGGAGTAGCGGCAGCGGTCGTGGTAGTGGGGCATACGATATGAAAGAAAAGAAAATGCATAATCTCAAGTGTAGCACGGGAAAGAAAAATGGCGCCGGACCGAAGAGGCCGTACGATAACGCTGAGAAACATTACCCTGTGTCTGTCTTTCATGTTTCATTTGAGCGCGGCTATACGCTGCCTCCTCCCCATACCAATGAGGAGGAAAACTCTACCCTTAGCAACTCCTCCTCCTCCTCCTCCTCCTCGACCGCTTCACTTACAGTGGCTAATGTACGTTTAAGTGGAGACGCGTCATTAAGTGTCCGTCCGGGGACCTGAGATGTGAGAGTCCGGAAAAAAAAAGGACAACATTTTACATTTTTGCAGCCTCCTCCTCTTCTTCGGTTCTGGGTACCACTCCCCCCCCAACCTCCCTCCTCGCCCTCCACCCCTCCCGGTGCTTGTAACTCGGCATCCTTCTCCTCCTTCTCCAACAACTCCCATGCGATTGGCCCGGCCCATAATAATCCTCTCTCGCTCTCCCTGCTCCTATCTCTCTCTCTCTCCTGATTTAAAAGTCTGGACGTGGGGCACCATGCCGTGCTACTCTGGGGTTAAACATGAGGCTGTGCGCACCCCCCCCCTCTCTCCCAGACCTCGTGGCCATCGAAGCGTTTTCCCGAGGAACTCTATCGGAGAGTGCGGCGGAGTGACATTCATAACGTTTGGAACCGGCGACGTCTTTTGAAGATTTATGACACGCAAACAGTTTATGAGGCAGAAAATCACCCCGTTAAAAATGTTCCGGCTCTCGTTCCGTGGCGTCTAATAATTTTTTTTGTTTTTCCGCGTGTGTACGAAAATATGCCGTAATGTTTTGCCAACGATATGCTACGCTAGCTTGTGTAATAATACGAGTGGTTTGTTTGGACCTTGCCGGCGTGTGTGTGTGTGTGTGTGTGTATGTATGGCATATCATGTAGGCCCCTGAAAGCTTTTAAATCTCTTAAAACTGCTTTCTTTGTGAAAGCATGTTGGAGACGTTTGATAGAAGTTTATTATTTTATTAATTTGACTGTTTTTACTTGTTTGGTAACTTTGTAACACCGTTCAGAAAAGTTCTGTATTCAAAGTGTATTATTATGATGGACAACTTTGATAATAACTGTTATTTTGATAAAAAGCTCCATCAATGCATTTTAATGTGTGCACCCATCATCTCCATCCCCCATCCTTCTCCAACCATCCATCTACCCGTCCACATGGTTATTAACTTACCTATTTACTCATTTATTGGATTAAAGACGATCTGCATGCAAATCAGATTGTAGCATTTGGCTTCTGCTGCACGCTACTAAAGTGACTTTCCTCACCACTATTTGATTGCGTTTACCTGCGCTGCGCTTTGCCTCTGCGCACCCTACGTTGCGATGAGTGCAGCGCTAACGTCTTATCATGGGAAAGTGGCTTGACTGGGCCAGGTGAGGCTGCGTAAACCAGCCACCACACACACACACACCACACACACACACACACACACACACACCCCCCCCGATCCTCGGACGACACAAGATTTGAGGCGGTGGCTGGAAGCGCCTGGACCTGATGCGTGATCATACCGGAGAAGCCCCCCCGCGGGCAACTTCTGGCCCCTGCCTCAACCCTTCCCCGCCACGAAAACAATATCACATTAGCCCACATCCGCCGGGGCTGTGCCAACCTGGTTTCACACAAGCACACACACACACACACACACACACAAAGACACACACCATAACAACAACAACAACAACAACGGCTCCCATAGTTGTGGCTCCGGAACCTCCCGGTGATAGCCGTCATTTCCCATCACACATCACTTCGGTCCGGGCGGCGGCGTGCGCTGTGAGAGCGCTCTGGGAACCGCCACCGTCTAATCGCTGGAGGTGCGTGAAGGCCCGGATGGGTTTTGGGGTTGGGATGGGACTCACACTACTGCCACCACCGCTGCTGCCCCGTGCGTTAGCCGGTGACCGGAAAGGCGCGCGAGTTAACGTTAGCATTAGTGCGTTTGCGGTTCCAAAAAGACGCCGATTAATAAAACTATAGAATGTGTTTCTTTTGATTCTGTGTCGGGGGCTGTTTGCGGCGGCGATATTTATTTTACTCCCTATTTTATTATTCTCAAAATGATTGAACGGGCACCCATAGACGACAACCTCTGGAGAGGTAATCATATAAAAATAATGCCGCCTACGACCCCCCCCACACACACACACACACACACACACACACACACACACACACACACACACACACACACACACACACACACACACACACACACACACACACACACACACACACACACACACACACACACACACACACACGCAATGACCTCAGAGGACTTTAATGAATGCACTGTCCCTTCCCACCCGTTCTACTGACTATCTCTCAGAAATATTGCCACCTAATCCGCCGGTGTTTTGTTAAATGTGACAAATGCAGGACGTTTAAAAATACATATATAAATAGAAATATTAGTCACCCTGGTGCGTTGGCAGCTATAAAGCCCTTTGTGTGAGTGTGTACAGTCCAGGCTGTACACTAGAGTTGTGGTGACTGTGTGTGTGTGTGTGTGTTTCAATAATACTTAGAAAGTGAAAAAAATTTGAGCAAAAATGACGCTGCCCACGACATTATATTATCGTCTTTGGGCACAGCGTGAGGAGAGAGGCGCGTACAATATTAAAACAACAAGATAAGCCAGGTCTTTCACGCTACGCGGTCCAGGGGACACATTGTATTAAATTAATTAGGTCTTTAATGCTGCGCTTCGTTCACTCACGGAAATATGCGGCGTGACAGAACATCTGGAGTTCCGTGTTCCACCGCAGTGTGTCCGCAAGCCAACGAAAAGCAACACAAACTCTCTCTCTCCCCCCTCTCTCTCTCTCTACGAGCCAACTAGGGATGGGAATCATTTGCATCTCTGAGTATTTCTCCTAATTGATCTCGTCGTCGGCCATTACGGGGACGATGGGAGCTGGGGAACTGGATGGAGTGGGGTAGAGTGGGGTGGAGTGGGGTGGAGGGGGGGGGGTGGACTGGGTTCGACTTCATACCGTTTGGCGTTAAAGACAGGGTGGAGGGGGAACTATGAATCTCTCTCTCTCTCTGTGTGTGTGTGTGACAAAGACACGGACGAATGCACAGACAGATGGCGAGGCGAGGAGGTGAGTGTGTGTGCGCGTGTGTGTGTGTGTGTGTGTGTGTGCGCGGTGGCATGTTTGCGTGTGTTGGGCGCATGGCGAGCGCCGACGCCATTTGATTTGGTACAAAGGCAGAAAAGAAAGGGGGAGAGAGATGGAGTGTGTGAGAGGGAGAGAGAGAGAGAGAACAGAGAGTAAAATGCAATCAATCAATATGTACTTCATTATAGGCTGTGCGAGACAATAAGTGTATTTTTGGGTCCATCATTCTCCAGCTCCTCGTCCTCCGCCATAGGTGGCGTGTCGATAAACCCGCACATAATGGGCGTCGTCTCCCTGATGAGAGGGAGGGGGGGGATGGAGAGAGGAGGAGACACGCCCACTATAAGAGGAGAGTGGGCGTGTTTCGTTGCGTTTAGTGGTGGCGGTGAGAGGATGTATTTATATTGAGACACTGCCATCTGCTGGCCACGGCTGTTATTTAAAACCCATACCATTAAGAGTCCCGGTCCAGCATGGATAAATCATGTGCTCTGTTTGAAAGACACACACACACACACACACACACACACACACACACACACACACACACACACACACACACACACACACACACACACACACACACACACACACACACACACACACACACAGTCCTCACTGTGGTAGCCGTGTCTGCGGCTTCCACATGCGAAGGTTATTGACTTAAAACCATGCATGTCCTTAATTGCGTTTGAGGTCTGTTTGATTTTCCTTCTTTAATGTTTAGCCAAAAAAAAAAAGTTAATTAGAAAACCATTTCCGATCTCACCACCACCGCTGCTGCTGGAGAAAATAACGTACTAGTCGGAGACACATGAGCTGACTGCATTTCCCTTTTGGTTTGTTATTATTTAACATGTTGTAATTCATTTTGCGCAAGTCTCTCAGAGGGGAGGGTAAACCAGGGCACTTTTTCCTTCCTGCATCCATACATAAACATACACCAGAGTTGTATCTCGCACAGCTCTGACAGCCCATACTAAATTCACACAACACCACCAACGCAATCCCTTCACACACACTATGGCTACGAGTAGCTTCGCCGTGCTGTGAAGCCATACAGCGCCATCTTGTGGCGACACGTTCGTCGCCCAGATGCCCATAATGTGTACATTCGTGCACGCTTTTCTGTGCGCGCGCGACCGTGAATGAGCTCACGTCGTGTTATTAGAAGAAATCCGGGGCTGTAGAACGGAAACGGTAAAGGCACTAATGAGCTAGTGTGTCTCTGTGGTTAAGAGTCATGAAATATGCACCAGCGTTAAACACCTCATCTATAAAGCCTTGAGACACATCCTGTGCATACCATTAAAGACACACATAGTCAGGCACACACACACACGAAGGAACGCACACACACACACACACGCACACACAGAGGCACGCACACACACACACACACACCTCTACCGCACCATTACGTTACCTTCGGAGGAAAATTTAATAAATTCCTCACGCCTGTTTTCCTACAGTTGCTCCCGGTGCCTTAATGTCGAGACACACGTGTGTGTGGTGTGTGTGTGTGTGTGTGTGTGTGTGTGTGTGTGTGTGTGTTTAAAATCTACAAGTTTGGGGGTCGGCAACACACCGATGCATTTCCCCACGAGACACGGGCGGGTGGTGTTGGTGCTGGTGGAGAAGTTTGTTTTTAAGTCGATTATAACCTCATCAAAAAAGTTTGTTCTGTGGTGTGTGTGTGTGTGTGTCTTTTTTTCTCTCCCTAATCATAGATTCTGCTCTATGCTAATCTATTTGCCACCATACCCTCCCCCACCCCGAACTTAAAATCTCTAATCCGTTCTGTCGGTGGCTCAGCTCTGATTGACCCAGGGACACAGCGCAGCACGGCGACTATCTGACACAAAACAGATTTGATCCAGCCCCCCTTTTTTTTTTCCCTTCTTCTTCTTATTCGAACTTTTTTTTTCCCCATTTCCGTACGACCCCCCCCCCCGAAGGCATATCTGTCTTTGCTCTCGACGTACACTTCGGCGAGAGACGGAAGGGGGGGCCGCGTCAGCACACTGCGGGATTACCGCCGTCGCCCTATTCATCGCTCTTGTATGGCTAATCAGCGGAACAAGCCAACCTGCCTGACACGCCGTCGGGTTCGACAATGCCAACAGAAATTGCTTCCTCCCCCTCTCCCCCTCTATCCCCCTACCCCACACACACCCACCCACCATCCTGTGTTGATCTACGCGTTTTCATGGTCCTCGGAAATCGGGCGCCTTAACTGCCGACGTCACGGCGCTCGGGGCGATTACCTCACGCTAATGAATGAATGGGGGGGGCGAGGCGGGAGGAAGAGGAAGAGGAAAGGGGCACGTCTTCGTCCTCGCGACCCTGTTCTCCCCCTCTCACACTGAATAGGGTTGGGGGGGAGGGGGGAGTTAGCGCGAGAGTCTTTCCTATTGAGGAAAAAGACAAAAAGGGGATTGGCTCGTGTTGAGTCGAGACGGAGCGGAGGAAGGCGCTGTTTAAAGGGGACACATTATGCCACCAGGTGTGTCAGCGTATCTTGCACCCCTGACATGATATAAAACGGGTCATAGATGCAACGCGATCACGGGTGAGCAGAGACGTGTTATGATGTCATGGTTGGGGTGGGGGGACTCTAGGCCAGCTAGTGAAAAGCCACAGTGTTATGATCACCATCACACTTTTTTTTTCTCATGACAACACATGAGATTCAGACCAACCGGACTTGCGTAACGTCCGTGTGTGAGTCCTATTATACCACCAGGTGTGAGCATGATTCAATATTCCAAGCGGTTTCAGTGGATGGATCAGCCTACCCAGTTGCTGTAGTCCACTGGTAGGCTGATCTATCCACCGTACTTCTCGGTGGACACGGAGATGACACCGTTTTTTTGGAACTGCTTGAAAAGGGCTAATCACGCTCACACCCGGTGGCATAATACGTCTCCTTTAAGCCACGCCACGGCAGTACCGAGAAAAACAGCCTACAGTAAAACAAAAACATATGCACCGTGTTCTCTCTCCAGGAAAGAGTTATCGGCCGTCACCTTTTGGAACAACAACAACATTTCTCTTTTCAAATTAATTAGATAAAACTATTTTTGGAGTCCATTTTGGCATCCTCCCCCCCCCCCTCTGTCTTAATAAATCGACGGCCCTCTGAAGAGGAAAACACACGGGCTGTTTATGAGGGGGGCCGTGAATATGCTCGTCGCCGTACACCGACCGAGTGTGAAATATATTGGGGGGGTGAGAGGGGTGAGAGGGGTGAGGGGGGGTGCGTATCGGGGGTGTATCATCCAGGGGGTTATTTGTGAAGGGGGGGGGTCTACATAGCAGTAACTCCCCCGGCGTGGCTTGTTGGATGGCGCGGAGCGAAGCGGAGCAGAGCGGGGCTGCGGTACACTCCCGAGGTTCACAGAAAGCCACTGGACTTTGTAATAATTCATGGGCCAGATAGCCCTCGGTGCGCGCTCCGCCCTGCAATATTTATGGCTCGCTGAATGCATTTTCTAAGCCACTGTGTTCCTACAAAGGACCCCTGCGTGGGTGGGGGAGAGGGGAGAGTTTTGGTATTTTTTTTATGTATGTTTTCATTGAATTACTTATTTTGTACTGTATTCGTTTGCTGCAGTGTTTTTTGTGGGGGGGGGGGGGCTTTACAATGTGTGCAGGGGGCGTCGTGTGGAAAATTTGTGGGGACGATAAAGTGGTCTATGATGATGATGATTCATAATATCTGCCGGGATCGTTGTCTGGGGTCTCAGACGTGGAGCAATGAATAAACCATGTTTTGGCTTTGCAACATGCCTGGACACACTGTCGTCTAGGAGTTAAGGAAGTAATAAGAGCATCTGCACACACAAGTTAGGGGCGTGTTCACACTGTCAGTCTGGAAAATATAAAAGTAATAGACAACGCCTATTTAGGCGGACATTTTTTTCAGTTTTGGCTGAGGCAAAAGTTGAGAATAGTATTAAAGGCCCCCTATTATGCCACCAGGTGTGAGTGTGACTAGCCATACAATTGCCATGTGACTACGGTCAAGTGTCCACCTAGATGTATGCTGACTAGATCAGTTTACCTGTCGGTACAGTCCACTGGGTAGGCTGGTAAACTGATCTAGTAACCATACATCTAGGTGGACATTCCCACTTGTGATGTCACTAGTTGGTAGTCACATGGCAATTGTGAAACGGCTTGCAATGGCTAATCACACCTGGTGGTATAATATGTACCCTTTAAATGTGCATATGATGATGGTCACTTTTTATTACCTCCTCTTCACACAAGGAGGAGGTGAGGAGGAGGGTGTTCTCCCTACCGGTGGGAAGGTATATATTCACTCACGAGTGAATAAATATCAGGAAGTACGACATGTCAAGTAAAAAGTACCACAACATCAACCACAGAAGAAGCCATCGTATCGAGCTGACCAATGTTGTTACGGAAACTAAATGTGCGTCGCGAGATTTGCTTTTGTTTTCCATTTCCAGCACAATAATGTTCCCGAGAAGAACACGACCTAATGTGATAACCTTTTTTTTTCTGATGCAACTCTTGTCCAATTTTAACTGTGCCCAGAAACAAACCACATCCGGACTTCAAATTCGAATGAAGTGAGTTGAAATTAACTTATGTTTTATCTAGTTATGTATTTTATCTTGTCTACTTATGTATTGGATGACAAAATGTGAAACTATATATAATATATATATATATATACACACACACAAACAGTAAATGTATAATATAATTAGAAAAACACCAAAGCACTATGATGAACAGGTGATGCCCGTGTGCCAGTGTGTAGTTATGACGTGGTCCCTGTACTCACCAGGTAGCCAGGCTGCTCCCTCACGGTCATGCAGGTGCCAACATGGTGTCCAACGCCGCGGCCGCCGTTCCTCGCCGACTCGCCACTCACTCTACGACCCCCTTTGACCCCCGCCTAGGAGACAGACAGAACGTTCCAGAATGGGTGTGTGTGTCTCACATTCCACAGGGCAGCACTGTTTGTATCCAATGAATGAATGAATGAGAGCTAAGTCCATTTGGTAATTCACTGTATTCGTCATACACTTGCGCATAAATGGCCGCGTGTGTGTAATCCATCACTCATCCACCGACTCACCCACACTTTCACTGAATCATCCATTAATTAATGTCTTTACTTATTCTTCAGTTTTCTTCATGTCCTTCAGTACAGAACATAGGTTTGTAGGTGAACTGTATATGTGAGTGTGTGTGTTTGGTGGCTGGTTTCAGCAGCCTCACCTGGCCCCAGTCAGGCTGACTAGAGTCTGGGGCTGGGAGGGTGAGGCTGCACACCTGTGGTGCATTAAGTAATCAAGGCTCACAGGTAGAACAATAGCAGGTGTGGCAACCCGGCCTTGAGACTGTATCGTGGGTGGACCAATTCAAATGAAGTAGACTGCGGCGGACTGCGGCGTAAAAACATTTACTCCAAATTAAAGTAAGAAAAGGGGAGGGGAACAACATGCAGCTTAAAACATCTTGCTCGGCTCCACCAACAAGGCCAAGATGAGCCATCCCCCATAAGAATCCAACAACAAGAGTCGCAAAAGCAGTTCAAAACAGGGTGGGCCAAGAAGGATAGCTAACCCTGGTCCCTGGTCGACAGTTGGACGGTCCTGGTCTGCACTGTCCACTCACGAGTCTGCCTGGCCTTTGTTCTCCCCTGCTTTAACTAGGGCTTAATTGGCCCTTAATTGGCCACACCTTGGGCAGAGGCAATGAGAGGCCCCGGTTGGTTGCAGAGTTTCCTTGATACTACCTGCGCCGCAGTACCACACCATGCCTCTGGAGCCGTGCGGGGCATGGATCAGGGATCAGGCCACCGCAGATGTTAGCAGTTACCTGCTCCGCCTGACAAATAAACCATTCCCCTGTGTCTTTGTGTGGGAGGAGCCTAGAAAAGCCAGTTATGTGGCGTGTAGCAAGGGTCACCTGCGACAATAGTATAGCATCTATGAGTACATCAATATATACATCTTAGCTTAGCTATTCTGCCTCGCATGCTCCGTTCACGACTGACCACTGGGCCACGGTCAGTGTTGTAATGTAACGAAGTACAAATACTTTGTTACTGTACTTACGTAGAATTTTCACGTATCTGTACTTTACTTCGTTATTTATATTTCTGGCAACTTTCACTTTTACTTCACTACATTTCCTAAATAAAATGTATACTTTTACTCCGATACATTTCTCCTAAGCATCTTCGTTACTCGTTACTACAAAATAAAATCATTAGAAAGGTGTTAAGACCGCAGGTTTGGCGAATCACGCGCGAAACCAACCAGACGCGCAAAGCGCACGCGTACTGCTGCGGGCGCACGCGCTTTACTTCCGCTCCCATGGTAACGCATGGCGCGGTTCACACTGCGTCCCTGTGCGCAATCTCATAGAAATACATTGAATATGCACAATATCTGCATCATATTCAGTTAAATCAAGTTAAATCAAGTCATACATTTTGCATACAACCAAAACAACATTCTAATAATAATAATAATAATAATTATTATTATTATTATTATTATTATTATTATTATTATTATTATTATTATTATTAACATTCTATATAGTTTAGATATTAGTTTTAATCACACTAAAGTGTGATCATAGCATCAATATCAATCAATTCCCGCGTCTGGTAACATGGGAGTGGAAGTAAGCGCAGCAGTGCGCAGCAGTACGCGTGCGCAGCAGTACGCGTGCGCTTTGCGCGTCTGGTGGGTTCAGTCCGCGCGCACGAAAGCGTCCGTCCGCGTCTGGTGGGTTTCGTACGTAAGAAGTCCCGCATGTCCCGGATGTCAGTAGAATCAACGACTGATGCCACTTTTTTTTTTTTACTTTTACTTTTACTTCCAATACTATAAGTACATTTAATATCAGAAAATTACTTTTGATACTTAAGTACAGTAAATATCAGATACTTTAAGACTTTTACTCAAGTACATTTCTAAAAGGTGACTTTAACTTCTACCAAAGTCATTTTCTGGTAAGATACTTGTACTTTTACTCAAGTATCGCTTTCAAGTACTTTATACAAGACTGGCCACGGTTATAAGGAAGGTGGACGCTCTAGGCAGATCTAGACATCAGCCCTCTCTCAGCTCGCCTCATCCACTCTCTCGCTCACAAATGATTTCATCATCGCTTATCCATCCATCCATCCATCCATCCATCCATCCATCCATCCATCCATCCATTTTTACTCTTAGAGCCAAAGCTAAAAACGAAACACATTTGAGTCACAAAGGAATGCACCGGCATAATGTTTGTTTTGGCTCACATTTCACGCAGCCTGCCCAGAGCATTTAATGTCCACAACAATATTAACATGCGCTGTGAGATACTGCTCGTCTAATGGGAGCGCAATCCATCTTTGTGAAGAAAAAAAAAAGGTAACCAGACGAAAATACCGCTAAAATTAGCATTGCTGGCGGCGGCGCTTTCCAGTGCTGCGCTATAACGTGTGTGTGGTGCCAAAGAGTGGAGGGGAAACGAGACACTGCAGCGAAACGCATGATCCTTCTGGTATCGTCTCCATCCCCTGAATGGATGACGCATCTCTCTCCGGGCGCGCACAGCGACGACGACGACAACCCTGTAATTACGCCACCTTGAGCTAAATAACGGCTCTCTGTGTTGCCGACGGAAACGGCATAATATAATCGCCATAACAGAGTCACGCCGAAGTTGAGTTGGGGTTCCCGAGGAGAAGGTATATAATTCAACTCGGATATGCATATATCTATCCATCTGTCTATCAAGGATGATGAAGTCGTAGGAGTAGTTTTTCCTTTTGTGATCCAGAGCAAATTACAGTGTGTTTTATATACAGGTAATGGAGGAGAACAGGTAGACTGCGGGCATTGGGGTTCGAACCCAGAACCTTTTCCCTGGTTCCCTGCCGCGGCTTCCTCTGACGAGCGGTCTGGGTAAACGTTCGCTGTTCTCTTCCCTCCATTTGCATAAAAAGAACCTCTCGGAAAATGCATTCAGCACAGGATGAGGTGGTCTTTGGAAAGCAGCTTGGAGGCTCCGGGGCAAATCCTCCATCCTGCGGAGGCCAGGCAGACCTGGAACCTGAAACTCTGCTCCAGTCTTCAGGTGTGTGTGTGTGTGTGTGTGTGTGTGTGTGTGTGTGTGTGTGTGTGTGTGTGTGTGTGTGTGTGTGTGTGTGTGTGTGTGTGTGATTTCATTCAAATCGGTGTGTTTCACATGTACTGTATGTGTGTGCCGGCGGGTGTGCCCACATGGCGTGTGCGTGCGTGTGTGTCACACGTGTGCGTGCACACGGGTAGCAACACCTGCACCTCCACACGGTACGGTTGACCTGGATGCTGTGTGTGTGTGTGTGTGTGTGTGTGTGTGTTAGAGTTGCTCTGGCTAATCCTCCAGTAGCCAGCAGGGATGGGGGGCAGAGAGAGAGAGAGAAAGATAGGGGGAGAAAGAGAGAGAGAGAGAGAGAGGGGGGGGAGAGAGAGAGAGTCTGGCAGGATTCTCATATGACCCAGCCCAAAGTCCCCTCCAGCTCCATCATAAATCATCTACCGGGTCATGCTTTGGAAGCGCGTGCACACACACACACACACACACACACACACACACACACACACACACACACACACACACGCACACGCACACACAAAACGACTAAGCTGATCTTGAGTTGGAGTTGAGACAACAAGCTATTCAAAACAATATTGAAATTAGAACTATTTATAATAGCGTGCCTGTGGCACGGCCATGCACTTTGCGTTAGCATTGCTACGCCTTTCAAGTATGTTGATGCGTTTTTTATGTTTTCAAGAACAAGCAATCCAAGGCCTCAAGGTCAAAAGAGAGAGAGAGAGTTGGGGAGAGAGAGAGAGAAAGAGAGAGAGAGACACGCGCACACACACCACACACACACACACACACAAGCTTCCATCGGACTCAGACCATTAAACACTGTCCCAGTTAACGCAGTTGACAGTGTTTTATAGCCCAGTTATATGTAACTTCAAAAATGTAAATGAATGCACAAATAGAAAGAGGAAGAAGGAAAAAACTGCAACTTCCCTCCCCCAAAAAGGGGGGAGGGCTGGGGGTGGAGCGTGGGGTGGGGGGGGTCGGGGGTGGTTAGGCGTTGATTATTATAACATTCTATTCTCTGGGTTCTCCAGACCCTCGGCTCTCCCACACTGAGCCGTATCCACGCTGCTGGTGGTGGTGGTTCCTCTACTACATCAGCTGCCTCCTCATCTCCCAACTCCTGCTCTCTAGTTTTTAGTTCTTGTTGTTGTTGTTGTTGTTGTTTTTGTTGTTCATTTTTATACCACCGGGTTATTCGGAGACGACAAGAGAGGAGCACGGGGTCCTCTCCCTGGAGCGACGCTGCCATGTCGACTTGAAGAAGTGTAGGAGGAGGGCGGAAAAATGCGTACGTGTGTGTTTGTGTGTGTGTGTCCATAGGGATCCATCAAAGTGTGTGTGTGTGTGTGTGTGTGTGCGCCACGCGGAAAAACATTTTCTCTGCCAGCCCTTTTGACGGGTTCACTGATAATTCTATGGACACACAGAGGAGCCTTGTGTCTTTGGTATATGCTCTGAGTGTGCGTGTGTGTGTGTGTGTGTGTGTGTGTGTTTGTACCAACGTGTGTCTGCATCTAGGAGAGTATGTGTGTGTGTGCGTGTGTGTGTGCACCAACATGTGCGTCTGCATCTATGAGAGCGAGAAGATCCTCTCCCGCCACGCCAAACCAGGTCCACTCGCTCACGTCCAGATGATCAGTTGGCCTAAAGACTCTCTTCGGTGCGCTCTCAAGACAGCGGCGGCCATTGCGCGTTAATCGCCACGGCAACAAATAATACGTGCCTGATTGCCT
>PIJE02000570.1:78307-82325 GCA_002895965.2 Coryphaenoides rupestris | reverse complement strand
AGCTCCCTAGCATTTAGAGATGGATAATGAAGATCCTCTCCCGCCACGCCAAACCAGGTCCACTCGCTCACGTCCAGATGATCAGTTGGCCTAAAGACTCTCTTCGGTGCGCTCTCAAGACAGCGGCGGCCATTGCGCGTTAATCGCCACGGCAACAAATAATACGTGCCTGATTGCCTAGCCCACAGGAGTCCGCCCGCCTGGCCAGGGATTATATGTATTCAAACACACACACACACAGCAAGCGCTGGTACGCCGTCGCTGTTTGGCCGTGTGTTTGTGTTTGTGTTGTCAACACAAACACAAACACACGGCCAAACAGCGACGGCGTACAATCATACCAGCGCTTGCTGTGTGTGTGTGTGTGTTTGAATAGATATAATCCCTGGCCAGGCGGGCGGACTCCTGTGGGCAAGGCAATCAGGCACGTATTATTTGTTGCCGTGGCGATTAACGCGCAATGGCCGCCGCTGTCTTGAGAGCGCACCGAAGAGAGTCTTTAGGCCAACTGATCATCTGGACGTGAGCGAGTGGACCTGGTTTGGCGTGGCGGGAGAGGATCTTCATTATCCATCTCTAAATGCTAGGGAGCTATGGCGGTGTAGCCTCCTCAAACAGGAGTGTGTGTATGTGTGTGTGTGTGTGTGTGCGTGCGTGTGTGTGCGTGTGTGTGCTGTTTTATGGCCTCCATTAATGGTGAGTTATACCGGGCGTTTATTTTTTGTTCCCTTCCCTTTTCCCGCCACCCTGGGCGTCAGCATTATCGGGCGCAAACATAAATAAATAAATAAACAAACAAACAAACAAACAAGATAAATCGTTTTCTGTTCCGGTAAGCAAGCGAGGCGTTGGCACTGAGCTAAGGGCGGCGGCGGCGGCGGTGTTAGCACCAGGAGTTGGATGTGCGAGAACTGTCATTTTCTTGTCTTGACTCAATAATTAATTACATTACATCTCAAGACCTGCACCCACATGCACACACACACACACACACACACACACACACACACACACACACTCCTCGCATGCGGGGGTTCTTGGCAGCCTTCTCCTGTTACATAACTGTGTACGAATTATGAATACGCCGGCCAATTCAAAAAAATCGAAAACCAGCCGGTCAGCCAATCAAATTAATGCACGCGATCACTCTGAAGCCTCATTGGACGAGCCGGCTGACTATCGGTCCTCAAATTGGCAAGGTGAGCACTCTCTCTCTATGTCTCTATGTCTCTCTGTTTCTCTCTGTCTCTCTCAATCAGATAATCAACGTCGGGAGCGCTTGTCTCTTCGTTTACTTCCGCGGACTCCCAACCATCCGCCGTGGTGAGCGCCAACGTGCTCCGTATGCCGCCGCGCCCGGGAGCCTCCTCAACCGGAGGACTGTCGTCATCGTCGGAGGAGGGAGCGGGAAGAAGCGAGCTAATTGCCGCGCAGGCAGGCCCCGGGGAACAGCAGGATTCATCTTCCTAGCCTCGCTTGTGTTTTACGGCGAGGCTAACGGCGCTCTCGGTACGCCGTGTACGCTATACGCCAGCCCCCCCCCCCCCCCCCCAAAAATCATCACACTCCGGAGTCTGACACCATTGTGTCAGAAACGTGCTGCTCTGCCTCCTCAGTGTCTTCCGCTCGGAGCTCCTGGAGCGCCGGAGCTGGGGCTAGCTAAAAATGAACACTTGGGGATGCATTCTTTCTCTCTTCTTCTCTCCCTCTCTCAAACCTCTTTATGCCTTTCACTCTCTCCCCCCCTCTCTCTCTCTCCACTCCACTATTCTTCCATCTACCTCCCTCTCTTCATCCTTTTTTTCTGTCTCCCCTCCCTCTCATCTCTCTCCTCCCTCTCCCCTCGTCTCACCCCCTCTCTCCTCTCTCACCCCCTCTCTCCTCTCTACCCCCCCTCTCTCTCTCTCTGTCTCTCTCTCCCTCTCTTAACCATTTTTTTCTCCCCCCCGCCTCTCATCTCTCTCCCCCGTCCCTCCTCCCTCTCCCCCATCTCTCCTTCTCTTTCCTCTCCCCCTTTCTCTCCGCCCTCACCCCCTCTCTCCTTTCTCTTCCCCCTCTCTCCTCTCCCTCCCCCATCTCTCCTTCTCTCTCCCCCCATCCATCCTTCTCCCTCCTCTCTCTCTCTCTCTCTCTCTCTCTCCCTCTCTTAACCATTTTTTTCTCCCCCCTGCCTCTCATCTCTCTCCCCTGTCCCTCCTCCCTCTCCTTCCTCCCTCTCCCGCATCTCTCCTTCTCTTTCCTCTCCCCCTTTCTCTCCGCCCTCACCCCCTCTCTCCTTTCTATTCCCCCGTCTCTCCTTCTCTCTCACCCCATCCATCCTTCTCCCTCCTCGCCCCCTCTGTCCTCTCTACCTTCCCTCATCTCTCCTTCTCTCTCCCCCCCATCTCTCCTTCTTCCTCCCTCCCTCCCTCCCTCCCTCTCTCTCTCCGTGGTCATATTATTTATGCATAACGAAACACGCGCTGATTAAGGCACAGCTGTTCCGCGGGGAATTTGCGTCACGTAACCAACCACCAAACCCACCCCCAAAGCAAGCGCGGAGCTGTTCCTGCAGAGTCTGATGTTTGTCAGTTTGACGTTTGACGGGGTGTCGCCGCCGCCGCCGCACGCATTCGGGAAACGTCATCGGCAACCAAAGGCGCCTCAAAAGACCGTAAAAATAGAAAACGCAAACTTGGAAACGTCGGCCTGGCGCCGCTTCCGTTTGCGCTCGGGACAAAAAAAGGCCGCGGCGTGCGCGTCCATGTGTGTTGCATCACGTGCGTCGCTCCAGACGAGAGAAGATAGCGATTTATATATATAACCACGATCTTAGTTTTTGGGGGATTTTTATTCGTTTTTTTAATGAGGCTGGCTCGGAGTCAACGCCGCTACTCGCCTCTCTATATATCCGCTGCTCCCAGACTGATTGGAGGAACGCCTCTTTATTCTGTATTCACACTTCTTTCATCCCTGCCCCGCGAACGAGAATAGTGCAGAATAGTCATTATCTTGTGGGAATCCAACTTGGGGTTGGAATTTACCGTGCGCAAATGGCTGTGGTCTGTGGAGAGAAAAAAGAAGAAGAAGAAGAAAATACAAAATGAAAAGCTAGAGAAGAGAAGAACAAAAAGCTGACACATTCAGCTAACGGAAGGGCAACAAAAAAGATAGAGTGACGTGTTGGGAGGGAGGGAGGGAGGGAGGGAGGGATGGAGGGGGAGGCGTGAAAGATGTTTAAATACAATACAAAGACGGATGGCGAGAATATGAAGCGCTGACGATGACGAGCGGGAAGAAAACGGCAGGAGGGAGGGATGGAGGGAGGGATGGAGGGAGGGATGGAGGACGACTTGCTCCTCCGGCATTTTTGGCATCTTCAGAAACCTTACACCTCTTCCTCCTCCTCCTACCTCCCGACCTCCTCCTCCTCCCCCGCCCCTCTCCTCCTGTTTTCCAGTCATCTTGGCGGGAAGATGATAGCATTGATCATCTGCTTAAAAGGAGCACTTTTCCTGTCACCGTATCACCTCGGCTCACTGGAGCAGCAGACGGGGGGCGCTCGCCTTAAAAGGAACCCCCCCCCCCCCCCACACCCACCCAACCACCCACGATATGCCGGATCGCCTTCCCACAGCCACTGCTGATGCCTTAAGTCTTGACTGAACCAACTATGGTATAGATTTTACATTTTTTTTTTATTTTGTATTCCTCCCGTTCACACATCGCTAATCTATTAATTAATTTACGCATGTTAAGTCCTTAAAAATAGAGTCCGACACGAAGCGAGCGGAAAACATGTGCAACCTCCGACAAATCGAACATCCGGCGCTTTGCATTGATTCAATATTACTTTTTTGGGGGGTTTGCGTTACGAATATGAACCGAAATTCACGGCCAATGCTTTGGGGTTAAAACACACACACACACACAGGGAAAAACGTAGCTTTGTTTCCGCTTTGTTTCGCTGAATGCGACGGAAATTGGCACCTCCGCGTTCAGGTTCCGTTCGTGATTAAAATGCAAATGAAAATCGACA
>PIJE02000570.1:70807-73307 GCA_002895965.2 Coryphaenoides rupestris | reverse complement strand
CACCACACACACACACACCAAAGCGTGCCTCTTGAAACGCCCGCGTGACAGACACATCCTTTGCTCGGAGCAACGGAAGAAGATACACACAAATAAAAAGAAAGTGTTTTAGTTTGCTGCATAACGAGCTTGCTGTGTGGACGGGGGTCTCTGGAGTCGCCGTGGCAACTCCCCCTCCACTCTCGACGCCACACGCAACAAACACGGCGACGAGAGGAGAGAGAAGAAGAAGAAGAAGAAGAAGTCTCCCGCCTCTCTCTCTCTCTCTCTCTCTCTCTCTCTCTCTCTCTCTCTCTCTCTCTCTCTTAGTGAAATAGGCCAGCGTTTGAATATTTCACTGCCGCCTGGTGTTTACTGAGTACATGCTCCTTTTGGAGACATCGGTGGCTCGTACGGGAAAAAAAGAAGGAAATGTTTAAAAAATAAATACATGAAATGGTGTGTGTGTTTGTGTCTACATGCATGTGGGTGTGGCTGTGCGTTTGTGTGTCTGTGTGGGTGTCTGTGGCTGTACATGTGTGTGTGTGTGTGTGTGTGTGTGTGGCTGGCGTGTGTGTGTGTGTCTGTGGCTATACATGTGTGTGTGTGTGTGTGTGTACGTGTGTGTGTGTGTGTCTGTATGTGTGTGTGTCTGTCTGTGTGACTGCGGCTGTGTGCGTGTGCGTGTGCGTGTGTGTGTGTGTGTGTGTGTGTGTGTCCGGCTGTGTTTGTACACTATATGGCCAAACGTCAGTGGACACCCCGACTAATTATTGAGTTCAGGTGTTTCAGCCACACCCATTGCTAACAGGTGCATAACATCAAGCACATAGTCATGAAATCTCCACAGACAAACATTTACAATTCAGAATGGTTCATAAAGAGCTCAGGGACTTTGAACGCGGCACTGTCATAGGACACCATCTTTACCACAAGTCAGTTCGTGAAATGTCTGCCCTACTAGATGTGCCCCAGTCAACCGTAAGTGCTATTATTGTGAAGTGGAAGCGCCAAGGAGCAACAACAGCTCGGCCACGAAGTGGTAGACGACACGAGTGCTGAAGCGCGTCGCGTGTAAAAATCGCCTATCATCTGCTGTATCACTCACTACAGAGTACCAAACTCCCTCTGGAAGCACCATCAGCACAAGAACTGTGCGTCGGGAGCTTCATGGAATGGGTTTCCATGGCCGATCAGCTGCACACAAGCCTCACATCACCATGCACAATGCCAAGCGTCGGTTGGAGTGGTGTAAAGCACGCCGCAACTGGACTCTGGAGCAGTGGAAACGTGTTCTTTGGAGTGATGAATCACGCTTCACTATCTGGCAGTCTGATGGACGAATCTGGGTTTGGCGGATGCCAGGAGAACGTTACCTTCCGGAATGCATAGTGCCTACTGTAAAGTTTGGTGGAGGAGGGATAATGGTCTGGGGCTGTTTCTCAGGGTTTGGGCTAGGCCCCTTAGTTCCAGTGAAGGGTATGCTTAATGCTACAGGATATGAAGACATCTTAGCCAATTGGGCGCTTCCAACTTTGTGGCAACAGTTTGGGGAAGGCCCTTTGCTGTTCCAGCATGACTGTGCCCCTGTGCACAAAGCAAGGTCCATAAAGAGAGATGACTTTGGGGAGAAGTTTGGTGTGGAGGAACTCGATTGGCCTGACACACTAGGTAGCTCTCCTACAACCTCTGCAAGCAATCTCCCCCAACGGCTCGAAACTAAAGGACCTATCAGGCACATGGTAAAATGTGAAGTATAGGTGGAGACACTTTGAAGTGCTTGTAAGTCGGTTTGAAAGCGATGTTGCCTTATCCTCGATTTCCCCAAACATGCGCCGTTGGAGCCAGGCTCTCTCTCGCCAACTCAGTGCCTGACCTCACATGCTCTTTTGGGCACAAATTCCCACAGACTCCAAATCTTGTGGAAAGCCTTCCCAGAAGAGTGGCAGCTGTCATAGCCACAAAGGGAGGTCCAACTCCATATTAATGCCCATGGTTTTAGAATGGGATGTCCAACAAGCTCATATAGGTGTGATGGTCAGGTGTCCACTGACTTTTGGCCATATAGTGTCTGATGTGTGTGCGTGTGTGTGTGTGTGTGTGTGTGTCTGTGTGTGTGTGTGTGTGGCTTGTGTGTCTGTGTGTGTGTGTGTGTGTGTGTGTGTGTGTGTGTGTGTGTGTGTGTGTCTGTGTGTGTGTGTGTGTGTGTGTGTGTGTGTGTGTGTGTGTGTGTGTGTGTGTGTGTGTGTGTGTGTGTGTGTGTGTGTGTGTGTGTGTGTGTGTGTGTGTGTGTGTGTGTGTGTCTCTATCTGTCTGTCTGTGTGTGTGTGTGTGTGTGTCTGTGTGCAGCGTTTATGGTGTTGTTGGATGATGATGATGATGATGAGGGGGATGGCCACGGGGGGGCTGGGGGGAGCAGGGGGAGGGGGGTGGGTGTGGCGGTGGGGGGTGGGGGGGTGTTGCAGTGATGTGCTCAAGAATCACCCCACGCTTCGGCAGCCTCGGCCCAATCAGTATAGCC
>PIJE02000570.1:40807-65807 GCA_002895965.2 Coryphaenoides rupestris | reverse complement strand
CCCCTAACTGTGTGTGAGTAATATACCAGTAATTTTCTTTTTTTGTTGTTTCTAAAAAAAAAGAAAAAACAGGGAAAGAGTTTCGGGGAAACAGACGGAAAGAAAAAGGGGAAAGAGTTGGGGAAACAGATGGTGGGGGTTAGGAGTACCGTCCCCAAACGGGCAAATTCGGACACTGATGTACCGCCGGCCTTATCGCCCGGCCGCCGCCCAGCCCAGCCCAGCTGCCTTCTGCCCGACCCGCCAGCCCCCCCAGCCCCTCTAGAAAGAAAAGACGGACGACCCGTCTCCAAAGCCTGATTGGACGCCGATCAATACCTCACCAACCTACCGAGATCTTTCAGCGCAAATTCGTCAGATGCGGTGAACTACAAGGCCGGCGACGGCACCGCAATGAAACAACTAAAAACTAAAAGACTAAAACGGACCATTAGAAGACATTGTGTGTGGCTCCTGTACTGAAAGGATAAATTAAGACGACGTAATAGGCCTGCGCTCATCATATCCAGTGAGTCAATTCCATTTCTCAGAGAAGTCTCTTGGTCTTTAAACCGTAATTGTTGAAGCGACGCGCGGACAACATAATTGGAGCCTACGGTGTTTGCCAATGATTCCGTCCCCGTTCCGCGGTCTCCGTCGTCGATACGGATAGGGACAGCGCTCTTTACGAAAATCGTGGGCCCGCGTCAACAGGAAAATGAGACGCATTGACAGGAAACGGCGTCTACTCAGACTCAAGCTCAGACTCACGACTCCGACGGTGGTTATTACGCGATGTCAGTCTCACTCAGCGACACCCGGAGTACAGATGGTATAAATTGTAAGCCTCGGTACCCCTTAAAGAGACGACGCAATCAATGGTATTACGCCGGTTGTAAATTCACCATTAGAGAAGGCTATTGTTCCATGTGGTAGACACTCAATTTTGCCAGTGATTAAAACAGATGGACCGTGGCGCATATTCCAGATTTGCGCGCTGTAAACAAACAATGATTTAGTGCCGAGCCTAATCCTACACACTATTACTTTCCGGGTGAACCTGGGTAGCACAAAGTCGCAGTAGAAAATTTGAAATCGCCAAATTCCGCCATAATTTGAGTTCTCTAACAACCTCCCTCCATGGTGATCCAGATGGGCCCTGGACACAACGATGCTAGACTCTGGCTCGACGACGCTGGACCATCCACTGAACTCCCTGCCAGTACTAAGTGAACTTTAAAAACAATTTGAGCTGACGGATGGCTACAAGCCGTTGCTCAAAGCGTCTTTGTCCAAATGACTCCAGATCTTGCCAAACGTTGACTCAATGGTGCTTCGTCGCCCTTGAATTTCTATAATACAGCACCTTTATGGGGGACGCGGTACACTTTAGCCGAGGGCAGCAGTGGTTCAGGAGGTAGTCAAGTCAAGTCAAGTCGATTTTATTTGTACAGCCCTTAAATCACAGTTACAGTCTCAAAGGGCTTGGTCTCAAAGGTAGAGTGGTTGTCTGATAACTGGAAGGTTGCTGGTTTGTTCCCTGGCTCCTCCTAGCTCAGTGTTGAGGTGTCCCTGAGCAAGACACCTGACGCCAACTGCTTCCAACGGGCTGGCTGTTTGTTGCCTTGCATGGTTGATTCATACACCGACGGCGGTGTGTGAATGAACGGGTGTATGAATAGATGAGTGTAATATTGTAGGTGTGCTTTGGATGAAAGCACGAGGCAAATGCCATCCATTTACACTTTCATACAAAGTGACTTCAAAAGGAAGCTGAATACCCCAAATTCCAAGTGCTGCACGACCAAAGTTTCTAAGGAACACACAGACACACACACACACACACACACACACACACACAAAGAGCGTGTCTGTTTGACAGGGGTGGAGACGCACCCACAACGTCTAACTTTGCCTTGTATTGCTTCAGCAATTCCTTATCAAGATGTCTGACCTTGATACGGGTATCAGGGTAGGCAGGGGAACACCACAGCAGCAGAAGCAGCAGCAGCAGCAGCAGCAGCAGCAGCAGCTTCAGCAAGAACATGTTCAGTCTGCTTGGCTGTTCTGTTCTGTTCTCTTCTGTTCTGTTCTGTTCTGTTCTGTTGAAGTCGGGCATCTTCACCACACAGCTAAAAACTAACAGCACAGAGGAGGATCGATACCAGATGGTAGGATTTAAGTTGTGGAACAAAACCCAAGTCATCTCATCGGGGGCCCTGTGTTCGTCGCTATGCCGGGTTCCCATGGGTCCTTGAAGTCCCTTGTGAATTATTTTTTTTCAATAGACATATATGGACATGGGTCATTGAAAGTGCTTGAATTTATATATTTTGTGCAAGAATAGAAATGGAAGTTCTTTTGATTTTTTTTATAGTCTACAGCACAATTAAAATGATTGAATTATTGTCTGTGAGCATCTGTGAAGTTCTCATTATAAACATCCTTGCATTGGAGGGAATCTGGGCCTGGAAAGTCCTTGAAAAGTATTTCATTAGACATTTGAATAGTAGTATATATTTAATAGTTCAGCAGATGCTTCTTTTATGCTTTTTTTTCTTTGACACACCTCGTATCAGACATTGTGTAATTGCCAATTTACATCGTCAATGTCAGGCACGCCAGAGAGAGATGAGGCGAGGAGAGGCGACCGGGTGCCATGACACCACGCTGGCCAAATTAGAGGGACTGTTAGGTCTAAAGATGGCTTCCACTCTCCTGCAACGAAACCCCGCAATCCGCCGATGGTCGACTCTACCCGACAATGCTCAGACGCTAATAGGACTTCGCTCTCCGTGCCCATTCACAAGCAGCATATTGTCACAGTGGCGCCACAGCAAGGTCCACACACACATGTGGTGCTTTTCGGCACGTATTTAAATTGCACAGTATTGTATATCCTGAGAGATTGTATCAGCTTTGAATCGATATCGTATTTTGTACTGTTCTGTCCACTGCGGCCTCTGTATCACCTGAATCTCCCTCCAGGGATTAATTAATTGCTATCTAATCTAATCGAAAGTGCAGCTGCTGGTCATTAACATCATGTATGTTTCATTTATTGGAATCGTAATAATATCCATAAGACCCTGTAGTACCAATCTATACACACACACACACACACACACACACACACACACACACACACACACACACAGTGTATGTGTGTGTGTGTGTGTGTGTGTGTGTAGGCCGAGCTCCTCTGGTGTTGCTGTGTATAACGGTGTACTTTCGTGCTGCACTTAAACAGAGCAAACCCACAGTGAGTGTAACGCCCGACACGCCGTTGTGACACATCCGCTATTTCCTCTTGACGTTAAATTGTGCTCGCGTTACGTTTCTCATCCGCTTTCTTTGTCCTGATTTCCCGGTTCGAATATGCCCTGTGTGGCTTTACCGTGAATTAACCATGATCGTCGTGATTTTCACTTTGCTAGGCGTCGCAGTGATTCGCTGACGTCATTCCGAACCAAACAAGGTGGATGGTGGCGGTGGTGAGAATGTGCATAGTCTCTTGTTTCTTGTGTTTGTGCTTCAATTGAGGCATGTATCTAAACACCCTCTTATTATTATGGCACTACAGATGAGAACTAGCCTCCTGGCTAATTCTGGCATATTTACAGTACTGTATTAATATGCACTGTCCCTGACAAATAAACAAAATAAATTATGAATTCTTTTTTTGTCTGCAGATTTTTTACAGTATTATTTATTTGTACGGCTAGCTCCAAGCTGTTTCAACAGGTGTTAAAACACGCACGTTGTTTCCATTCAACACACGCATCAATTATCACCCAAACAAAAGATTGATCTTTGTAATCATGAGAGCACCGCTGTGATTTCCTTCGGTTACAGTCAAGGGAACCTCCAAACCTCCAGCCTCTGGCAGCAAGTCCCGTTCTCACACATACTCTTATATTGCCCCTCCAACACCACCCACCACCCCACCACCACCACCCACCCACCTCCATCACTCGATCCTCAGGCCATAATCTCCAGGAGGAAAAAAAAATCATTTGCCCACACGAGGGCTACGGAGCCGTATAGGACTCGCACTCACACTTCCCCCCGGCAGTGAGACCCAGATCTAATCTCACACATTGTAATGCCGCCGCGTTGAGTGTCACTTTATGCAATCAACAGATGATGGCGGGTCCATATAGGCTCCGAGGCTCGCTTCCCTCCGGTATTGCCATGGTAGCCTCGGAGGACGCATGCGGTGGAGGTTGAGTGTGGGATTCAACGTGAACACATGCATGGAAATAGCCTCCCCCTCCTCCAACGACCCCCCCCCCACATACACACACACACACACCGACGACACACACACACACACTTAAACACACACAGACTTTAAACGTTATTTTCAAAGGTCTATGCGTACCGAACACACTCGGTGCGAAAGTGTAGGTGTATACGGCACATAATCTATATATGGGTGCATAAATACATGCGTACGGAAATATTCATCGTGTACTTTCAAATATGACATGTACTGTGTTGTTCTCCGCCGTTATCGTCGCTGACTGCTGTTTTGGAACTGGGGTTTTGGAACTGGGGTTTTGGAACTGGGGGCTATTATTTTGAAAGGCTCCTGTCAGCGAGTTAAGGTTGGGTGTTAGATAGACAGTTAAGGATTGTCCTTTCTGCCGGTAGTTGTTTGGTGCGTTTCACGGGCAACACTTCGACATCACAGCAGTTCATTTTTGTCGCCCAAAAAAAAGAAGAAAATCCTCCCTTTAACTCCAGCTGCGGACACCAATTAGTTAATTGCCGACTGTGAGAGACGAAGTCCGACCCATTTCGCCCACAAATGGCTTTTTTTTCATGTTTTATGCAGAATCTGCGGAAAAAGAATGTGGAAAAAAATATAGCTAACAAGCCCTGTGGGTCATCGTCCAAGTCCTGGCTCTCGTAAGAGACAAGTGACAGAACTCGGACACTGTGACCGATGAACATAACAAAGCACGTGCACACACGCACACACACACACACACACACACACACACACACTATCCGAGAGATGTACGTGTGAGACCTGGTTTTGCTTTGCATCGCTGAAGAGCAGTGTGGCTTGATTTCGATTGGCCGAGACGAGAGTCAGACGTCTTTTTTTTTACCTCTTTTCCCTGATGCATGTCGGCTTTCACGTCTTATTACCGAACCGACGAGACTCAATAGAACGACATCTCTATGGTAAATGGTAAATGGATTGCATTTTACAAAGCACTTTTATCCAAAGCGCTTTACAGTTGCCTCACGTTCACCCATTCATACACCCATTCATTCCCTCTCTCCTCCCCTAACCCTGCCCCACCCCCAATCCTTCTCTCCCTCTCTTTCTCTCTCTCTCTCCCTCTCACACACACTTAATAAACTTCCCGCCGCAAAACTTTATTGTAATTTACAGCCATTGTCACGCCGGCACCAGAGATTTATCGAAGGAATAAAAAAGTTAACAATTTCATAAATTTCCAGCGCGCAAATCAACAGGGCCGATATATATTCAGCACCAAGTGGACGATGATTGTACCGTACTTTGCAATATTAATAGCAGGCGTCGGTGTGTGTGTATGTGTGTGTGTGCGTGTGTGTGTGTGTGCGTGTGCACGCATGTGTGTGTGCACAGAATCATCAACTTGACGGAACATCCGGTTAATGTGCCCCCTAGATGGTAAACGGTGCGTCAAAGGCGAAAAGTTCAGCGACGCTTTTTAAAGAAAGTTTGTCGCTATTGGCTTTGCATTCAAAAAAGGCGGCTTCTCGTCATCGACGTTAGCCGGGGCGGCGGTGGCGCTGGTGGATAAGGAGACTGATATATGTATGCAGTCGTGGAGCATCAACGGGATAATCACTCTTGTGTTGATCAGTCGTCATAAAAAAAAATTATCTCTCCCCCCTCCCCCTCCCCCCGCCCTCTTTAATTTTACTTGTTTTATTATGTTCTGGCTCTGAGCTATAAGCTGCGGCTAATGATAAGTACGCAAATAACCGCATTCCCCGGGGGGGCGTCCCTTTTGTATTCATTTCTTCACAATAAGTATATATTTTAATTACGCAGCGGGGAGAATAAAAGACTTCCGCTGCAGATCGCAAATAAACGTCATCAACGCGGCGCGCATTTGTCGGACCGCAGCCGACACTCCGCTCGCACGGGGGACTATTTTCGCACGCTGTCTAAACCAAAGCATCGTGAATATTGCATTTTTGTCGTGTGTGTCGCTGGTGGCGTTTAGGTGCAACAGGAAGGGAGCGTGCGCGATATTTTGGCGATCTATGTCCAACAGCCGGGGGGGAATGCTTTCCACCGTCACTATCATCATCATCATCATCACCACCACCCACCATCACACCGACGGCGGCAATGTGTCGCTCCGTAGCAGAGTGGATCCGTGCTCCTGAGCCCGTTTAATACCGAGCTCCAACCTCGTTTTGCCGGTGAATGGCTTCAGTTGGACAAAAATGGAGGAGGAAGAGGAAGGAAACGTCGGCCATCGCACCCACACACACACACACACACACACACACACACACACACACACACACACACACACACACACACACATACTGTAGATCTATACTCCATTATGGTGGACTGGTTGGAGTTTATATTCTGTCACTTTGCATTCTCCACGCCCACACACACACACACACACACACACACACAAAAACGTTACGAGAGTCAGGTGGTTGTATCTATTTGGGAGGGAATGAGCGCACAGTCGCACACCCTCTCCCCCCCCCGTCTCCTCCACACCGGCCCCGTAAAATCGATCCGTGGTTTAAAGACAAGCGTCCCACGGCATGAGCAGCACTGAACTACCGACCTCACATCCCAACTTCCTTCCTCCTGATCCCCGGCAACGCCATCACATAATCTCACACTTTTAGTTTTTGTGTCGTTTTAAGGTTATTTTTTTCTTGGTGTGTGGAGGAAATGGGAGAAACAGCTCAGATAACTGTAGGGTGGTGGTGGCGGTGATGATGGTGGTGGTGGTGATGAGGTGGTGGTGGGATGATTGGTGGTGGTGGTGGTGGTGATGATTGTGGTGGGGTGGTGTGATGATGGTGGTGGTGGTGGTGGTGGGATGAATGGTGTGGTGGTGGCAGTGGTGGTGATGTGGTGATGATGGTGGTGGTGTCAGGTGATGATGATGGTGGTGGTGGTGGTGGTGTCAGGTGATGATGATGGTGGTGGTGGTGGTGGTGGTGGTGGTGATGGTGGTGGTGGTGGTGGTGGTGGTGGTGGTGGTGGTGGTGGTGTGATGGTGGTGGTGGTGGTGATGATGGTGGTGGTGGTAGTGGTGATGGAGGAGGTGGTAAAGGAATATATAATGCAGATCCCTGGGCGTGAAAAGCGGGCTCCAAGACGTGTCGTGTCACCTCAGATAAGGGTGAGGAGGAGTGCGCTCGGTTAGCCGAGGGACCGCGGCAAAAAGTACTTGTCCACTGTCCTGTTTGGCTTGTAAACCCGGCCGCTTTCCTAGCTCTCTCTCTCTCTCTCTCTCTCTCTCTCTCTCTCTATCTCTCTCTCTCTCTCTCGCCCCCTCTCTCTCTCCTCCTCCACTCTCTCTCATGTATGCATACGGTGTAAAATAAATGGGACAAGCTCCCCTATCGGCCCGCACCGCTCCGGAGGAAGCGGTCGAGCGCGGCTATGGGTGCCAGGCTGATTAAAGAGCTGCACCCTGAAGTCTGCTTTCCGCCCGTCAACCACCGCCGCGGATCGCTCCTGTAAATAGGGTGGGTGGGGTGGGGTGGGGTGGGGTGGGTGGGATGGGGGGGCGGCGGGGCACACGTCACCGCATACTGGAGTCAGTGGGTTCACGGCTTTTAAAACTTTCATACCGCTACGTTTGGCGGGCAGGCGTCGCCCCGGGTTACGGCACACGTCGGAAATAAAAAATGGCTGCCGAGTACCGCTGAGAGGCAACGGCGATGTGCGAATGCGTATGCAGGAAGCCATGAGGAGGGGAACATCCGTGATTCCCGACAGCCCGGTCGGAACGCTTTACATTAAACACGGCGTCGGTGTTGGATAAAACATCAGTTTGCAGGATTCATTTAACTGAGAAAAAAAGACCCAAAAAAAACTCGGATAACAGCCCTTTTTAGCGGCGTGAAAGGCAAATACGCGGCCCCGATCCAGGCAGAGAACACACTGCAAGGGTTATTGATTCCGCCTGTTGTTGTTGTTGTTTTGTGTTTGCCGCTTTTCCAGGGAATGCTGATAAGGAACTATTCCTCCGAGGAGTATCTCTGAACACTTACACAGACACAGAGAGACACAGAGAGAGACACAGAGGGAGAGAGAGAGAGAGAGAGAGAGAGAGAGAGAGAGAGGAGAGAGAGAGAGAGATGGAGAGACACACAGAGAGAGAGACACACATAGAGAGAGAGGGAGAGACACACAGAGAGACACACATAGAGAGGGAGGGAGAGAGAGAGACACACACACAGACAGAGAAAGAGAGGGAGAGAAAGAGAGACAGAGAGAAATGGTATTCGATGAATAAATGAAAGAGAGAGTGTGAGGGAGAGAGAAGAAGACAGAACAAGAGAGAGAGAGAGAGAGAGAGAGAGAGAGAGAGAGAGAGAGAGAGAGAGAGAGAGAGAGAGAGAGAGAGAGAGAGAGAGAGAGAGAGAGAGAGAGGAAATGCACAAGAGAGATGGGGGGAAACAAAGAGAAAGACAGAGAGACATGGAGACAGAGAGAGAGCCAGAGAGAGAGAGAGAGAGAGAACAAGACCAAGAGAGAGCAAGAGAGCGAGAGAGAATGAGTGGTGGACGAGAGAACAAGAGATAGAGAGTAGGAGAGAGAGAGAATCAGTGAGACCAAAGTGAGAAAAGAGAAGAGCGGCAGGGACAGACAGAGAGAGAGCCAGAGAGAGAGAGAGAGAGAGAGAGGAATACAATACAAGGAGGAGAGAGTCCTCATGTTGTATTTTTATATCATGTTGTATGCATCATGTTGTATGTTTTTTTCTTTTGTGTTAGCACCTTGGTCCATGAGAAACGCCATTTTGTTCTAGTATACTGTGTATATGAATGAATGACAATAAACTAACTTAGACGATGCAGAGAGAGAGACAAACAGAGAGAGAGAGAGAGAGAGAGAGAGAGAGAGAGAGAGAGAGAGAGAGAGAGAGAGAGAGAGAGAGAGAGAGAGAGAGAGAGAGAGAGAGAGAGAGAGAGATTCGAGAGAGATCGAGGGAGATCGAGGGAGGTAGGGGAAGCGATGCTTGGTTCTGACCCGGCTTCCACCCAGTCATGGTTCCGGGCGCTCCTCCCGTCTCCCCCGTGGCCCAGCGGACCCTGTGTGTGTGTGTGTGTGTGTGTGTGTGTGTGTGTGTGTCTAACAGTGTGCTCATCACTGCTAATGTGTAGGTAAAGCAGCTCTGCCCTAATTACATCTCCTCGGTCCCTTAGAGATCACAGCATCCCCCCCCCCCCCCCCCCGCCCCTTAATTCAATCTAACACAAGCAAACCCGTCAGCGACTTCTTGCTCGTCACTAATGTGATGGTTTTCCCGCGAGGCGTTGTGTTACATAAGCTAATAGAAGAGATTACATGACAAAACCGGAAAAAAAACCTCAAATCCAAGTCATGGTTTTAATTCATTAAATGGATACTGAAAAGTGCAAATGCGCATCGCGTGGGGCAAAACTGAATGTGTTTTACGATTGATTTTGTGAGGAACTAAACATGAGTCATATTGGGGAGATTCACGGGGAGTCAGGACAACATTTGAGGAATTACGCTGAAAATGGCGACTCAGTATTGGCTGTTTGGCTGCTGAACCCTATATTCACGACGCTGTGCCTAAGCCTAAGTTATTAATCATAATAAAAAGAAGAAGAAGAAAGAAGCATGCACATTTGGAAGGAAAATGGTGACCTTACGTCAAAAAAAGTGACCTTAAAATGTCTCGCAACTCGCAATTCACTGCTGTGTACTTTGACGGGGGATGGTACATTTACATTATATACCACCCACCCTATACAAGAATAGAGCAGGTTTCAAGCATTCATAATCGCAAGGCTAATAGAACGAGTTTCATAATTGCTAGGTTGCCTGCATAATAGCTGGGATAAGAGCGGACGTGCCATTCTGAGCGCATTACCAACATCTAAGAACATACAATTGAATATGCTAAACAATACTAAGTGCTGCTAAGCAATGCTAAGTACTTGGTACACAGAGTATGTGCAGTCGCAGCGCTTGCAGTCACACATTTTGGGGGTGGGGGGGGGTGGGTTCATTGATGCGACCACACAAGCCCATCCATAGCTCAACTTCAGGCTATAAACAGTGTAAAGTGTCTATAAGTCACTGTAAGTCCCTTCACCTCATGGCGCTCCTTTCACAGCCACTTGATTTTGAAAATGTGCCGAAAGGAAAAATATTGAAGAATGTCTGAACGTTGCTCGGCGTTATAGGCTACAAATACGTTGACGTACGCGCCGTACGATTATTGTGATTACAGAGCAGTTTTGGAAGCGATAACTTCTCCGGGTGTTTTGTTCCAAAGCAAAAACCCGGCCGGCGGCATCCATTCCGTGCAGACATTTACAGAAGCTCAAACGGGTTTGGTGCGATAAAGTTAGCGAGGTTCACAAGCGATACGCTCCTGCGGGCCCCCCCATGAGTCATCTCACCGCAGGGCCCATTATCGCCACTGCCATTTTGTGGCCACCATTTTATCCGTCATTCCTAACGTCACAGAGTTATTGTTATGTGCTGGCATTTAACGGCGATAAATCACTGCACTTCCTCACTCACTGCATTGTCCTCTCTCCTTTTTTTTTTATTCCACTACCAATCCAACCCCTCCGGTGGGGGGAGGGGGGTGGAGCAGACAAGCAGACTCCGCCTCCCCATGTGTCCCGGTCAGGTCTAGGCAGCGCTTTTAGTTTGAGATGAGATGGTTTGAGATGTTGTGGATCACCTGGGATGTACGGGATGGTCAAAAGTGAGAGTGCGTTTAACTGTTAAACGTGAGGGGAAAAAGCCACCCTGACAGAGACAGAGAGAGAGAGAGAGAGAGAGAGAGAGAGAGAAAGAGAGGTGAAGAGAGAGGGAGGTAATAAGGGAGAGATGATGTAAGAGAGCGAGAGATGGAGAGAGAGAGAAGGCAGACTGAGTCTGTTCTGGTTTGGTAAAGTCTGCCCGAATAGTAACTGTGTGTGTGTGTGTCGTCTATGGCTCTGTATGTGTGTGTTGTCCTAATGGCTCTTCTCATCTCTCTGTGTGTGTGTGTGCGCCAAGGCCCTTGAGCGAACAACCTCACAGGGTGTTGTTGTCCTTTGGCGGCCATTTGATTAATCGATTGTTGTTTGTTGTTTAGGGACACTGGCCGGGGAGGAGGGGGGCGAGAAACAATAAAGAGAAGGTAAACAGAAAAAGGAAAGCAGGTGACGAGAGAGATAATGAGATAAAGAGAGAGAGAGAGAGAGATATGGGGGGCAGAGAGACAGAGAGAGAGAGGGAGAGAGACATAGAGAGAGAGAGAGAGAGAGAGAAGGCATAGAGGACACTGCCTCGAGGGAAAAGATAGTGTCGACTGGTTTACTGGACCAAAAGAATCACACATCCCATCTCTGTCACTCCCATACTTTCCCTCTTCGGCACGCAAACACACACGCACACGCACCACACACACACACACACACACACACACCACACACACACACACACACACACACAACACACGAACACACACACACACGACACACGTTAAGAGCCTGTGGTGATGCAATTGCTTCACAGCTAAAATAATACAGTCTAAAATAACAAAATCATAATCATAATCATAATAATTCTCAACCCTTGCAGAAGAAGAAAGAATCCTCCAGGACTATATGACAGAGGTGGTGGGGGTGGGTGGGGGTGGGGGTGGGGGGCAGGTGTAGATGGCAGGCTGGCCCGGGTGCTTTCAGGACACCAGACGGTTACTGAGAGATGCAATGCTGTCGTTAGCCTTGAGGGAAACATCAAAATGAGCTCCCTCTCTGGTTGTGGGTAATTACTTCCATCATCAAGGACTTGACCTTGCCACCTTTAAACTGCTAAATAAGGCGAGGGGCGAACCCCCGTCCCTCCGCGCTCACGCTGTGTGTGTGTGGTGTGTGTGTATGTGTGCTGCGTGTGTGTGGTGTGTGTGTGTGCTACGTGCGTGTGTGTGGTGTATCTCTCGCCCCTCTCTGTCATGTCTCTTCTCTATTCTCCAGTCTGTCTAATTCTCCTCTCTTCTGCCTCACCTCTCTCTCTCTCTCTCTTGTCTCTCTCTCTGTATGTCGGTCTCTCTCTGTCCATCTGTCGGTCCTCTCTCCGTCTGCCTGTCTTCTCCCTCTCTCCCTCCCTCCCTCCTCTCTCTCTCTCTCTCTGTCTCTCTCTCTGTATGTCGGTCTCTCTCTGTCCATCTGTCGGTCTCTCTCCGATCTGCCTGTCTTCTCCCTCTCTCCCTCCCTCCCTCCCTCTCTCTCCCTCTCTCTCTCTCTCTCTCTCTCTCTCTCTCTCTCTCTCCCTCTCTCTCTCTCTCTCTCTCACCTCACTGCCCTTATTGTCCGGCCTGTGAAACCTCTCAGCACATCCGGGAGAACCGGAGAACTCGGGAAAGCATCAATTACGACCCCGGTCGACGCGTTCCCGCCGTGTAGAACATTCAATTATACATTGAACATCAAAAGCCCGGGTTCCGGACGGGGGTTAAACACAGACGGGGCCGGCCTCCGTAATGGAGCCCCGGTGACTTTGGAGTGTGCGTAATACAATTGCTCCGTATCTGGCAGCGGCAGCGGAGCCTTGTTAGAGGAAGTGCCCGTTGCGAGGACGCTTTAACCTGTTGAACCACGGGGGCCAAAACACCGTCGTGTCTGGCGGACGATAAGGAAGAGTCCATCATCGTTGTTATGATGAGGCTGTTTCTATCTGTCTGAAGAGGACCCAGAACGAGGACCCAAATAAAAATACATACTGAAGTGAACCGGCGGAATGAAGCAAAAGAGACAAGAAAGCACGCAAGGTTAGGCAGAACGAACAGGGAGCACAACACACAACACACCCACACACAACACCATACAATAAGAGTGCACGCATTACACACACATACAACAATATGCGTGCACGGCACACACAACACCGTGCGCACGCTTCACACCACACACACATACATTACATTAAGCCCTTGCCCCCCAACCCGCCACACACAATGCACACACGCAACACATACGCACACATACACACGCACAACCCATACCACATACACACACACACACACACACACATTGTGCATATAGCGCTTTAAAGTGAATGTCGAGTAAAGGGGGGGTGTCTAGAGTAGGATGTGGTCCAAGGGGGTCCCGGCTCCATGCGTGTGAACTACATGGCTCTGAGGCTCCGCCCTTTGAACAGCAGAGACGTGTGAACTGCGCTCCACGTGATATGATGTACGGTCTGGTGTATGGTGCACATCGCTCCGACATTTCTATGCCAACTCACTCTCATTTTGAACACGGGGCTCAAAACAGCAGCCAAGATTCCAACCGGGGAAAAAAAAGAGAAAAATTAAAGAAAATGACAAAATATGATGAAATATGATCGAAAACATTGCTCACACATCCTAAAGCGGTTAAAGTTTGACGTACTAAACAACTGAGTGTTGAACCAATGAAGCAACAAACCAAAATAAAGCAGTCATTAATAGTTCCACTCCACGGCACTTGAAACACACTTTTTTTCCGGTGTTGCGTACACATTTTGTTGTCATCGAACGGCCGTCACGTCTTTTCGGGGGAGGGGGGGGGGCAGTTTGCTTGCGAAGCTAGAACTCAAACGCAATTATCTTCCCTGAAAAAAATGTTGTTGCGTTGCACAGACCACAAGAGGTGAGTCGAGGCGAGCGGCTAAGAATAGCAAGACCTGACCGGGTCTGTTGCTGAGCAGCCAGCCAGCCAGCCAGCCAGCAAAACGTGGGTATGGGGTCAAATGTGGTGAGACCCGACAGGTCTCGCCGTGCTTTAAGAGAGTCAACACCTTCTTCTAGCGGGCCGCTAGAACTGTCACCAAGATAATAGTTAATGGAGGGTTATGGTGGAGCGTGCCTAGCACCCTGATGTCCTTGGGCCTTTTAGTGATCACACTCAACCCCCGACATTGTGGGTTTTTTGTGTGTATTGACTAAAACGGTGGTTGCCAACATGTCTTCCTTGGAGCCCACGCAATTAATATTAGAAAAATGCGGAACAAAAACGTTTTCATTAATTCCATGTAATGTAACACACATGCTGTGTGATTCTAATCATGTTTTACTTTTTTGTATTTGTTCCATTACCATTTTACATCACACAACAATAATTATATGTAACGGAAATCCTATTTACGCATTTCCTTTTGTAAATAGCTTCCCTGTGTTTAAGTCATCGTTGACATGTCTACTCATTGTTTAGGGGGTTCTTGTGGCTTCTAGTACCATATACTGTACACACAGCTGTAACATTGGCTTTGAAAGGTCAGCGTCCGCGGTGGTGCCAAAGATATCTTCTGTATCTGCAAAAAAACACATTGCTTCATCTGTTACTTCCTGCCTTTCCCATCGCAGGTCCTGGATTGCTCAACCGGTAGCGCAAGGCATTAACACCGCCAGTGTTAGAGTCAGTGATTCCTTATTTAAAAATAAGTCTTTTCAGAGAGAGGAAATGACATGCAGCACTGGAGTGCGGGGTGCGAATTGAACCCGGGGTCGCTATGAGCTGTACGGTCGTATGTGGTTCGCTTGTTCGTGGGTTGAGCTCCGAGAGGTTTAATTCGCTCCGGCAAAAGTCACAACTCCTCGATGTCGGAGCGATTTTGGAGCAAGCCGACCGACGTCAGGACAGCAGATTGCTCACCAGATCGATGCCGAGTCTAGAGACTCAAGACTCACCTGTTCTGAGTTCACCTGGACTCTGCATAGCCTCTCCCCCTTAACCCACTCCCACGTACGCTAACCAGGGTTCAGAGCTCATCACCTCCTTGTAACCTCAGCACTTATGTCCTGGTGCTTAATAGTCGCACTTAGCATCTTATCCTGGCTATCTTGCTCTTTTTCCAGCAAGGGGTCAACCTAGCAATTATGAGTGCTTGAAAGCTGTTAGCGATTATTACTCTTCAGACACGTGCACTTGTTGGTGTAAGTCGCTTTGGAAGTCGTCGTCACATTTCATCGTCATTACATTGCAGGCTAAATGCCCTAAATGTAAATGGGAACCGAGCGCATCTCATAATGTCAAGGGTTCTTACATACACACGCACAACGACACTAATAACTCCCTGGCAGCTTTTGGCATCTCAAAACTAACTTTGAAAGTGTACAAAGCCAGTGTGCTGAAACACTGGAGGCACCTGCCCGGGGAAAAAAAAACGATCCGATAACTTTGAGTTCACAGAGGGAAATGTGCAATGACTTTCTAACGCGCGTGATTAAAATGGTGTAAATGGAATTCTGTGTCTGTGTGTGTGTGTGTGTGTGTGTGTGTGTGTGTGTATGCATGCCTGGGTGCGTTCGGTGTTGTGAAGGGATCTGTTGGGGGGGTGGGCGGGGGGGGGGGGGGGGTGTTGAAGAGGTGATAAGGATGTTTTAAACTTTGCGTGTATGAATCAACACTTCAGAAATAGAGACCATAAATAAATAAATAATATAAAGAAATAATGAATAAATAAAACCCTGACACCCCACCTCACCTCCTGTCATGACAGCAGCGGCGGGACGGGATGTGCGAAGAGATCAGAGACCGCGATTCTCCAATTGAAAGGATGCTAATTGGCGTGCGTCCCACGTCGGCGGTGGTGTGATTCACACGCATGTTCTCCTCTATTTAAAGCGGAATCGTGTCGGGAACGTATTCCTCCCCCCCGCCAGAAGACAAAAGAGTGTGGGAAAGCAACTTCAACTTGTTTTACACCCCCCTCCCCCCCCCCCCCCCCCCCGCCGTTTCAAAAGTGAGCCCCTCCCTCTGTGTTGACTTTAATGCGGATACGTCATCGAGAATAAAACAACTCAGGAAACAAACCGCATCCCTCGCACTCAACTTCCGCTCGGCGAGGCTTATTTCAAAATGGCTCCCCTGAGCTCTCGGTGAAGCACGCCGGCCCTCCTCCTCCTCCTCCTCATCCTCCTCCTCCTCTTCCTCCTCCTCCTCCTCGTGGGGATACGACAGTTTCAGAAGTAGGATCTCAGGGGTGGTTGTGCTGCATAACTCCCGCCTTAGCGCACACACACCCCCCCCCCCCCCCTCCAGCCCTCCACCCCCTGCTCACCGAGACGCCGGTGCCCGTGCGAGAGGAGTCGTCACCTAACCTAACCACTTTAAAAGATATTAATGTGGAAATTGAAAAACCGCAGCGTCTCGTCGACAAACACCAAATCCAATCCGGGGAGTTATTGGCTCGGGCCTCCGGCTGCTGCTGCTGCTGCTGCTGCTGCAAGCGGCAAAGTGGTGAAACCTGGCTAATGCTACTGCCCTAATGAACCTCCACTTGGAGTCAAGAGTTTGGCCAGGAGAAGAGAGGAGGAAGAGATGGAGGAGGAGTGGAGGAGGTGGAGGAGTAGAGGGAGGAGAGGCAGAGGGAGGAAGGAGAAGAGGAAGGAGGGGAGGACAAAGCAGGGGGAGAGAAAGGAGACGAGGAGGGACGAAGATGAGGATACAGATGAGGAGGAAGGAGATGAAGCGGGAGAAAGGATTTGGCAGAGGAGGATGAAGACGGAGGAGATGAAGAGGAAGGAGACGAGGAAAGAGTCAGAGGAGGATACAGGCGAGGACTAGGAGGATGTGAAGATGAAGGAGAAGAGGAAATAGGAAGAGGAGGCGTATGGAGATGGATATGAAGAAGGAGAGGACGAGGAAGGAGATGAGGAAAGAGGAAGAGGCGGATCCAGATGAGGAGGAGGAGGGGGATGAAGACGGATGAAGAAAGGAGGAAGAGGAAGATGAGAAAACAGGAAGTGGAGAGGAAGTTGGATAGGAAGAGGAAGATGAGGAAGGGAGAGACAACAGGAAGTAGAACGGGAAGAGATGGAAGGAAGAAAGTACCCCCCCCCCCCCCCCTCTGCTAGGCAGCTGCATCACGCCGCATCACTTAGGCGCAGGCGGCGGGGTGAGAAGGAACAGAACAGCTCCTCCGGCAGCGGCATCTGGCTCGTGTCTGGAGTGTCGCGCCGTGATGTCATCGAAGTGACACTAACGAAGTGTTGTCGTCCCCCCCCCCCCCCCACACACTCTCCCCCTCCCCCTCCCCCTTCCCCCGCCCACCCCAGACGCCAGCGAGACGCTATGGAGGACACCGCTCTCGTACCTCGCCTGCAGGCAAGGCGGTTCTCTGGATCCACGGGCTGTTAAAGAGGCGGGCCTGGAGCCAGTGTTATGTCATATATAAAAGGAGGGGGGCGGGGAGGGGGCGGGGAGGGGGCGGGGGGGCGGTAGGCATGACGTTAGAGAGAGCAACATTAAAACAGTTTGCCGGTGAACAGCAACATGTTGGCTGTGCACTGACAGACGATGATGAAGGAAAAGCTAAGGTCCATTATTGTCAATGATCACCGCATTGATCTTGAGTGCCTGTAACGATGAGGTTCCAGGGCAGGCGCACACACACACACACACACACACACACACACACACACAGACACAGACACACACACAAACACTAATAATTCCATTACATGTATGCAATATGCAAGTTGACCATGTGACACACATCGTGGAAGCATCGTAACCGCCTCGCACCGCAGCTGCAAGGCTTCCGTTTTGGAGGCGAGCGAGCGTTCACCAGTAAGGTTTTTGTTTTTGTTTACTGCTGACGCCTGCAGAGCGGTTAGCTTTGGCTCTCCTGCCGCGTATTAACTGGAATTACGCAGAGCTAATTGGCCTGCCGCGAGGAGGCTGCGCGGTTTTGCTTTGTTGAGTTGTTTTCCTTTACACTGTCGAACATATCCAGTTTGTTGAAAAATAAAGAAATGATATAGAAATGTTTATGCAAGAGCTAATGTTTAAAGTTTTAAGGTTCTTCGCCTCCATGTCGTGCCTTGAAACCATTTAATGCACACCGTCATCCGCTAATACCATGGTCATTAGACGGCAATATAAAGTAAAAGCATTGGCAAACTTTGGACTCAAAGTCAAAAGTAAAAATTGCAGTCCCTTTGACAACCGACCCTGTTCGTATAAATAATAGCGGGGTGAATAAAAGCGAAGGTTATGGCTTCATCGCATTAAATACATTTTATCCTCTTCAAAGTTGTTATATTCTCCAAATAGATTTATTTAGTCGTTAACTCGGCTTCAGTGCTCACCGCAGTCGCTAACATGTAAGCTCTGACGGCTGTGATCTTTAATGTTGCCGTGGCTACAGGTTGGGTGGTGGATTAATTTAGACGTGATTACAGTAAACTTGAGTCAGTCTGCGCATGCAAAACACACGGTTTTAACACACACACCTGCCGGCCAATCAGAAAAGAGTATTCACCCAGTATTCAATCAATCAACATATATATATATATATATAGTATATATATGTTGATTGATGATTATCTGCTTTTTTGTTAAGCACTTTGTGCTGCATATTATGCATGAATTGTGCTAGATAAATAATGTATATTATTATGATTATGGTTATGATGATGATGTTATTATTATTATTATTATTATTAATAATAATAATAATAATAATAATAATAATAATTACTGTTATTATTATTATATTATTATTATTATTATTATTATTATTATTATTATTATTATTATTATTCTTGTATTTGCCTGCGTTGTGTTGGCAGCCCAGTGGTGTGTGCTAGGCAGTAAGCAGGGCTGGCTGCAGCGTGATGTGGGACCATCCCTCACACACACACACACACACACACACACACACACACACACACACACACACACACACACACCACACACACACACACACACACACACACACACACACACACACACAACACAACACACACACACACACACACACACACAAACACCTCAGGGCTCTGGGAGAATCAGAGCGCAGAGAAGGAGATAACAACACTACACAGTGTGTGTGTGTGTGTGTGTGTGTGTGTGTGGTGTGTGTGTGTGTGTGTGTGTGTGTGTGTGTGTGAGGACAGACTGCATGTGTGTTTGCGTGCACGTGTGTGTGTGTGCATAGATGTGGCTCGGTGTGTGTGAATGAATGTAGTTGTGTGTGTGTGCGTGCGTGTGTGTGTGTGTGTGTGCCCCACCTATGTGTAAGATAACCATGCCCTCCCACGTGTAGAACAAAATCAATCAGGCGCACTAATTCGCTTTCATTAGCAGCAAATTAACACCAATGGCGTGATCGATAGGCTATCGGCTGTCATATTATGCAGAGTGTAATGAATTATCGCCCCGTTGTTTATTCCGCTCCTCGTGCGGTTTTGCGTATTAATTGTTGAAAGCTTGCGTGTGTTCGATCGGATCGGAAGCGACGGGACGGCGAGATTCCCGGACACTTTTGTAGATCGTTGCTGCCTTTCTTCGTGACATGTAAATGGGAGTCGTATTTTTTCTTCCACGACATCGTTAGCATAATTTGCTCATTACAAGCCGTAGATTTAAACGACAGACACGTCGCAAAATTCCACATATGGCGTTGAGGTGGGAAGTGTCAATCAATTAATTACGCACGTCGCCAAACACATAACCGTCGTGAGTGTTGGTTTTTTTCCGGGAGGGGAGGGGAGGGGAGTGGGAGTGGGAGTGGGGCGGGACTTGGACGCCGCCCACCTGCCGCTGACGTACGCTGTCGACGGTGAAAAGGCGAAATTATATATTCGCTGTGCTCCACACAGTCTGGAGCGCGCCTGCACACAATGGTGCGTTTGAAAATCCCCCTGGCTTCAGTACAAAGTGCAATCATTTGAGGATAGGTGGGTTGTGTGTCTGTGTGCATGTGTGTGTGTGTATGTATGTGTGTGTGTGTGTGTGACACAGCATGAGAGAGAGAGAGAGAGAGAGAGACAGACAGAGAGAGACAACGACAGACAGAGAGAACAAGAGAGAGAAAGAAAGAGAGAGAAAGAGTGAGAGTGAGTGACTCAGACAGATAATCTCTACTTGCCGTTCAGTGTCTACGGACGCCTGTAAGCGCTTTCTTATTTCTCATTAGGCAATAAGCGCCCGAGATGTGAGGGGAATTAGAGTCAGTGAATGAAAGCAGTGCCCCCTCCCCACTTTAATAACATCGCCATCCCTATTTAACAAGACTGGATTATGTTAATACAGTCGTAAAACACCCGACTCTACTTAGCCCAGCTGAATTGGGCGGCGCGTTTATTATTTTTTTTAAATGGCCTGTTGAAGCGCAGTAATGAATATGATTTGGTCGTAGTTGACACGACGATATCCTTACCTGCCCTCCTTCTTAGCTTCAAGGGGTTTCCCACGCCTTCTTAAAACATCAATTTGAAGGACTTTCAAGGCCCAATTCCCTCAAATTCAAGGGGTCCACACGGCACGGTTTGAGATGCGGATCAAGGTTAATTACTGTTACGACACGAAGGATTGAGAACTAACAGGCTTAACGTAAGCTCACAGACAACAATTAACAAGAGAGAGAGATCTTTTTACGAACATTAAATAACATTTCTTGCACAACGTATATAAACCCAAGCACTTTCAAAGACCCATGTCTATTAAGGTCCATTTTGTTTATTTTTGTTTTTATTTGTCCTCAAATGTACAAACTTTCAGGGATCACGAGGACCCGTGGGAGCTCTCGTCGAATAAATGTGTTCTGATATACCGTACGAACCACAACATTTTGTGTTCGGATGATGACCGTTTCGATTCAGTTATAGTCAAGGTTTGCCCCGATCTACTTGACTATTATATTCCCAAAAAATTGTATTTGATAATATTTGATTCTCTGGTTATTTGTATTCGCGTTGTTGCACATTCCGCTGGGCATCGGCCACTTTTTCATTTCACCGCACATCCTGTATGTGTATGAGACCAGTAAAAGTTCTTGAATCTTCTCGAATCTTGACTATTTCTGCCGCGAAGCATCAAAAAACGCAGAGACAGCGTACAGCAGGTAAACACCACAGGGGGGGGGGGAAAAGTTATGTTCGTAGAAAGCCAGAGAACAATGTGAAGGAGCAGGATTATACTGGGGCTGGGACGGGTTGAGCGGGCGGAGGAAGAGGAGGAGGAGGAGGACGAGGGACACGTGAGGGATTATTCAGCAGTGGCTCTGTGCTGTGGCTCTGCTCTCGGGTTTAGAATTTAGCGAGATTTTTTGGACGTTTCTCTGTCCCGGCAAATTCTTCAACTGAGCCGATTACCGTGGCAGATACATTTCATAAGCCACGGGGAGTTCGAAGCAGGCAGAGATAAAGTGCACGTGTGTGTGTGTGTGTGTGTGTGTGTGTGTCTGTGTGTGTGTGTGTGTGTGTGTGTGCGTGTGTGTGTGTGAGAAAGTGAGGAGAGTGGGAGAGAGAGGGAGTGAGAGAGACAGAGAGACAGAGATAGGGAGTTAGTGTGTGAGCGAGAGAGAGAGAGGAGCATGAGAGAAGAGGAAAAGATGAGAGAGAGAGAGAATAGTGAGGGAGAGAGAGAACAGCGAGAAAAACAAAGAAAAGAGAGAGAGAGAAACAGAGAGAGAGCGAGAGAAACAGAGAGAGAGAGACACACACAGAGGAAGAGTGGAACATAGTGACCTAATGACATTCATTGCTGTGTGGAGCTGGACAGTACACATACAATTATTCCAATAACAGTTTACCGGTGTTAAAAATGCCAAAAAAAATAAAAAAAAATATATCACTGCGGTGGTGCCAATCACGCCGTTCAGCACAGTCCCACAGCGGGAAGGTGCCAGGCATTTACTTGGCAACGGAAAAGTATGTTTCTCCTTTTTTTTGGACCAAAAAAATACAAAATTAAAATTAAAATGCTTTTTTTCTTGCTCAAATACACCCCGCCTGTGCTGCAGCCATGAGGCGTGCCGTTGGCAGGCCCCCAGGATCACTGCTGAGCAGCCCGGAGCAAGGCGGGAAACCAGGAGTCAATCACCATTTTGTTGACCGCAAAGGAAGACACATCTTCTCCCAAGCCTCGCCTTAAACCCTTCCAATATCTGAGGGGAGGGGGGATGGGGGGGGTTTAAATTCGACAAAACTTCGACTTTTCTCAGTCGGTGGGGTCGCTAAAGACCAATTATCGGAATACGTTGCGGATAAAACGGGGGAGTTTAAATGCACGGCTTTCGCGGGTGTGTCTCCAGCCTGAGAAGTGATTTTTATTTTGCTAATAATTATATGCCACCATTCGGGCCTGAGTATGGAAATGTGAGTGACATTTTCTTGGGTGAGATGATGATGATGATGAGAGGAGGAGGAGGAGGAGGAGGAGGAGGAACGTGCAGTGTTAGTTTGTTTGCCTTATTTTGAGCCACTACAGCCCACTTTGTCTTCCCATCTGTCGTGTAGACAGTGTGTATATTATTGTATTTGTATGCATTATTCCAGCAAAACTATTGTTTGCGTCCCCCCTACCAAGCCTCAACAGCGACGAGCGACGAGCTACCCAACAACAACAACAACAACAACAACAACAATAGCTGTTTAGTCGCTAGGAAGTGGGTGTGGTTCTATAACAACCGTTCCAAGCCAACTGATTTAATCATCAAACCGGTGGAATGATTCGAGGAGATGCTCTGGTCCAAAGAGAGAGAGAGACTGTATGTGTGTGTGTGTTGGGAACACACACTCACACACGCACTTTGATTGGAAAACTATGAAGCGATGCAGCACGGTGGTTAAAAGGACATTCGAGCGGCCCGTGGCAGCGAGGCGCGCCAGATGGACTGACCTCTGACCCCCGACCTCCGCAAAAGCAAGGCTGTGGATTCCGTCCAGCAGACAGGCAAAAGATAATAATAATTGTGATGGCTGCCCGAGCAGAAAACCGACACAGAAACCACACATACAATATTGCATGTGTGGTTGCCATAAGTTACACGTTTTGAAAAGCAGCTTTAGTTAATGGGTCCCCGTTTTACCACCAATTGTGAGTGTGGTTAGCCTTTCCAAGCCATTTCAAAATGGTCACGTGACTACCCTCGAGTGACATCACAAGTGGGAGTGTCCATCCCAGATGTATTATGATGACGTGATCAGCCGACCAGCCCTACCCAGTGGACTGTACCAAATGGGAGTAGGCTGATCCATCAAATCATTCATCTGGGCGGGGTGGACACCCCCACTCGTGATGTCACTAGAGGGTAGTCACATGACCACTGTGAAAGCGGCTTGTAATGCGCAATCACACTCACACCTGGTGGTATAATAGGAGGCCCTTTAAGTGGGCTAATTACAGGCACATCAACGCAGGAGAATATCACATTCGAGAATGATCACATCGAGGGAAGAGACCCAGGGGTTTCTGCTGTTGCCAGAACACATCTGAGGATTCAAACTCACACTCCACACACACACACACACACACACGCAACACACACACACACACACACACACACACAACACACAACACACACATCACACACACAGCACCACACACACACACACACACACGTTGTTGTGCAGTAAGGATGGTTACAGAACCTGGCAGATGCAGGGTGTCAGAAGTGGCTGAAAAACAGATTCAATCGAAGGAGAGAGAGAGCAGCAAAAATGACATAAATAAGAGAGAAGAAATGAGACAGAGAGACAGAATAAATATAAAGAAATAAGAGGGAAAATAATGAGGAAGAAAAGGTGGAAAAAGGGAAAGAAAAGGAAGGAAGAAAATGAGAGACAAAAGGAAATGTGAGAAAGAAGAGAGGGAAAGTGAAGAGAGAGAGAAAGAAAGAAAGAGGAGAGAAGGAGAAAGAGAGAGAGAAAAGAGAGAGAGAGAGAGGGAGAGAGAGAGAGAGAGAGAGCATATGAACAATACGGAGATGATTAATACAGCACCTAAAGCTCCCTGAGTGGGAGAATATGCTATATTTGGGGAGCGAGGGATTGTCAGCGTCCTGTGCCTGGTGGCAAGGTGCAGCTGCCTCCTCTCGAGGACTTCTCAACAATGTATTTATTTTTTTAGCGCACGAAAAAGGAAAAAAAAGTAACGTAAAAAAAACGCGGAAGTGCGCGCCGGCGATGATGTTATTAATTACTCCGGTGGCGGTGTGCTGAATATGAGCCGAAACGCGCAAGGTTGGTCGGGGGGCCCGCCGTGGGGAATTTTCCATCAAGTGGATTACAGTATTGCGGCGATAAATTACGACTCTTGCATTTGGGCCAAAGCGCGGCCCAACATTTTAATGTGGCCGCTGCTCCGAATTAATCGCTTTAGTTTCCGCGAGCAAAGACGACTTTGTTTCGCGGTGTGTGTGTGTGTGTGTGTGTGTGTGTGTGTGTGTGTTTTTAGTTTTTTTGGTGGGAGAGGCCCCAGTCAGCCAGGGGCCCTGTGTTCCTGAACAGAGCGGTGGTGTGTGCAGTACAGTAGGCTTCTCTTGTGCAGCCACAAGAGAAGAGGGCCGACAACTCCTCTGGTACTGAAGACATGAAACGCTCCGCCCCTTCTGATCAACCACGACAAAACCCGGAGACAGCGCACACACACACACACACACACCACACACAGCACAGCGCGCATGTGATACACACGTGTCGTGCGGCCACACACACACGCACACACAACACAGTGGTCCTGTGAAGTGAGGATCTGACGTGTTGGCTACGGCGCCACCCGGGGAGGCGTGAGGGGATGGGGAGGGAGGGAAAAATGGGGGAGGAGGGAATAAATGGGAGAGGAGGCTCTGAATGTGGTCGCCATATGCTGTTTGTGTCTGATGGATGCCACCACTCCCCAGGCACTGTGGTGGTGGGGGTGGGGGGGGGTGGTGGGGGGGTGGGGGGGGTGGCGGAGACTTAGCAGGGTCTTTTTGCGGAGTTACCATCATCACCACCACCAACGCTACCATCGGCACCATTCACCACCGCCGCGCGCCTGCCATCCACCGCCC
>PIJE02000570.1:0-40750 GCA_002895965.2 Coryphaenoides rupestris | reverse complement strand
CCCGTTAAGTTACCACGTTTTGAAAAAGGCACTTTATTTAATGGGTCCCCGTTTTACCACCAATTGTGAGTGTGGTTAGCCTTTCCAAGCCATTTCAAAATGGTCACGTGACTACCCTCGAGTGACATCACAAGTGGGAGTGTCCATCCCAGATGTATTATGATGACGTGATCAGCCGACCAGCCCTACCCAGTGGACTGTACCAAATGGGAGTAGGCTGATCCATCAAATCATTCATCTGGGCGGGGTGGACACCCCCACTCGTGATGTCACTAGAGGGTAGTCACATGACCACTGTGAAAGCGGCTTGTAATGCGCAATCACACTCACACCTGGTGGTATAATAGGAGGCCCTTTAAGTGGGCTAATTACAGGCACATCAACGCAGGAGAATATCACATTGAGGGAAGAGACCCCAGGGGTTTCTGCTGTTGCCAGAACACATCTGAGGATTCAAAGCACACGCACACACACACACACACACACACACACACACACACACACACACACACACACACACACACACTGTTTTTTCTCTCTTCTCATCTCTCCATCCTTTGCCATGTTTCCTTTCTCTCTAACGCTCTCTCTCTCTCTCTCTCACACACACACACACAAAATCCCCCCCCCCCCCATCTCTCTCTCTCTCTCTCCGTCTACCTCTCTCGCCCCCCCCTTCCTTCCTGCCTGCATGCTGTGCTGTGTTGTGTTGTGCATGGCTAGCCCGCGGCGCTGCTGGAGATGGCGGCTCCCAGCTGGGCCCAGGGTCTGCTCTCGGCCCACCAGGTGGCCCAGACTAACCTCTGCATGAACCAGGTGACCGCCCAGCAGATGACAGACTCCTCCCATTGGCTGACTGTAGACTACAGACTCCTCCCATTGGCTAACTATACTGTAGAATACATCGGCTTCTCTCATTGGCTAACTGTAGACTCCATACTCCTCCCATTGGCTGACTGTAGACTGCAGCTGTTTTCGTTGGCTAATTGTAGACTACAGCGGCTCCTCTCATTGGCTAACTGGAGACTACAGTGGTTCCCATTGGCTAACTGTAGCGTATGTATTAGTAGTACAATTCTGCATTTATTGACTATTTACATTTATTATTTACTAATTACATGTCAAGAAACAATATTGTGTACTTACTGTATCTACAGCAAGTGCAATCTCCTGTGTCCTGACTGCAGGTGCTGCTGTCCTCACAATATCATTTAGATTTTCAGATATTCCAGTTTGCTGAGTTTATTGATTTACAAATATGTGTCTGTCTATCTGTCTGTCTGTCTGTCTGTCTGCCTGTCTGCCTGTCTGTCTGTCTGCCTGTCTGCCTGTCTGTCTGTCTGTCTGTCTTTCTGTCTGTCTGTCTGTCTTTCTGTCTGTTTTCCTGTCCCTCCAGGCTGAGGAGGAGCTGGGCCGGGCTCAGAAGGTGTTTGAGGAGCTCAACGTGGAGTTGCAGGACGAACTCCCCGTTCTGTGGGAGAAGTGAGCTCCTCCTCCTCCTCCTCCTCCTCCTCCTCCTCCTCCTCCTCCTCATTGCCTCCTCCCCCATCCACCACCTCCTCCATGAAACACCCGTTCACAAGATCACACACAATATTTACAACGTCATAATGTGACGACTTGTATTATATTGTATTGTAATATATTTAGACCATGCTATGATCGCTCACAAAATAATATGTTTGTGTGTGTGTGTGTGTGTGTGTGTGTGTGTGTGTGTGTGTGTGTGTGTGTGGTGTGTGTGTGTGTGTGGTGTGTGTGTGTGTGTGTGTGTGTGTGTCTCTCTACAGTGGCTTCTCCTCTGTGTCCACAGCTCAGTCAGAACCTGAACGATGTGATGACCAAACTGGACCAGCAGAGACAGGACAAGTAAGTCGACGCATCGCTCCCCGCATCCGTTTCCATAGCAACGAAAATGTGTAACTGTGAGTGTTAAAGGGGACATATTATTACACCACCAGGTGTGAGTGTGATGAGCCATCGCGAGCCGTTTCACAATTGCCATGTGACTGCCGTCTAGTGACATCACAAGTGGGAATGTCCACCTAGATGTATGCTGACTAGATCAGTTCACCAGCTTTCCCAGTGGACTGTACTGTACCCACAGGTAAATTGATCTAGTCAGCATACATCTAGGTGGACATTCCCACTTGTGATGTCACTAGACGGTAGTCACATGGCAATTGTGAGACGGCCTGCAATGGCTAATCACACTCACACCCGGTGGCGTAATATGTTCCCTTTAAATTGTTAAAAGACGAATGAAGACGAACTGGATGAATCAAATTCATACTATCTTAGCACAAGCGACCGTAAGACAATCCAGTTCAAACTGACAGTAACCCGTCCTTACGTCGCCCCCCCCCTACTACAGAAAGGGCGGTACAGCAACAAGCAAGGCCGGAGATGCCGGCAGCAGGTGAGAGAGAGTCGGCCACATTGTGCACAAGAAGGCCGGAGTGTGTGTTCTGGAGGCTTATGTGCGCGTGATCAATCATTGTTTGCAAAGTAACCATGGCAACCTGACCCTATTATGGCACAGTGGTGCGGAAGTCCCATCAAAATCCTCAAATCGTTAACTTATGTGACACAACTTAGAGAAGGACGCACAATGCATACAAACCACATGTGAATGCTTTTAGAGATGAGTCTTTAGAAGCGTTCATTAAAATACATAAAATTACATTTCAAATGAAGGAATGATTTACATTCTATGCATGTATGAAGATAGAAATCAGGTGAAAGGAGTGTTAAACATAATCTATTCTAATTAACAGGAGTGAACAGGGTTTTGCTTTTAACTGAGCTTTTAATTTGCTGTGCATATCATTGATGATGATCGCTTGCTCTTTCTAAAGTCGAAGAGTTTAATTACAACCTGTTCATGTATTGCCAATTAAAAGTGCTGTATGCATGCAAAACCCTCACCTCCAGTATATAGTCTCTTTAATGGAACCACAGGGGCCTCTATGGTGCAGGTAGACATTTGTTCTGGGTTATGTGTTGTCCCCTTGTGGCACCGTGGAGTCATGACCATAAAATATTACCTTCAGTCATTGCAATCTGTCCTGTTTCTCTTAACTCACTTATCTTGCTTGCTTGCTTTGTTTTGTTTTAATCATGTATTCATCGTAATTTTTGGATTTCCATCATTTAATAATCCTCCTTTCCTCTATGTCTTCCTTCTCTCTTCCTCCTATAGTGAAGATGCAGACCACAGTGATATGACTGATTCGCCGCCAAGGGTAAGCTTCATTTAAACGAAAACCTTGAAAGCCCTGTCACTCAGTGGCGTTTTCTCCTGGATGCCAAGGGAAGCCATGCTTCCCCCATTTTCACAAACTATCATTGTGATTTTAATAAAAGCATTGAAACATTTTCGTTGTCTCGTTCTGTGTTCTGCATTTGTATTACATGACATGTTGCTGCGGCTGTCTTCCCCGTTTCTCATGAGAAACAGCGCCGCTGCACTTGAGGTGAATGAGCGTATTGCGTTCCTGCGGTAGCAGAGAAGCAATCATGTTAAGTCTATGGGGAGGAAGCCAAGTGAATTTGGCATCCTTTCATTAAAAAAATAAAAAGAATTGACCAATCAGATATGGTTACGTCATGGGACTGCTTTGACTGCGAATGGTCAGGTCTATGTAAACTTTTATGGTCTATGTAAGATTATTTGGTGAAAAACAACTTCACAAAATTTCAGCAACAACTGAAGATAAAATCAGATGGGAGGCCCACTCCAAAACTGGATTTACAGCAAGGCGGAAAAAAAGGTGGGACACGGACTTTCTGTGAGGATAACTACGTGCGAACGGAGTGGCTAGCTGGCAGTGCCAACCTTAAGCGGCTGTTTTGTTGGCCTTGTCTGCTTTTTGACCGGGATACCTCCCGCTCTCTCAACAACCCGTGGGCCACAACGGGCTTCAGTGACTTAGCCGACTTGGCTCGGGCTATAGAGAGACGTGGGAAATCAAAAAATCACATTGATTCCTCTGTGAAACTGAAGTTGTTTGGGCGCATCCGGATTGACGAGGCTCTGGACCAAGCAGCAGTTGTAAGCGTGAGGAGGCATAATGACCAGGTCAGGAAGAACCGGGATATTCTGAGGAAAGTCATCATAGCAGCCCTGTACCTTGCACGCCAGGAGCAGGCATTTAGGGGCCATGATGAATCCGCTAGCAGTTCAAACAGGGGGAACTTTGTGGAGCTGCTGCACGCATTTGAGGAGTTTGACACTCGCAGAGCACCTGGGATCATCCACTGTCTTCAGCGGGATGTCAAACACCATCCAAAATGACATTATTGAAAGTATCGTGTGATTCAAGATGAGACTGACAAGGAAATAAGCATGTGTCCTTTTATAGCGGTGGAAGTGGATGACACTTCACATATTTCCAACAAGTGCCAACTCACTGTTATTATCAGATATGTAAATGAGAAAGGCACACCATGTGAACGACTGCTTGGCTTTTTTGATGTGAGCTCAGACAGAGATGCAAGGTCCATCACAACAGTAGTGATGAGAGCCATCGACAAATATAGTCCCGCCACGAAACTCATTTGCCAGACCTACGATGGAGCAAGTTGCATGAGTGGGCAGCGTCGTGGAGTACAGGCGTTAGTGAAATCATCCTGTCCTCATGCATTATTCATCCATTGTTACGCCCATAAGTTGAATCTAGTTTTGGCACAAGGCACTAATAACATTCAAGCGGCCAAACTATTTTTTGCCAATCTTGACGCCTTTCCTAACTTTTTCTCACGTTCATGTAAGAGAACAGCATTACTCTCTGAGGTTGACCGGGCAGTGCGTATTCCTGGGGGTTGTGCTGTCAGATGGAATTTAAAAGTCGGGCTGTACTCTATTGCACAGAGCGCTGCCTTGAAGCAGAAACTGGAAGATTTTGAGTTTGTTTTTCTGCTCGGGGTGTTTCAGTCCATATTACAGAGCGGTTAACAAGAGACAATAGTAGTTAGTTGGACAGCACACCAAACACAGGGCCTTTTAAAGGGGAATCAACCTCTATATCCTGCTCTGCCAATCACTGGTATGGGCAACAGCTGGGTCTACCTCCCGACCAATTCACCCTGTGACATACTGGTGTGTGATTGACAGGTGGTGGTAGACGGTTAACATGTGTGTACTGGTGTGTGATTGACAGGTGGTGGTAGAGGGTTAACATGTGTGTACTGGTGTGTGATTGACAGGTGTGGTGTACATGTGTGTACTGGTGTGTGATTGACAGGTGGTGGTAGAGGGTTAACATGTGTGTACTGGTGTGTGATTGACAGGTGGTGGTAGAGGGTTAACATGTTTCTAATGGAGTCTGTTTCTATCATAGCAGGGTTATTTTATTCATGCATTTCTCTTTGCTAAATGATTCATCTTGTTTGGTCGGATTCTTCTTGTGTTATTTCCTTCTTCATCTTGTCACACCCTTTACAGGCAGGTGTACAGAAATACCTGCCAAGTAGAGGTAAACACACACACACACACACACACACACACACACACACACACACACACACACACACACACACACACACACACACACGTTGTTCTGCAGTAAGGATGGTTACAGAACCTGGCAGATGCAGGGTGTCAGAAGTGGCTGAAAAACAGATTCAATCGAAGGAGAGAGAGAGCAGCAAAAATGACATAAATAGGGAGAAAGAAATGAGACAGAGAGACAGAATAAATAAATAAATAAGCAGGGAAAAATGAAAGAAAAAGGGGAAAAAGGGGAAAGAAAAGGAAGGAAGAAAATGAGAGACAAAAAGAATGTGAGAAAGAAAGAGAGGGAAAGTGAAGCGAGAGAGAGAGAGAGAAGGAGAAAGAGAGAGAGAGAGAGAGAAAGAGAGAGAGAGAGAGAGAGCATATGAAACAATACCGGAGATGATTAATACAGCACCTAAAGGCCTCCCTGAGTGGGAGAATATGCTATATTTGGGCGAGCGAGGGATCTGTCAGCGTGTGCCTGGTGGCAAGGTGCAGCTGCCTCCCTCTCGAGGACTTCTCAAAATGTATTTATTTTTTAGCGCACGAAAAAAGGAAAAAAAAGGTAACGTAAAAAACCGCGGAAGTGCGCGCGGCGATGATGTTATTAATTACTCCGGTGGCGGTGTGCTGAATATGAGCCGAAACGCGCAAGGTTGGTCGGGGGGGCCCGCCGTGGGGAATTTTCCATCAAGTGGATTACAGTATTGCGGCGATAAATTACGACTCTTGCATTTGGGCCAAAGCGCGGCCCAACATTTTAATGTGGCCGCTGCTCCGAATTAATCGCTTTAGTTTCCGCGAGCAAAGACGACTTTGTTTTGCGGTGTGTGTGTGTGTGTGTGTGTGTGTGTGTGTGTTTTAGTTTTTTTGGTGGTGAAGCGGGCCCCTAGCAATATCGTCAGCCAGGGGGCCCCTGTGTTCCTAGACACAGAGCGGCTAGGTGTGTGCAGTACAAGTAGGCTTCTCTTGTGACAGCCACAAGAGAAGAGGGCCGACAACTCCTTCTGGTAACTCGAAGACAATGAATACGCTCCGCCCCTTCTGATCAACCACGACAAAACCGGAGAACAGCCACACAACACACACACACACACACACACGCGCACACTGTGGTGAAGACCAACGTGTCGTGCGCACACACACACACACACACACACACAGTGTCCTGTGAAGTGAGGATCTGACGTGTTGGCTACGGCGCCACCCGGGGAGGCGTGAGGGGATGGGGAGGGAGGGAAAAATGGGGGAGGGAGGAGGCTCTGAATGTGGTCGCCATATGCTGTTTGTGTCTGATGGATGCCACACTCCCCCAGGCACTGTGTGGGGGGGGTGGGGGGGGGGGGTGCGGAGACTTAGCAGGGTCTTTTTGCGGAGTTACCATCATCACCACCACCAACGCTACCATCGGCACCATCACCACCGCCGCCGCCGCCACCGCCGCCACCACCAACGGCACCATTGCCGCAGATGTAGTTGAAAAACTCCCGTAGCATCCGTTTATCGAGAGTGTACTAAAAGGCATAGGTGTTGTTAAATTGTCGTGTTGCCTTTGTGTGCGTGTGTGGTGTGGTGTGTGTGTGTCGTGTGTGTGTGTGTGTGCGTGGTGTGTGTGTGTGCGTGTGTGTGTGTGTGTGATTAAGGGAACGATAAAATAAAATGGAAGGAACAAAGGTTTGAAATTCCTTGCATTTGAGAAATTCAGGGCTAGTTGTTGATATACCACTGTGAGTTTGTTAGCTGATTAAAAATATATACATACTATGTCTATACACACACACACCACACACACACACACACACATACACGCACACACACATACACTCAAGATGCATACAGGAAACAGATACTACAAGCTAAAACACACGCTGTATGCTGAATTGTGCATCACTGCCCAGAGGTACAATTCATTTCTGGATTGGTTTCAGATAAGTGGAACGTTTTTACTCAAACACAATTTCCAACTTCACATGCTATCCTGTCAAGACTTCTCTCTGTGTATTATTTTCCTACATGACCCAGAATTCCCTCTGGCAGCAGTGAAAAACGACACCACGCCGGGCACCACATCACCAACTGGCACGTGTTCAGCTTGTATCATTTAGTAATTTAAGTGAGTTAATGAACGAGACGTCGCGTGAACACAGCGCAACGTAAGCAATTCGTTCTACGGCGGCGGCTCAATATACGATGACTTGATTTGGCCGACGGAATTATCCTGGAAATATTTACATGTTCCATTAAGAAGCCATCAGTCGCACGTTGTTGAGCAACGTACGCGGGTGGCAGCGCCTCGTAAAAAAAAACAAAAAACCAAATTCAACATGCGCAGTTGACTTCAAGCTCGCTTTGGCCGAAATGCTGATCACGCACGATTTTTTTGCTCCCGCCAAATCCACCACCACCACCGATACGCCCACACCCACCACCGCCCACCACCCACCACCGCCCACCACCCACCACCCACCACCGCCCACCACCACCACCCCCACCAACCCCATCGACCATTTGCACGATGGCCCCATTTAAACAAGTCTGTGCAGCAGAAGACAGAGACCGTAGCACCGGCATTAACCTCGGCAACACTCCACAGCTTTCCCTAATGACGTGATGTTTGTTTACTGCCGAGAGTGTGCTTTTACTTTTTTTTTTTTTGTCGTCGTTGTCTACTGCTACCATCCACCTTGACGAAGACGATCAACACTGAAAGGAAACAACCCCGGCCCACCACACCCCCCCCCCCCCCTTTATTGAAAACGAGATGATCGCACAGCGGCGACGGGGTCCGACAACAAAATTATACATGCGAGGACCCAGATGGTCACTTAGAAATACAGCAAGCTGGGAGTGATCAACGCTGGCCTCGCCTGCTGGGAAGGGGGGATACACCCCGGGCGTTTTGGAGGGAAAAAGGAAAATCTCTCGCTTGCACACACACACACACACACACACACACACACACACACACACACACACACACACACACACACACACACACACACACACACACACACACACACGCAGGCACACACACACACACATGCACGCACGCAAGCAGGGAGACACACACACACACACACACACACACACACACACACACACACACAAACTTCACACACACGGAAAGCACCACTGGCTCCTATGGGCCGGCGTGCGCTCAGGTCTTTACATTCGCAAAAAAAAAAAGAGCTTAACAAAAAAGACTTCGACAAGGTAATGATGTTTGCCCAGCGAGAACAAACATTTGACAGTATCACACACACACACACACACACACACACACACACACACACACACACCTCGTTGGTTCCGTCTGTGTGTCCTACCACTGATCAAGTGATGTGGCGTAGCTCGGGTCCTGTGTGTGTGTGCGCTCGGCGGAGGACGCCCTCCAGACATAATACAATAATAAACCTCGTCTGCGGCTCCATTTCCAGCGCTGACGGAACGCACGGGGTGAACTCCCGGTGCTCCTTTCTCCATCATTCTCATTCTCTCTCGGTCTCTCTCGCCCCCAGCCCACACCCTCTCTCTCTCTGCGGTCGGCTCGCGGGCCCTGGCGGCGCGGAGAGAATAATGAGCTAATTGTCATTCCCGGTCTATAGCGATTCGCTTTATTGAAGAGAGCGTCAGAATAAACCCAAGGAAAAAAAAGGAGAGAGCGCGGGGGAAGGGATGAGAGCGGTGGGCGGACTGTGTTTCATGTGTGTCTTCTGTATGTGTGTGTGGGGGGAGGAGGCGGGGCTTTAACGCTAATGCACTAAATCATAAATGCTTGATAACTTGACTGTGGAACACTTGGAATGGAAAACCACACTGGGAAAGGATCGGCCGACAACGGCTTTCAATCTACTCGGACACCGCCGTCAGTGGATGAGGTAATTATTGCAGCAGTCAGCCACACACTCTCCACTATCACTAAACTTATCCTGTGTGGGGCAGTGGTTCTCCACCACTGGGCCCGTGGACAGGTCCCGGGTCTTGGACCATTGGCCAATGTTTTACTTCCATAAAAGTCAAATATGTTCTATTATAATTTTTACAGTCAATCTTTATTGTACCTAATTAAATTTAACAGCGCAATGAGTGACTGGCCAATGGCCAACTGGCAAATTAAAGTACCAAATTAAGTACGTTTGCATTGGGTTGCCCGATTTCCCAGCCCACGCCTCCCACCATCCACATTAGGCCATGACCTTATGTGGCTCAGAGATCAGGGACCGTATTCAGTGCCAATTGTTTGCGGTGGATAGATGTGTTCTCGCATAGCAATGGCAAAGAAATAAACTTCATTGCAAAGCTTTTTTTAATGCCAAGATAAAAGGCCAAACAACGAGGAAGATCAGAGAGGTGATCCCCCTGTCAGTTACAAAAAATGAAAGCGTCGCTCAACAGACGATATGATGGGTCTTTCATCAAATGTGGCATTCATTGCAACCGGTGACACGCACGCACCGAGCCCCCCTGTGTGTCTTTGAAGTCTGTGCGCCGACTTCAAATGAGGCAATGAAGCCATCGAAACTTCTTTGACACCCGTACACCTTTTCCATACACACACGCGCGCTGGCTCGGTTTGACTCGCTTGTGCGCGGCTGGAATGAGCATCTCCCGTTCCAAGAGAGCTACCCGCTTGAAGGTCTTTGGCTGGCAACACCCTGAGTCGAGTCCGTGACATTTAAAAGCGGCGTCCTCTTTAGCGCTGTTTACTATTGCGCTGTGCAACAGTTGTTGGGAGTTGTAATTCGGTAAATGGATTGCATTTATACAGCTCTTTTATCCAAAGCGCTTTACAGTTGCCTCACATTCACCCATTGCCAACCATGCAAGGTAACAACCAACACGTCAGGAGCAGTTAGGGTTAGGTGGTGTCTTGCTCAGGGACACCTAGACGCTTAGCTAGGAGGCGGAGCCCAGGGATCAAACCAATAATCTTCTGGTTGCCAGACAACCGCTCTTACCTCCTGAACTACTGCCGCCCACTGAGCTACTGCCGCCCACATTAGGGATGAAGGAAATAGCAAAAATAACCTCAAATCCATGTTCCAAATCGAATACACGGTCCAATCTCAACATATACATACTTGTGTATGCATTGTGGAGGTGCTTCTTCTTTCTGCACATTGTTGTGCAAAATGTCTGTTAAAGTTTCCACCACTGTACACGTTTAGCTACAGCACACCAAGGTTCAACTCAGCATTTACAGGTCATGTAAATGCAAGCCAATGCGCCGTGGTTTTCATTTCCAAAGGAAAAGCCCCACTAAAGAGTGTAAACACCCTGTGGGAGTGTGTGTTTGGTGGCTGGCCTCACCTGGCCTGGTTAGAGTCTGGGGGGGGTGGGGCTGCATCCCTGTGGTGCATTGGCTAATCGGTGCACCACAGGTTAAGTCAGCCACCAACACACACACACACTCAGGGAGCGCTAGCATGCTAGCATGGTACCATCTGCTCTGCCTACCATTTTGCAAACAATTGCAATAAACTGGACTTTTCACCACAAACCTGCCTGTGTCCTCGGAGAAGCCCCAAACTAAGTCACTCTGTGTGGCATTGCAGCAAGAGACAATTGCTACACACCCCAGTATATTAAAAGATGAATCCAGGAAAAAAGCGGAACGAGCTAGACAGCAACATATTTTACAAGCCACTTCCTCTGCTCGTGCAGCGCTGCATCGCGCATCATATCTGGTCTGCTCCCCGCATTCTAAAGTCCATTTATTTACCATCGGAGAGGAATTTATTTGACCTGCTGCTGTGGGCATCTGCCGGACAGCTGTTTGGAGACTCGACGAGTCTCCGCGACATTGCCTCACAAGTCGACGAGTCAACAACCGACGTGAACAACGGAGCAATGCCGCTCATCTATGCAGTGATTCACATCTTATTATGAATTGCATGAGAATGTGTTCTGCGCCCCGTCAACGGCAAACGACACGACACGGCCCTCGAAACGATCAAGATGTTGAGTGACTCCGTGACAGGCGGGGTGCGAGAGCAAGCGGTCGACCTTGTGTGGGAGGCTGTTCCGGGCGGACGGGGGCCGCAGCTACGACCGGCTGGCTGGCTTGATGGCTGGCTGACTGTCTGGCTGACTGTCTGGCTGACTGGCTGGCTGACTTCACAACACGGTGTGAGACCCCACCAAAAGGTCACCTTCGACCTTCAGCATGTATTGAGTGATGCGATTACAATTGCAAATCACATAAGAGTACATGCACTCAACACACAGCAGTTTGAGCAGCCAGGCACCGAGGACCCGCCCCGCCACGTCTAAGTCTCAAAATAATGGCTCCCAGCAGATTTGCAGACCCCCGGCGATCAGCAAAATGTTTATAGAGCTCAGGACTGAGGGTGGACTCCAGCGTTTCGTCCAGTGTCGTCCCTGGAGTCATTTTGATTCGCCTACGGACCAAGGCTGAATACACCAAACGGTCCACACTGGCCCGAAAAGACACAAATTATAATTAATACGGTGAGAGGGAAAACAGGCCCCGGAGTCACACGCTTCGGTGATTCACCGAGGGGGAACAATGCGTGTCTGTTATTAACAGGTGCCACTCAACACACACGGTCGCGTTCTGCGGCGTTATCAGTGGTTCGGAAATTTTCGCTTCGCTATCCGTAGTGCTGACACGTGCGCCGCTATCCGTGGAGCTGAAATGCATGACAGCGCTGAGGCACGGACGCTTTTTCCACTCTCTGTTATTGTATTCATACAGAAATACAGAGTTTGACTTGGCACAATAATTACCGTTACCTGTTGAACACAACCCGTCGATTACACTTTCTATTCTTTAATAACGTTCCTGCAGTTGTGTTGTGTCGTGCTGACTCGATTAAAAACGGAGGCAGGCGTATAACGATGGAAGAGTATTTGCATGACGCACCGCCGCCACCCCCCCCACACACACCTCCACGCCCCTCCCCTCCCTCCGTACCGGTCCTGCTGCTAGGATCCTAATGGAACGTCATCGATAACCTTGGAAACGCTTCAAGACGTCCTCCCGTGGCTTGGAATTTGTTCAGCGCTTAATGCTTAAAAAGAGGCAGCTGATGCACCAGACTTTCACCCTCTGCCCACTCCCCACTCACACTCTCTCTCACACACACACACACACACTCTCCCACCACCACCACCAGCACCACCAGCACCACCACCACCAGCACTACCCACCAAAACGCCTGGTGTGATGCCTGACAGATTCCCCCCCGCCCCCCCCACACACCCAACCTCCCTCTCAGCGAGGCTCAGGGTGGATTGTCCATCTGCCAGGGTCCCGTGGGCACTTGTTATTCGCGGCTAGCCAGGGGTTTCCTGCCCACCCCCCACACCCCCCCCACACCCCCCACACACCCCCCTTCATCCTCTCATAGAGGCGCGGACCTTGAACAGAAGCGCCACAGATGCTCCGGGCCCCCGCTAGGAGCCCGGCCCCGCGCGGCGCCAGTTCAGCGGGCGCGGCGCCGGGCTTTCAATTACGCAATAAGGCGCCGAACTCCGGCTCGGACACGAGAAGTCAAACGCGGCGGGGAGGCCCTTTTGACATGTGCTCGGGGAGGAGGAGGTGCTATTTGTATTTTTTTTTTTTGTGGAATTTGTTTAATGTTTGTTCATTAATACTCTCTGTGGCCCTCGGGGGCCCCAGCCCAGGTATACGAGCAGATGCTGGCTACCGACGGGAGCGATGAAAGCTCCCGCCGTTCGGGGTCCTGCGGATTCACGTCACGCATGACATGACCTCTGCTGGACATGGAGACGACCTTCACAGCTTTTTTCTCAGGCTAAGGTGGAGGAGGTGGAGGAGGAGGAGGAGGGGGAGGAGGTGGATGGGGTGGAGGGGGTGTAGGGGAGGATATTCCCCCTGTGCCTGTCATTAAAAAAATATCATATAAAATATAAAATATAAATTAGGTAAAAAGGGGAGGAGGTGGTGGAGGAGGAAAAGACGGAGAAGGCCTTTTCTGTATCTCGATGAGGCCGCGAGCAAAGCCATAGGACGAGCGCGCAAGAACAAAAGTTCCTCCTCGGGAGAAACCGAGGCAGCGTGACCCGGCTGGAACGCCTGCCCTCAGCTGCAGGCGACTGCTGGAGGAGGACGACGTGGGTCGACTTTTTCCACCGTGTATGAAAGTCACCGGGTCTTTTAGGTCTTATGCTCCCCCCCCACAAGAACCCAAAAATGTAGTTCGTCATGCCCTGTAATGTCAGGAGATCACAGCCAGACTCTCACACACACACACACACACACACACACACACACACAAAGACACACACGCACACACACACAAAAGACAATCCCATTCATCCTGGCGTGCCGGGACGGAGGTGGAGGTGTTCCCTGTTCAAGTAGGAGATAGCCGGCTGTTTAAGTCAGCACTGATGGCGCGTTACTTTGAACACTCTGGGACGTTTGATTCTAATTTGAATAAAATTCAAATCGGAGAGCCCAGAGCGCACACAATCCGCCTTGGCGAGAAAAGAAAACAGGCTTACGTCTTAGTGTGTGTGTGTGTGTGCAGTAGCAGCATGTGTGTGTGTGTGTGTGTGTGTGTGTGTGTGTGTTGTGTGTCCATGTCTGTGTGTTGACACAGGGGTTGTACTATGCACACAATGGATTACAATAGAACGGGGGTGGTGGGGGAGTGATGCGGGGCGTTGCATACACTTACTGGAGCACAGACGCCGCCATCTTGGCATTTGTCCGTTTTTTAAATCCTCTCCCTGAGAAGTCGCCTCCCTTTATTACTTTATTGTACGACTTCCCAGAGAACACACACACACACACACACACACACACACACACACACACACACACACACACACACACACACACACACACACACACACACACACACACACACACACACACACACACACACAGAGAGCTAGAAACCCATCGCGTGACACCCCAAATAAACTTGAGCCATTACCTGCTGGAGAGCTGCGGGTTACATCTGAACACGGGCCGAGGGAGAGGTTGAGGAAAAGTGGGGGAGATGGAGAGAGGGAGAGATAGCAGAAAAAGGGAGGGTGGGGGGGAGAAAAGAGAGAGAGAGAGAGAGAAAGAGAAAGAGAAAGAGGGAGGGGAGGGGAGAGAAAAAGGAGACACGTCAGCAGGTTACACAACGTACAGCGAGGGTTTAAACTTCAACACAGGCAGAGGGCTGGCTGTCACACGGTACCCTGAAAAATGGAGGTGTTCCGGGCACGGCAGAGCCAGGGGTTTTAAGAATAGTCCCCTGTCAGGCGGAGGAAGAGGAGGAGAGGGAGGAGAGGGAGGAGGAGGAGAGGGCATCATTTATTCATCCCAGACACACGGAGAAAACCTCTGAGATGGCCGCCCCGTGGGAATCCAAAGTTTGCACAACTAGCATTAATATTTGTCAGTGTTTGGAGATTCGAAAAAAGAAAAAAAGAGAAGCTGGAGGGGAGACGATGAGGAGGGCGAGGGAGGGGGAGACAAACCGCGCAACAATGTAAACACACACACACACACACACACACACACGCACACACGCACACTTTCTTCTTTCCTACGGACATACAGTACACGAGTCCCCCGCCTCGATGATGTCTATTTATTAGGTTCTTGAGTCAGTCGCCGCCACCACCGGACTTCCCCCCAGTCGGTCCCCTCGGAGTCACTATCCCTTTTCTGTGTGTGTGTGTGTGTGTGTGTGTGTGTGTGTGTGTGTGTGTGTGTGTGTGTGTGTGTGTGAGTGTGTGACCCCTACACCCCACCACCCCCCCCCACTCCCCAGCCTCCCCCACTGACCGCTGACAACAAGCTAACAAGGCTTGTGGGGCAAGGCTTGTTAGCTTGTTGTCAGCGGTCAGGGTTCACAGAAGCATGACAAAATCCTCCCAACCAAGCAGCCGGGCCCCTTAGTGCCGGCCCAGCGGTGAGGGAAACATGGCACATTACAGCAGCCACAACAACCACAACGACAACAACAACAACAACAACAACAACAACCACAACAGCACCCGTATCAGCAGCATTCTGTATACCCGTATTCTGCGGCTAGTAGCAGCGGCACATAGCAGCGGCTAGTAGTAGCAGCTAGCAACAGCAGCTAGCAGCAGCGGCGATTGCGGCGGCATTTAGCTACATCGTGGCTTTTCGCTCACACCCTCCACCCACAATTGAGATGTGTGTGTGTGTGTGTGTGTGTGTGTGTGTGTGTGCATCTCTGTTCCGCGCTGCTTCCTTTCAGACACTTCTATAGGGAACACAAGGACCACATGTGGACACGATAAAGTCGCGGCGTTGTTGTGTCAACTCAAAAAGCGTGGACTCAGGAGTTATTTCCGTGGGGCCGTTGCTTACACCGCAGAGCCGGCTCCTATTGCTAAGCATAATTATGCGAGCGTTATGATTTATCGCCGATGATGATGATGATGCCCCCCCCCCCCCCCCGCCCTCCCCTCTCTCCCCGCTACTCCCCCCTCCCCTGCACTCATTTGCATTTTTTGGGCGAGCGGGCGAACGGACGGACGCGCCGAGGAACGTCTCCGGGGATCGACGCCGGTAGGAGGACGCGATTACAATATCGAGCTAGCTCGTGGGAGCAGACGCTATTTTTAGTAGCGGGGAAGAAAAAGGAAAGAATAGGAGATAGGAGGTGGGGGGGGGGGGGGGGGGTGTGGGTGTTCAATCACTTCTGCAAGAGGGCCCCTTCATCGCCCATTGTGTGTGTGTGTGTGTGTGTGTGTCTGACAAGTACACACCCACACACACACGTGTATAGATGGAGACAGACACATATAATCCGTGCGCGCACACACACACACACACGCACGCGAGCGCACACACACACACACACACAGGCCGATTGTCCACCACTGTTGTTGCTTAACCTTTGACCCCCCACCGGTGGCTCCGCACAGACAAAATTGGCCCTGAAGGAGAAGAGGTTGGTCGGTGTTTGGCGTGGAACATCAAGAGGCGATTGAAAGCACCTGGGCTTCCAGCGGCATTAGCCGAGAGCAGGTGTGCTGAGGGGAGGGGGGGGGGGGGGGGACATCGGGGATGGCCCCTTCAATGGGCCCCGGGAAGAAAAGATGGCCATAATAGGAGAGGGAGGGAGGGAGACGCCGGGGGGGGGGAAATAATCGAATGTGATGACATTCTGCTGCCGAGGCCGAGATAACGGAGAGGCTTGAAAGGGTGTGAAAATTAAAAGAGGTCCCAGAAAAAGGAGAAAAAAATAAACTATGAGCACGATTGTGAAGTGAGTTGAGTCCCTCTTGAAAAGCACCGCACCCCGGTGAGCGTGCATGCTAACTCCGCTCCTGATTAGCACGACCCGCGCCGAACCGCGCCGCGGCCGCTAAGTCTGCGTTCCCCCCCGCCGACTTTCCCTAAGATTTTAAACGTGTAAATCTCAACCGCTTTCAAAAGCAGTGAGATCATTGATTTTATTTCTTCCGCTACCCCCACCCCCCCCCCCCCCGAATCCCACGGCGGAAATTTGGGAGGCTTTGGCCAATCAGAGGAAGTGGTGCTGTGAGCAGGGAGGAGGGGGGGGAGCGGGGGCTGTAAGTGGATTAGCCCGGCGGGGATGGGGATGAGGATAGGATGGAAGGGAAGGTTGCATGGAGACAATTTAGGAGGAGAGAGTGAGAACCCAAAGCCGTGGTATAGCATGCATAACTCCGCGGGTGCGAACCCACAGAGAAAGGAGAGAAAAGTGACTTATTTTTCTTCTTCTTTTTTTTTGGTTCATCCTCGCTCGCCACGCTTTTTGCACATAAGCTGCTTTTTGGCGCCTTCGCTGTGCCGCTATGACACACCGATGGGATGCACGGGACACACTGGAGACAAGGTGCCCGGGAAACAACCCGAAGAGCAAATTCTTGTCTCTGTAGTTCATTAACGTTTTGCTTGCCGTGGTCAGTCGTCACGCCGAAAGATACTAATTATTTGTCTGTGCCGTTCAGATCCTCCTGTGCTGAAGTTATATTTTTTGGCGATCACTAATGAGTACAAGACAGAAGTTTTATTTTCTCATATTAATCATTCAAATGATATCTTTGAGAGTCCCTCACCGGGTAATTAGCGGGGAAGTGTTTGTGTTGTTGATGCATTTAGACGCTGATGAAATAAGGCGCTGATAATGGTAAAGCGTGCCCTCTCGTGTGATATTGTTTAACTGTGTACCAAGCAGTTTATCTCACGTTGTCTATCGCCATTTGCTGGAGAAGTTAACTAATCGGTTCTTCACGGACTCCAATTATACTGGAGTCTGTGGTTGGGGTAGCAGCCGCAGCAGGGTATGGGGTAGCAGCCGCAGTAGCTAATATACCTATTGTTTATAAAAATAGATGTACATATAACCAAAATTAATTTATATTTTTGGGGCGATTCACTCTCAAAATAAAATGCTTTGCTCGTGCCATCTCCCCTTCCCTGAAAATAGGAGTCCAACTAATTGAAAAAGGAAGAAAGGAACTATAGCAATGAATGCATGCATCTCACAAATGCATATCTGATAGTTCACGAGCCAATTTTAGATTTGAGTCTGCAAATAATGTGCATGGTAAGTAGTAGGACTCAGAGATATGTGTGCATTTGAACTACTGTAAGCATTGCAGATACATTCAAACGTCAATTTACAAGACCTTAACCTACATCAACCTTTACCAGACACACGTTGACTCCTATTAGCGTGAATAATTACAACATAAATCTCTCTCTCTCCATAAAATAGTACATTAAATAGGAACTAGATTGAGGTGACAGACTGGTTTGCTCCAAACTTCCTCAGGTGTCTGTCGACAAGCACTGAGACAAACAGACAGACAGACAGACAGACAGACAGACAGACAGACAGACAGACAGTGAGCATGTCATGTGTGTTGTGTTGTGTGTGTGTGCGTGTGTGTGTGTGTGTCATACAGACGGTATCTTCAGCACAGTAGCTTTCTGACCCACTTCACCCGTTTTATATTAGTTAATTAAGGAACAAACAAGGCCACATTATGAAGCAGTTCCTACGTTTGCACATCAATTCTTCAAATGAATCTACCTCAAAGCACACAAACTGTTTTATTCAAAGTGCAACTCAGGCCCAATAATAGAATATAATAGAATAGAATAGAACTTTATTAATCCCGAAGGAAATTCTTGTGCCAGGTTACATAGCAATAAGCATAAACATAGGCATTTGCTAAAAATAAGTAAATTATCCAAGCACACTTCTTTTCCCCCCTATTTTACTGACTTGCAAAATTGCATTTAGCCACAATGAACTTCAACTTGGAAGACATGCTATGTATGTTTTAGTTATCGGACCATAAAAGTGTAAAAACTAAAAAACGGAACATTTACAAAAAAGAACTAACAAGACGATTCATCAAACGTGTTCGTGCTTTCACCGCGCTTTTCCTCAGGGCTAAGCAAACACACTTTATGGGAAATATAGCTGCAAAGTTTAACAAGATAAAACAATTTTTTGGCGCTGGCAGCGGCAGTGGCTGTGAGTGTGTGTGTGTGTGTGTGTGTGTGTGGGGGGGGGGGTAGGTGGGGGGGAGGGGGGGGGGGGGGGGGGGGGGGGTAGGGGGTTATTTAACATTTTACATTTGCCTGGTAGTCCTTGAGACATGAGAAGGTGGAGGGAATCAGAGGTGTACGGGCGACGCTCGACGCTGAAGCCTGACCTTGGGTTCAGCCACCAGCAACGAGCAAGAAGGTTAGCGGCTGGAGTCCTGGGGGTATATAGGAAAGGAAATAAGGAAAGACTACACTAGTAGAGCACATAGAGACGGAGCACATAGAAGGTCCTGCCTGTGCACTACCAACAGGGTAAAGAACCCAGAACTGAGTTTTCATAAGCTGCCGAATCGGAAAAACTGAGCTTTCAAGAAGGCGAAAGTGGATTCAATTGCAATAATAGTTTGGCCGGACAAGCTGCAGAGGTTGTTAGGAAGGTTGTTAGGTTTCAATGGTGAGGCTGGTGAGCTGATTATATTATTGTAAATATGTGTTTACATTTTGCCGTATTCAGTAGGAGTCAGAAATAACTCCAAGAAGTACAAAGTAAGGTGAAAGCCTGACCTTGGGTTCAGCCACCAGCAACGAGCAAGAAGGTTAGCGGCTGGAGTCCTGGGGGTATATAGGAAAGGAAATAAGGAAAGACTACACTAGTAGACACATAGAGACGGAGCACATAGAAGGTCCTGCCTGGGGATGCACTACCAACAGGGTAAAGAACCCAGAACTGAGTTTTCATAAGCTGCCGAATCGGAAAAACTGAGCTTTCAAGAAGGCGAAAGTGGATTCAATTGCAATAATAGTTTGGCCGGACAAGCTGCAGAGGTTGTTAGGAAGGTTGTTAGGTTTCAATGGTGAGGCTGGTGAGCTGATTATATTATTGTAAATATGTGTTTACATTTTGCCGTATTCAGTGGGAGTCAGAAATAACTCCAAGAAGTACAAAGTAAGGTGAAAGGCCACACAGACAGACCTTTTCCTCTCTGGTAGACATGTGCTGCAAAAATAATCCATTGACATGCTTGAATCAAACGTCTTTAGCTCGCTAAATGCATTGCGTTAGCATTTCAGCTAACCAGTGGGTGTGGTCTCTCAGAGGTAGTAGAGGAGAGACTACAGAAGGGCACAGGTAATCAGAATAGGGGTCGCTCCCCATGGGCATCTTAGAGGCCCTGGTGTGTTATGTGCAAGGATCTGAAGAAATGAGTCCATACCACCACCGCCCACCCAGCCACCCATCCACCACCACCACCACCACCACCACCACCTTTGAAGGTGTGGCCTCAATGGGATGGATGTGATTTCTTTGACACGTTGGATGAACTGAGACTTGGAATCAAATAATACCTCCGAATGACAGCGTTGGAGGGTGGGGAGGCAGGGGGGGGGGGGAGCGGGAAAAAACCTGTCGCTGAGCCTGCCCATTGGCTGCAAAAACCTGACTGCACTCGCGGACGCGGTCTCCTGCAGCTCCACCTCTTTGAACACAGCGGCCCCGCCCCCCCCCCCCCCCCCCCACCCCCCATTTCCAAGTTCCCGACTCAAAACTGATAATTAGACTTAATGAGCAAACAGTGTCAGTGGAAGTTCTGAGTGCACTTATTGCTTTTTAATTGTGTTTTCCCTGCGAGAGGCCCAGACGTGTGTGCGTGTGTGCGTGCGTGTGTGTGTGTGTGTGTGTGTGTGCGTGTGTGTGCTGTGTGTGTGTGTGTGTGCGTGTGCGCGCGTGTGTGTGTGTACCTTGGCCCGGGTGTGAGCAGGTGCACTCATTACCACGAGGGACAGATGGATCAGCAGAAGTGCAGCGATTTTTTTTTTCTTTTTTCTCCGTGCGAGGAAGCAGCGTGTTCGCCATATGTAGAGCCATCATTAAGTTTGACCTTTGACCCCGCGGAGCGCACTCTCGGCATTCCGATGGACGTGAACAAGGCTGACCACTGCCGGAGTGGAAGAGGAAGTGGAAGAGAGGAGAAAAGGTTGTTTTTTTTTCCTTCTTCTTGCTTTTCGCCTCTCATGGTGTTGATATTGGATTGTGAAAAGTAATATTAGTTTCTGTTGTGTGTGTCGAGATGCTATGTTTGCCCCTGTATGTGTGTGTGTGTGTGTGTGTGTGTGTGTGTTTCGTTCAGATGCGTATGCACCTGTGTGTGCGTGTGCAACTGATCTAGTGTGTGTGACTGAACATGACTTGAGCATGCGCATGTGTGTGCGCTTGCATGTGTGTGTGCGCTCAGGGACACGGGTCTGGGCGCGAACGTGTGCATGTCGGCGGGATGTGTGCATGTGTGTGCGTGTGTGTGTGCATGTGTGTGCTGTGTGTGCGTGCATGTGTGTGCGTGCATGTGTGTGCGTGTTTGTGCGTTACTCCGATGTCAGACGTGTTTAGGTTTGGCAGCTCCTTTTAATATCGCCAACGCGGCTCCTTTGAAAATTCATTAAAGTGCTTCGACCCCCTCTGCCATCTGTGTGTGAGTGAGTGAATGAGGTGGGGGGACTGGGGGAGGGGGGGGGGGGGGGCGGGGCATCTGGGGAGAATGGAATATGAAACTTCTGACAGACAGAGGCAGAAGTCCGCCTCCCCACCACCCCCTCGCGCACCATCCACCCACCCCACCCCCCGCCTGCCGCACCCGAACCACTATTTATTTATTCTCCAACCTTATTCCAAAGGTTGAATTCAAATGTGTTGATTCATATAACGTGCAGGGGGACTGGCAGAGACACTCTTATTGTGGAGAAACTTTCTGGCCACGGAATGGAAAGTCTGAAGAAAGGATGTTATTGTCTGATTAAATTACTCACGTGCTTCTCTGTTTTGATGTTTGGTAAGCCTAGCCAATATAAGCCTATCCGATTCAGATTCATGTAACGATAAAATCGTCGATACGATACGATAAAGATAAAGTGTTACAGCCGCGGGAAATGCAATACAAAACGGCGCCAAACGGGGGTTAAAACCGTGCCCGACAGAGTTTCAAAATGTACAAGCGCACCGATTGAAAACACATTTGTCGGCCATTTTGTTCAAACCTTAAACACACCCTGGAACTGGTGTCCTCACATAATTCACAACATTCTCTCTCTCTCTCTCTCTGTCTCTCTCGATCTCTCTCTCCCTCTGGGAACACATTTCGACGCGCTTTCATAACTCTGGAACCGTGATTTGGACGGTTCCTGGCAGCGTCGGTTCCGTGCGTGGATCGTTTCCGTGGCGGTTAGTCGCTCCTCTGGACCGGAGCGGTATCGCCGCCATTGTTTATGCTCTGTAATCACTTTCCCCTACACCTGATCTGCTCTTCATAAACTCAAAGCGCCAGCGTTATTGCCCTTATAGTCACGGAATACGGGGTATTATGTATGTGTTATGTATTATGCATGGACAATAATCTCCCGACGCTGCCGAGGGCACACACACACACGCGCGCGCCCGCACACACACACACACACACACACACACACTCGCACGCACACACACAAGATATATTCTAAGGCACGGATATGTTAATGCATGGATGAGGACACATACATTGAATATTTACTCACCCCACAGTGATGTAGACAGGCACACATAACACACACACACACACACACTCCTGCTCCTATAAATACCAATAATTATAAAAATAGCACACAGCTCATACAGAAACACGCACGCGCGCACACACACACACGCACACACACACGCACACACACATGCACACACACTTCAAAGCATACGGTTGCAGGATGTGCTATCTTCACCTCGCCGCTTTTTTTCTCTTCGCCTGACACTTCAACACCTCGCCTGCTATAAAAAACTCCTCTCTGCGCTTTTTTCCTGCCCTCACTCTCTCTCTCACACTCTCTCTCCCCACCCCTGCCCCCCCCCCCCCCCTCTCTCTCTCTCTCTCTCTCTGTCTCTCTCTCTCTCTCTCTCTCTCTCTCTCTCTGTCTGTTTCTCTCTCTCTCCCGCTCATTCTCCCTCTTAATCTGCTAACTATCTCATTTACACTGACTGCTGCTTAACAGCTGGGCCTGGAGATGGTCGGCAGGGGGTGGGGGTGGGGGGGAGTAGGGGAGGGATGGGAGAGGAGGGAGGGGCGGGGGGAGAAAAGGGTGTGAAATCAGTGACAGGTTGAAGGGTTGCGTTGTCTTAACAACAACGACAACAACAACAACAAAAAAGAGAAAATGTTTGTTCACTTTTTTCATCTTTCATTACACGCCGGCTGTGGGGGAGCAGATCCCCCCGGAGGAGACGCGGGAAGGAATTAAGATTCGACTGATTTTCTTTCCCCCACATTTTTACACGAGTTCACGCGTCAAAATCGCTAATGAATTGATGAGAGAACTGCTCCTGGTTTATTAAATTGTTTTCATTTATTCCGAACTTCATCATGTGTGACGTTATAAATAGCGTTGTCATATCCTAATCATCTTCAATGTGAACTGGAGTATCAGGGTATGAGATTGCTTATTAATACGAACAGGATGCCAAGCGAGTGAACACAGTGTGATGGAATGTTGCCAAACTCTTCTCTCCGTATGACTTAATTTGTTGTAATTTATTGCCTTTGTATATTTGTACCTACAGCATAAGGTGATAGTGTGATAGATGATATATGATTTACGCCCACTCCATCCAACTCTCCTCCTATAACTCCGCCCACTCCCGCCACCACCTCTCCTGCCCTGACTCCAGCCACTCCCTCCACCTCTCCTCCCCTGACGCCGCCCACTCCCTCCAACTCTCCTCCTATAACTCCGCCCACTCCCTCCACCAACTCTCCTCCTATAACTCCGCCCACACCCTCCACCACCTCTCCTCCCCTGACTCCTCTCCCTCCCTCCACCACCTCTCCTCCCCTGACTCCTCCCACTCCCTCCACCACCTCTCCTCCCCTGACTCCACCCACTCCCGCCACCTGTCCTCCCCTGACTCCACCCACTCCCCCCACCTCTCCTCCCCTGACTCCGCTCACTCCATCCAACTCTCCTCCTGTAATTCTACCCACTCCCTCCACCACCTCTCCTTCCCTGACTCCACCCACTCCCTCCTCCCCTGACTCCACCACCCACTCCCTCCCTCCACCTCTCCTGCCCTGACTCCACCCACTCCGCCTCCTCTCCCTGTAGTGCATCATCCCCTCCCTCTACCCTGTCTCCCTCTCCATCTCTCTCTCATTACATCACCTCCTCCTCCTCCTCTCTCCTCCCCCCTCCCCCTCCTCTTCTTGGCTGACTTTGTGCTGCTCTGTGGGGGGGCTCCGACCGACCAGCCCAAGCCCCGTTTGGCAGGAGGCCTTCCACTCGGCGGTGTGGACGACGGTGTTGAGAAGCACCACACAGCGAGGTGCGGGGGCGGTGGTGGGCGCGGCCGGCCCGGGAATACGGAGGAGGTATGGCGTGGGATTGGACGATGGGCGGAAGAGACAGAGAGACAGAGAGAGAGTGAGACAGAGAGAGAGAGAGAGAGAGAGAGAGTAAGACAGAGAGAGAGAGAGAGACAGAGAGACAGAGAGAGAGATGGAAGTTTGCGGGGATCTTTGTAGGTGGTTTCAATCACGGCGAAGCCATCTGCTCCATTCGGTTTTTCACACTGAAAGAGGACATTTTTTTTTTCGGTCCATTTTTCTCTCCCTGGTGGTATGAGACACACCCATGTGTGTGTGTGTGAGTGTGTGTGTGTGTGTGTGTGTGTGTGTGTGTGTGTGTGTGTGTGTGTGTGTGTGTGTGTGTGTGTGTGTGTGTGTGTGTGTGTGTGTGTGTGTGTGTGGACGTGTGCCAGTGCATGCACAGACATGTGCAAGGACAACATGAGAGATACAGAACGTTGTGAGCAGCGTGCATTATGCCTTCATCTGTGTGTGTGTGTGTGTGTGTGTGTGTGTCTGTGTGCAAGGGGTCAGTCCAGTCAGGTTAAAGATAATTTCCGCTCCCCATTGTGTGAGCATGTGCATGCAGGGCAAGCATGTGTCCGGACACGTGCGTGTGCGTGTGTGTGTGTGTGTGTGTGTGTATGTGCTGTGTGTGTGTGGGTGTGTGTGTGTGTGTGTGTGTGTGTGTGTGTGTGTGTGTGTGTGTGTGTGTGTGTGTATAAGTGTGCGTGCATGGGGCTGAGACACTGATGTAGTATGGCGGTGAGCAGAGTGCCACTCCACCTGCAGTCATTTCCTGGTCTGGGCCCGGGATCCTCGAGTGTCCTCTGGGTGCGATCACTCCTGAGTTCCCCCTTTGCAGCTGGTGAAGCTTGCAGGAAGTTATGACAGTGGACTTCCTGTCTATATGCTCTGGAACCCCACTTTGCCTGCACTCTCCCCCTCCCCCCCCCACCACCCCTGTTTCCTTCTCGTATGCTTAGCTTTGTCTAGACACACACACACACACATACAGACACACACACACACTCTTTGCCCATAACTTTGCCCATTCTCAGCTTTATCTCTATCTATCCACATTAGGGCAAATCCAGTGAAAAATAGCCTACAGTTGTTGCCAGTGCTCTCCGTGGTGTCTCTGGGGCGCTGGCTCAGGCACAGGTGCTAAATCTAACCCCCGGCCGTCTCCGTCATGCGATGGAGTCGGGGGTCAGATTCGTCATCTGGCGGACCAAAGTAGCGCGGAGATCTGGGCACAGGCGCAGGCAGGCAACATGGAGGACAGGTAAATAATGTCGCAATCTCGCATACCCGACCCCCGTTGAAACTGACACAAAGCTGGTTGAAAGTTCCCCTTTAATGGAACTCGCGCTCCCAGCTCGTTTGTCTTCCTCCCTAATGAGACACGCTCCCCCCCCCCCCCACCGTCCCTTACACACTCCCCCCTCCTTCCTCCCTTATCCCTTACTCTCCATCTCCCTCCCCTTTACTTGTCATTAAGACTGACTACGTGTGTGTGTGTGTGTGGTGTGTGTGTGTGTGTGTGTGTGTGTGTGTGTGTATGTCTCTGTCTGTGGTGTGTGTGTGTGTGTGTGTGTGTTTGCAGCATTTTATCTTTGTAGAAGGAAGGAGGGAGGGGCTCAGGGTACCACTACTGTAAAGATATGAAATGCTGGTGGGGGGTGGGGGGAGTGTACACACACACGCACACACACACACACACACACACACACACACACACACACACACACACACACACACACACACACACCACACACACGCACACACACACACACACACATGCAGCTTCATAATCCTGGTGTTATTGGTTCTGCAGTATTGTGGTTCAGGTAAAAAAAAATGCAATTAGAGATGAATATTGGAGACATGAATACATGAGTATTGATGTTTTTTTCTCGATATACTGTATATTATTTTTTATTTGCCTTTATTGATGATATCGTCAATAAAGGCAAAGGCGTGTGGATAATATGAAATAATATGAGTTCTCTTCATGAATTAGGGTGGGAGGACAGCCAATGAGAGGCAGACACAGAGCCACCGTTTACCTTTAAAAATAAAAACCATCCCTGCAAACATACAGGAGTCACACGGCGCAAAAAATACTCTCTCCCTTTGTTACCGAGGGCCGAGTTTCCAGAGAAAAATCACAGGGAGGGGGGAACAGCACGGCTCCACACGGACGTCTGCTGGGAACCAGTCTCGCATAATATTAAAATGAATGCCATCGATTGGTTACCGCCGTGGACAACACCCAATTTGTATCCAATCAGGCGCCACACGAACCACAACAAAACAAACCAAAAAAACTATTTTTTGATTTAACTCCCACTCGCGTTTTCTCATCCCGAGTTTCCCAAACAATTGCCGGCGCCACGTTGCTCTGCAAGCCGAGGTTATGTTACCTCCGGAGTACTTTTTTATCGCCTTTTTTATAGTTCTGACGCTATTTTACCAGCTCCCCCCTTTCTACGTACTGCCATTTTTACCTTCCCCATCCTAAGTGCTCCGGAATCACACTTCAGTGAATAAAAAACATAAAATAAAATGAACTGGGTGAAATGAAATGTTCCTATTACATTTTAGAATGGGGTGGAGGGGGACAGCGGGAGAGAGTGTGTCTAATGCAATCGTTAGACCAAAAGGCTCTGGGATGGATATGTTTCACATAGATTGTGTTATTAATTTGGATATTTTTACTGCCACACTGCCAGACAGAGAGAGTCTTAATGCTCCGTCCCTCTCGGGGACACGACCTGGCGTTCCACAATGTTCTAAGACTCAACTCCAGGGAACTATCATTGAGATGTATTTATCTTCATAGATTATGTATATCTATATATATATATACCATGTCAAGTCACACAATGGTAGGACGAGTGGGGCCGTGTGGGGCACATTATATTTGCAAAAAATTATCATACATATATTATTCCGCTAGCATATCTAGTGTTAATATTTAATGTACCACAGCGATATATTGCCGTCTCTTTCAACAAATGTATTCTTTGTAAGTCGCTTTGGATAAAAGCGTCTGCCAAATGCCCTAAATGTAAAATACAACAAACAAAGAAACATTTAAAGGAAATAGCCTAGGCATGGTGAGAGAGTCAATATATAAATGGATTGCAGTTATATATTGATTTTATCCAAAGCGCTATACAATTGCCTCACATTCACCCATTCATACACCGACGGCGGTGCCAACCATGCAAGGTAACAACCAACACGTCAGGAGCAGTTAGGGTTAGGTGGCGTCTTGCTCAGGGTACACCTCCACACTTAGCTAGGAGGCGGAGCCCGGGGATCGAACCAGCAACCTTCCTGTTGCCAGACAACCGCTCTTACCTCCTGAGCTACTGCCACCCCAGTAGCTATATATACAGAATACAACAACAATAAGACACAAGCACACACAATAAGACATAGCCTAAGTATATCTGAAGACAGGATTCAATATGGAATCACCTCTCCAGTCTGCTCCGCCTCCATCCTACACAGGTGTGTTAGGCAAAGCCCCGCCCCCTTCCCCCTCCCCTCACCTCACCTGGCCCCACCAGCAGCCTATCCTCCCCTCGGACCCAACACACCGGCTACAATATGCCTGCTGATTGTTTTACAGCAAAATGAAAGTAATTAAGAAAACTGTGCTCTGTTGTTGCACATCAAAGCGAGACGCCATTTGGACACCAGTCTCCTGAGCACAACAACACACACACGTGCACGCACACACACACACACACACACACACGCACACACACACACACACACACACACACACACACACACACACACACACACACACAAAGACGATTATCGAAAGCAGCACGCAGGTGAAAAAGAGATTTGATTGCGACCGTAATGTTTCTGTTTGTGGCACCGCACAATGCCTCATCGTGCCGCACACTCTCCGCAGGGAGACGGGATGAGGCAGGAGAGAGACAGACAGAGAGACAGACAGTGAGACAGAGAGGGTGAGACGGTGAGACAGAGAGAGACAGAGAGAGACAGAGAGATAGAGAGAGAGATAGAACAAGTGAGAGCATGAGACAGAGAGTGTGAGACGGAGAGAGAGAGAGAGAGAGAGAGAGACAGAGAGAGAGAGAGAGAGAGATAGAGAGAGAGAGGAGAAGGAGAGAGAGAGAGAGAGAGAGAGAGAGAGAGAGAGAGAGAGAGAGATAGAGACAGAGAGTGTGAGATGGAGAGAGAGAGAGAGAGAGAGAGAGAGACAGAGAGAGCAGGAGATAGAGAGACAGAGACCGAGAGAGAGCGAGAGCTTGTATGTGTTGGCAGAGGGTGCGGGGGGGGGGTGGCATTACGGGCTGAGCCCGGGCGCTAAGCTGCGTCCAGGTGTTCACCAGCCTCCAGGTGGCCGTGTAATACCCTCGCCGACCCAGATCATGGAAATCATGGAGCTGCCTCTTGATGGCTCACTGCCGCCGCTCCCAGCGCCACGCCAAGCGGGCGGCGCGCCAACTTGGCATTGGCCCGGGGGCCGGGACGCCGCCGGGATGGCGCTCCAACCAATGGCGTGCAGCGTGCAACGGCATCCAAGCCACCCAGAGTGGCGGACGGATATCTGCTTTATTATTTTGCTTTTCCCGCTCAAGCGCAAGAGAAGAGGCCTGAGATGATGACGCAATCCCATCACATTAAATGGTAAATGGATTGCATTTATACAGAACATTTATCCAAAGTGCTTTACAGTATTGCCTCACATACACCGACGGCGGTGTCAACCATGCAAGGTAACAACCAACACGTCAGGAGCAGTTAGGGTTAGGTGGTGTCTTGCTCAGGGTACACCTCGACACTTAGCTAGGAGGCGGAGCCCGGGGATCGAACCAGCAACCTTCCGGAGGCAACCGCTCTTATTACCTCCTGAGCTACTGCCGCCCTCTCTTTGAAGAAACAGGACATGTACGGTACTGATCTGCTCACCCTGACTCATCCCGGCACACACACCCCGTCACACACACACTCGTACACAAAAACCCCGCCACGACACACAGCCCGAGGATTTGCTCGCTTTGCGCGTTGTCACCGGTGCCGTGTATCGTACGAGACAGGCCACTGAGCCACTGACCATGTATGGTGACCCGCTTGTGCGCCGTCATGTTAACTCAGTAAATCCAACCCAAACCCCGCCCCCTTTCATACCCTTTCTCTCTCGTCTCTCCCGCTCTCCCACTCGACGACGGATCAGCTCTGCGAGACTGGAGAGGGAGGGAGGGAGGGAGGGAGGGGGGGCGGGAGGGAGGGAGGGAGGAGGGGCGGGGTGGGGTGAGGGGGGGGTGTGGGCGGTGTTGTGTGCCATCTGACCGTGGTCCGCCGTGCTGGAATCCATCACAAGGCTGCCAGATTCCGCTATAAGCCCTGTGTTTCAGCTTAGCACCCGCACCCCACCCGCCCACACCCACCCACTCACCCACCGCCACCATCACAAACCTCCTTCATTTGACTGCATGGTAAGAAAAAATATATAATATTACCGTCTCCATGCAGTAAAAGAAGAAAAACGCCGCTTTCGGTATCGCAGGATTTGCGGCAGAGAGAGAAAAAGCACAGGAAATATTGAGGGTGAGCGTGTGTGTGTGTGTGTGTGTGTGTGTGTGTGTGTGTGGCTTAGTGGCGTAATGAACATGTCAGATGTGCTTAAACAAACGGATTAGCGTCTCCGCGCACAATTGGCGGGATTGTGCGGGCTGGCTTATGAAAAAACAACAACACACACACACACACACACAATGGGCATTTGTTCTGGCAGAAGCAGCAGAGAGAGAGAGAGAGAGAGAGAGAGAGAGAGAGAGAGAGAGAGAGAGAGAGAGAGAGAGAGAGAGAGAGAGAGAGAGAGAGAGAGAGAGAGAGAGAGAGAGAGAGAGCACATTTCACCTGTCAGCTCTTAACCAAAAAATGGCCTAATGGAAATGTGGAAGACTTGTGACACAATATATATATATATATATATATATAATATATATATATATATATATATATATATACAGTATACATATATAAACATATATATTAAAAACCACTTGATTGGTGGCTTGTGCCAGACAGATCCGTCACTGTGTCAGCCCGTCCACCACCAGACACACGGCACATTGTGTTCTTAAGACACTGGCGAGGTGAGCAGACATTCTCTCTTCTCTTCGTCTCACCGTCCCGTCGATCACGGAACCCGACACACCACGCACACCTGTCCCGGCGTCGCCATGACGATAAAAGGTCACGCAAAACTCGAAAGCAAGCTGAGAAGAACAAGATGCCGACGGGGGGGGGAACCTTAGATCTTTGCTTTTAACAAAAGTATTGTCGCTCTGTTTTTTTTGTGGGTTTTTTATTTATTTTTTTCCGTGGAGCGATTTTGTTCTGACCTCAACATGTCTGCTCAACCCGCTCCTCTCTGGAGCTGTCTGTGTCGATACGTCGAACGGATGAATAATACATGTTGCCCAGCGGTATCCTTGCACCTTAGTCTGTCTCCCTCTCCCTCTCTCTCTGTGTGTGTCTCTCTCTACCGCTCTCTACCTCTCTCTCTCTCCTCCCCCCTCCATGAGCATGGATGCGACATTTTCTCGGGAAGAAGCTCGTTTGAGGGCAAAGGAGAGAGAGAGAGAGAGAGAGAGAGAGAGAGTTTGGCAGAAGAAGATGTTAGAAGTTTGGGGTTTTTAGGGTTTTTTGTTTTGTTATTTGTTGTTATTTTTAGATGTTTGTGGGGGAGACAGCACACACACACACACACACACACAGACACACACACACTCACGCACGTACGTATGTAGGTTGGTGCATACAATTCGGGGTCATTCCAATGTCAACAAAAGTCCTAGATCCGCGATGACGCCAAAGACATTTTTTTCTATTTCATTTTTGCGGTTCGCAGGTGCTGCAAAATGTCCGTATTGAGCAAACTTGAGATTCACATCGACAGCCCCCCCCATCAACACTTTCCTTCGGCAGACAGCCGACCTTCTCGGCCGTCGTAGGTCGCTCATCGCCTTTTATCAGGGATGTGGGGAGAGTACACCAAACGCCCTCGACAGAAGGCAGGAGAGGAAAAAAATACAAAATAATTGCCTTAAATAATATGTTGTTTTGTGGGTGACGGACGTTTCACTCCCTCCTTTATCCTCGTGGAAGTCGGGAGTTTTTGTTTTTCGGCTGATCATAATAACACAGAAGGAAAAAGTCTCAAGTGATGACAGGGGTATCAAAGTGTTGTCGGTTCGAGCGGGAGAGCAGAGCTGTCGGAGCAAACAGAGGGCGAAGTTTTCAACTGGGACTTGTAAGCGCGGGGTGGGGTGGGGCAAGGGGAGTCCTCAACATAACGTGCGCTGAAGGCAGAGTCGAAGGCGTGTCACAGAGCAACGTTGTCATTAAAGGAATACAATATTGTGCCACAGCATCTTACTGTGCCAGTCAGCGATATATGTGTTGTCGTTTCGCTCACAAATGTACTTCATGTAAGTCGCTTTGGAGCAAAAGCGTCTGCCAAATGCTGTGTCGATGTAAATGTAACACCGGCTTACCGCTAACAATACGCCCGAGCCAATCCGGTGATAGTAGCCGACATAGGAGTCCACATTAGGAAACGTGGAGCAGGGGGGCGTGGCTTGGCGTCAGCAAGGGGGGCGCGGGTATCGACACCGCTGTGAGGGATGGGCCTTAATGAGTTTGTGAATCCATCTACTCATCCGTGTCTGCTCCACTCCCCGCCACCCCACCCCACCCCACCACCACCCTCCACACCCACCACCCTCCACCACCCCCCACAGTGAGGATGGGTCTCGGTCAATAAAGAACAACACTGCATGCAGCAGCAGAAGGAGGGGCCACCTCACGTAAACCCACGATGTCAACACACTCGTGGCATCTCCGCCGTGGCTTTCGGAAGGGCACCACACCATATTGAACACTTGCATATTCCAACGCTTATGCGGCACGACACACAGACACAAACACACACACACACACACACACACACACACACACACACACACACTCATGCATCTCATATTATTCTGAGTGGGTACCGCCTAATTACTGTACCTCTGGTTAGCGATAGGAAAGTGCCACAGTGGCAAATTAGCACGTTAAAGATGGCCTGCTTACAACAGGCAGAGACGGGCCAATTAAAGAAGGGCCCCCAATTGAATGGAACCAGCCGCATTGTGTGTGTGTGTGTGTGTGTGTGTGTGTGTGTGTGTGTGGTGTTGTGTGTGTGTGTGTGTGTGTGTGTGTGTGTGTGTGTCGCTTTGACTGCCGCCTCATTGTGGGACAGAAGTAAAATGAATCAATTCATCTAACGGCCATCACTGAGTAAAATGCCAATAGCTTATTGGACGATGAAAAAGCGGTGATGTCGTCTCGTGGGGAGGGGGGGGGGGGGTGACACACTAATACACAACGTGTGCGAAGTTGCCGTTTGTGAGTGTGAACCAAGCCTGCCTGCAATATTGTGTTAATAAATGATAACGCTTGACACACACACACACACACACACAGGCACACAAATGTCAGCCACCCACTTAAAATGCACACACATACATAAAGACACACACATACACATACACACACACACACACACACCCACCCACAGAGTCTTACAAATGTGCACAGTTCGAATCACGCCGTCGGGTCCTTCATTAATTGTACACTGGATTCAAACTATTTTAATAACATTAATAATGAATGAACAATTAAATAGAAGACACCTGCAGAATGCGCACGGAAGCCCCCCCCCCCCCCCCCACACACACAAGCCACAGCCACACGCACACACACACACACACACACACACGCCCTTCCCCCTCTCTCCTACAAACACACACACACACACACACACACACACACACACACACACACACACACACACACACAGTACACAGACACCATCGTCGCAATCTCTAACGAGTGACAAACAAGGACTCCATTCCACTCCATTAGACTGCGTGTGCGGCCATATGTTTTTAATTGGTTGATCATATGCCAACATACTCACCACCCCCCCCCCCCCCCCCCACTCTTGTCACGCTACGACTCTGAGGTAGCTAACAATTAACCCCCCCCCCCCCCCCCCCCGCCCCACCACACCACACACACCACACACACACACACACACAACACACACACACACACACACACACACACACACACACACCGGAATAAACTAAACCTGCCGGCATGGGAAATAAACATATAGACACCCCAGCACACCCGGCTGGGTAGTGGGGACTGCTCCGAAACATTATTATTAAAGATCACACAGCGCTGAGCGAAATGATTCGCTCCGCCACGTTCACCGCCATGTTCTCTCTCTCCCTCTCTCTCTCTCCCCCTCTCCCCCTCTCTCTCTCTCTCTCTCTCTCTCTCTCTCCTTCTATTCTTTCGTTCCTCTTTCCGCGCTCCCTTGTCGTTTGTGTTTCCCCTTGTCTCGGTGGAACCGCTCCATATGTTTGCAATCGCTCAGTTGCCCCGCCCCCCGCCCCACACTCCCGCCTCCTCCCCCCTCCCTCCCTCCCCCCCCCCCTACAGTCTGCACAGATCATTTAGCCGCAGCGCCTCATACATTTCAATTAGTGACCCACCTAGCGCACCTAGCGTAGCTCCCGCGGATGCGTCGCCCGGGCGATATTGATTGCTCGGGGGCGTCGCCCACACGAATGAGCGCACCGCGCAGCCACTTATGATGGATCTGTTAGCGGGCGCGCCGCGTTTGTCTCGCTGTTTAAGGCGGGGAGGTTATAAGAGAGACGTTTTTTTCCGGTACATCTCACGGTAATTTGATCGATTGCTACAGGTGAACGAACACGTACGACACTGGCCAATTACGCACTCAAGAAGACCTTACAAGGGGTGACGAGTGTGATTTTGTACGTCGCAAACAGAATCCAGTGGAAACATTAAACCTCATAACCGCTCAAAACAACAATGCGGCGGTTATAAATAAACCTTCCATGTCGGACATCGAGACTGGAGATCTGGGACCTGGGATATCTTTATCGTTGAGTAAAGCGATATCGTAATGATGATCGTGATGTCGCTATAAAAAAAATAAAGAGTAAAGCGATCCTGTAATTAAGTGGTGGCATTAGACAACTCTAACTCTAACTCCTGCAAGGGGTGAAATGAACACGATAATGGCACTCGCTGCTCGATCATTATACCCACACATTCCTAAATTGTTTATCCATCGCATAATTGTTTTTTTGGGAATTTGTTGTTGTTTGTCCACCGGAAAAAGAAAAACGATCAAAGCGCCCGTGCCGTCCTGAAATCGCGTGACTCCCTATCTAGCGCCATCGCATCCACATCAACCTCAAGATTCAATTACCGCCTGCGTTAAAGAATGACCACAGGGGGGGCGCCGACACAGCCTGCTGCTTGTCAGTCAGACCCTAGCCACCGCCGCTGCCGCCACCGCCACCGCCACAAGCATCCGTTCCCCTTCTCGTGCTGATGTCCCCTTGGCTTCAAGAGATCCATCAATCAATCCATCAATCAACGGTGACGGGGGGGTCAGGGTCGACACGTCAAGATCAGCGCCACCCCACCCCCCCCCTATAACGCGCCCTCACGCAAAATGCAGGTATGGGAATGCATGTGTTTGGGCGATGTGACCAGACTACTCCACCACCAGCACCACCCCCACCAGCAGCACCACCACCACCACCTCCACCTTCACGACCATCACCACCACCTCCACCACCACGAGGGGCACATTTACCACAAGGACAAAAACGTGGCGCCGTATCCGTCTGTGTTGCTTTCAATCAATCATCTGTGCGTTCGATCGTTCAAGCGTTCCCCCTGAACCACCAGGCGTCGTGTACGGGGAAGTTAAATCAAGCGAGCTGCTGCGCCCGTACACAAAAGAACGCAAATAGACGCGCTGAAACTTTTTGATTGCGTCTCAGTATAATCCCAAACGATTCGCCCATAAAGTCCTGATCGGGGGGGAAATGACTCGAGAGCGGTGGCGGTGGCGGGTGGGGGTGGGTGAGGTTGTGGGGGGGGATGCGTGGCTTAACACTGACGGATGGCCGGCCGTCAAGTTGATTGTGTTGCTCTGAGCCCCCCCCCCCCCCCCCAGTTATAAAGATACATGTCCCATCCCGGGCGGCCCATCCCTATTCATGGTTGCCGTGGCAGTGGCGGCGGTGGCGGTTACGGAGGGAAAAGGCCGGCGCCATGGCCACAGCCACCTGACATTTCCAGTAATTATCTTTATGGAGATGGGAGTCCTCTCTATTTAAGTGAGGGGGGTTGAGGAGGTTGATCAAAACAAATGGCTTCCCCTCTCCAGACTGCTGGCCTGGCTGGCAGGGCGGGCGGGCGCTGGCCGGGGGGGGAAGGATACTGATACTGTGAGCCTGTCCCCCCTTTTCTCTTTTTGGGATGACCAAAGAACAAAAGAACAATTTGGGGGCGAAAGTCGTCGCCACTCGTGTGACTTGCTACTCGCCTCTCGTTGTAAAGTGCATCGCTGCAAAAAAAAAAGAAAAGAAAAGAAGCAAAGTCTCGTTGTTTTTGGCAGGGCCACAAATGTTACATGAATGCTAATAAAATGCTAACGCTAACAATAGGGGACACAACAAGATGACAACAAACCCCCCAAAAAAACTGGAAAAGCAGGCAGTATTTTGGCCTCGTGGAATACAGCCTATTACTTCTCTGGTGCATCTGCCACTGCGTTGCTTTAATTTCATTTTATCCCTCTGTCTTGCTCGTTCCCTCTCTCACTCAATCCATTACGCACGCACACACACACACACACACACACACAAATACACACACCGAAACACACACACACACCGCAACACACACACACACAGAAGCACACACACACACACACATCTACCCAAACACACACACACAGAAACACACACACACACACGCACACACACACACATATCGAAAAACACACACACACACACACACACACACACACACACACACAGTCACGGGGCGGTCACGGCGGCCGCGCCTGCGTCACACTACTATGGGCGCACTAATGACAGCCTTAATGGAGAACAAAACGGGCCCTCCAGGGAGTGTGATGGTCAGGCCAGCCATTACTGAGTCACTCAATAGCACCCTGATTGACTCCCCTGCCTCTTTATGGGCCTGTTAAACCTGCAGAGGAGTCTCCTCCACCCTGCTCCGCACCACCACCACCACCACCACCACCACCACCGCCACCGCTGGCCTGGTTATTTATCTGGGGGGGTCTGGCAACGGCAACATCAGTCGCGGGCGGCTACAGCTACCGCTAGTACCGCTCTAGGTGGACGGGAAACGTGACGGAGCTGCCGAGAGGTGCTTACGATAAGGTGTCTGTGGCGGTATGTACGTGTGTGTGTGTGTGTGTGTGTGTGTGTGTGTGTGTGTGTGTGTGTGTGTCGTGTGGTGTGTTGTGTGTATGTGTCCACTGTGGAAGTTGAGGAAGAAAGGAAGATATGAGTCTTCATTGTCATTCGGCCGCCACACGTACATGTGCATATACTGTATATGGATCTACGTACGTATGTATGTCCTGTATATATGCTCTGGCCTACTTGCATGTGTGCAGAGCATGCGGGTGTGTGTGTGTGTGTGTGTGTGTGTGTGTGTGTGTGTGTGTGTGTGTGTGTGTGTGTGTGTGTGTGTGCGCGCACATACACACTTATATATGGATGTGTCTTTGTGTGTGAGAGCGAGCGTGTGTGTGTGTGTGCATGCTCTGCACACATGCAAGTAGGCCAGAGCATACATACAGGACATACATACGTACGTAGATCCGAATGCGCTCTTGTAAATGCACACACACGCACACACACACACACACACACACACACACACACACCCACGCGGGCAAGTGTGCAACACACAGCGAGATACTGGAGGAGATTCCACTCCGATGAGCCGCATTCCATCACCCTCTCTCCCACTCCTCTCCCACTCCTCTCCCTCCCTCCTCCCTCCCCGAGTTCCTTCTACTTGGGGGAATCTGATCACCTCCTAATGTGCGGCTTAGAAAACTGTAATGCAATAGACGGCCAACATATATTTCCCCGGTGGGCGCGCTCCGAACTTTTTTCGGTCCTCCTCCTCCTCCTCTGCCACGACCGTGCAGCATGGAACCCAGCTAGATGTGGGTGGGGAGGTGGGGGGGGGCTCAGAGGATAATGAGGGGTGATGGCAAGAGACCAGCAGGTTTGCCCTAACCCGGGATATATAAACACAAGGTAATGTTATCCAGATGATTCAAATGTGACCGACGGAGGAATCGATGTGTCTCGTGTAGGAGGGGCTGTGGTGGTGTGTGTGTGTGTGTGTGTGTGTGTGGGGGGGGGGGGGGGGGCGAGTGGTGGTGGGTGGGGGCGGGGCGGGTGGGGGGGGGGCTTAACCCAGGGTTCGAAAGGGGCGGTGGAAAGCTGAGAAGTGGGTGGTTTTGCAGCTGGGCGGCCAGACAGACCGACCGGATAAAAAAAGGCCAGACACCACATCCTCCAGCAGTTGAGGACGTCCCCTGTCTCTCCTCGACAGGGGACACGGGGGGTCGGAGCCCCGACATCTATTCCAATGAAAGACAGAGAAGAGAGAGAGAAGAGGAGAGGAGGATGGGGCTCTACTTGACAAAGGTTCTAGTTACTAGCATTGCTCCTGCTTCGCCATCTTTGGCAAGGATAGCCAAGAGAGAGAGAGAGAGAGAGAGAGAGAGAGAGAGAGAGAGAGAGAGCGAGAGAGAGAGAGAGAGAGAGGAGGATGGGCTTCTACTGACAAAGGTTCTAGTACTAGCATTGCTTCCTGCTTCGCCATTTTGGCAAGGATAGCGCAAGAGAGAGAGAGAGAGAGAGAGAGAGAGAGAGAGAGAGAGAGAGAGAGAGAGAGAGAGAGAGAGAGAGAGAGAGCAGACGTCAAAGCACCACCTGCTTGCCTGCGTGGAAATGATTGACAGATGAAAGGGAGGGGATAGTTTTCGCGGAGACATGCTGACTGACACATACACATGCATGCGTGCGTGTGCGTGCGTATACACACACACACACACACACACACACACACACACACACACACGGACATGCATGCATGTGCACACAAACAGGCAAGAGACAGAAGAGACACACACCACACACATCACTTCATGGTTGTCATGCTGGGAGGCGGGGAGTGAGAAAAGAGAGAGGGAGAAAGCAGTCCTGTGAAGATGATGCTGGCTGGTTTGTTCTCCGTGGGCACATGAGGGTGGTTGGTGGGTGGGGAGGGGGGGGGCGGGTGGCGGGGGGGGGGGAGGTGGGGGGGGGGGTAAGAGGGGTGGGGTGGAAGCGAGAATGAGAGGAACAATCACACACTAAATCAGGAAGCATGAGATCTGCCCCCAGGCCCTGCTGATTTAGTCTGTCTTCTTACCACCGGCGTATTAACACTCGCTGGCTAGCTGCTCATGTGGACTTCCCTTCCCTTCCCTTCCCAGTGCAGGCCTCAGCCATCGCTTACTGACACACACACACACACACACAACAGCACGCACATGCATGCGCACGCACACACACACACACACAGCGTTGTATTATCATCTGTTATGACTTCTCTGAATGTTATATATTTGTCCTTGTGCAGCCATACAAATACATTGTATTTACTTACTTACACACACTTACACACACACACACACACACACACACACACACACTTACACACACAGACACAGACACACACACACACACACACGGCACGCAACACTAATCTATGTCTATGAATGCACAGAATGCATCGGATTGTCTGTGCTTGTGCATGAACTTGAGCGCGGACACACACACACACACACACACACACACACACACACACACACACACACACCACACGTGGCACAGGGCACAAACACAAGCACAGGATAGAGACATTATCTCCAGCCATACTGTCATCCATCCATCCACCCATGGAGACATCCACAGAGAGGTACGTCGGTGACAGAGGAGAGAGATGGAAGCACACCTGCTCCTCCTCTGGTGAGGTGTGGATATATATGAACTAAGTGAGCGCTTAGATAACACCTGTCTAGCACGTAGCAGGAGCACTATAACCCCATCATAGTACCGTGTGTACCATCTATATACAGTATGTATGTACAGTATATACAGGATATATACAGTATATATATATATGCGTGTGTGTGTGTGTGTGTGTGTGTGTGTGTGTGTGTGTGTGTGTGTGTGTGTGTGTGTGTGTGTGTGTGTGTGTGTGTGTGTGTGTGTGTGTGTGTGTGTGAATAAGTGTGAGGCATACAAAGTCTGGTAAGGCTGACAAGGGTGGGTGTGAGAGAGAGAAAGTGAGATAGAGAGAGAGTGAGAGAGAGAGAGAAAACGAGCGAGGGGGAGAGGGTGTTAGAGAGTGAAAGAGAGAGAGAGAGCGAGTGAGAGAAAGAGAGGGATAGAGAGAGAGAGAGAGAGAGAGAGAGAGAGAGAGAGAGAGAGAGAACGAGCAAGGGGGAGAGGGTGTTAGAGAGTGAGAGAGAGAGAGAGAGAGAGAGAGAGCAAGGGGGAGAGGGTGTTAGAGAGAGAGAGAGAGAGAGAGAGAGAGAGAGAGAGAGAGAGAGAGCGTGGGCGCCACACATGATACTTGGAGGAAATGCATCACTTGCGAAAAAGGAGCCAGGTGTAAGACAGGGCCGTGCATACATTCTCAAACGGGGCTGTGTGGAGAGTGTTTGTTAGACACGCCCGGCAGGGTTTGTGTACGAGTGTGTGTGTGTGTGTGTGTGTGTGTGTGTGTGTGTGTGTGTGTGTGTGTGTGTGTGTGTGTGTGTGTGTGTGTGTGTGTGTGTGTGAATAGAGGGGAGGGGGAGAGGGAGGAGGGTGGGGGAGTTAGATGAGCACCACTCAGAGAACATCTTTTAAAACATTTTTAAAACACAAACCCTGCGGAGGGCGGCGGCTTGTCATCGTTAGTGATAGCATCACGGTTAGCCGCGACAAAATGAGCCATCATTCGGCGCTCATCTTAGACGGTGGCTAATTGCGTTTTTTTTTTTGTGGGGGGATCGCTGATGTTCGTCAAGCGGCGTATTTCCTCATCATCTCAGATGTCTAGCTGTTACTTAAGAGAGAGACGCTTTGATGGGTTTTCGTTCTCTTGTACTCTCATGTCCTGCGCTTTCTGTCAACATCGTGTTATCTTTTAGCAAATTTCAGCTTGAAATCCTTGAACTCTGAACCTATTGAAGTATTGTGATGGTGAATGTCCCTGGCTTCCATTAGCATAGTACGTAGCATATGTTGTGAATTCATCATTGTGCTAGCCTAGGCTAGGCTAGGCTAGGCTACGCAGCGGGCTCTGTCCACCGCATCGACGGCTGTAGTTTCATAAAAGGATTTGAAACAACGCGTGCGGAAA
>PIJE02000569.1:144133-287968 GCA_002895965.2 Coryphaenoides rupestris | reverse complement strand
GCCATCAGCTTCTTTTAATTCAAAGTGTATCAGCGGCATTATTCAGTGATCGAAAAGGAAGCTCTTGCTCTTGTTCTGGCCCTTCAACATTTTGATGTTTATGTTGGGTCAGGTACTCGTTTGGTAGTCTACACTGACCACAACCCATTGACCTTTTTGCGCTCACTGCAAAATCCAAATCAAAGGTTAATGCGTTGGGCCTTATTTTTGCAACCCTACCATCTTGATATCCGCCATATTAAAGGCAAAGATAACATTGTGGCAGATGCATTGTCACATGCACCTTGGTCGTAAAATGACCAAGGTGTCTTGCTAAAATGTCTGGCTATTAAATAAATTGCTGTTCATCTGTCATTTCTCCATTCCAGCCTGCGGTCCCAATCTCATGGTCTCTTAAATGTGCTTCTTTTGGATCCAAAGTTGCTGGGTCATGAGGATGGGAAGCGTTGGTGAGATAATGGGAGATGATGGGGGAATATTGCATGGTTTAATAATAATATGAGGTGTTAGGGTTGTTGGCCATTTCTAGTAAAATAAGTGTTAATGGTTAAGAAAAATTGGATTATAAATTGTAAATTTCGATTATGAAAAAAAATAGTTTGTTGTATTAACCTTGACTGTCTTCCAGGGTCAGAGGTGGTACCTCTTTCTTAAGGGGGGGGGGTGTGATGGCCTCTAGAGGCCATCCTGCTTATGGCAGGCTCCTGTTCCTGCCATCTGCAGGTTCCTGTTTGCCTGGAGGGGGAGCGGCTCGTTACGGGGAATGGCTTGCACCTGGCTGGGTGTGGCTCCACTTAAATACTGTGATTTGACAGCCATTCCTCCTCTGCTCTCTGCCCTCTGCCCTCTGCTCTCTGCTCTCCACTCCAGCCAGACCAGTGGCATCAGGTCCTTGTTGTCTGGTCTTTGGGCCATGGGCTGGTTTGCTACGTTGGTTGTATGATTTTTGGTTACAGTAGGTTGATACACTACTGATGATTGATTACTGAGTTACTGATTGCATTCCTTATTAAGTTTATTCAATAAATAAGTTTAAAACTAAGACTGTGTGTGTCTCCATATTTGTCATCTCCTCTGAGCCAGGACGTGACAATGTGATGAACACTGTTGTTAAAACTGTCAACATAATTCGAGCATGAGGGCTCTACCACAGAGAATTTCAAGCTTTCCTAGCTGATGTTGATGCTGAATACGGGGACCTACTCTACCATTCTGATGTGCGCTGGCTAAGTCGCGGCTCCGTGCTGAAAAAGTTTTATTCCCTGAGATCAGAAATCGACCAGTTTTTGAAAGATAAGTACCGACCTCTTCATGAACTGAGTGACCCTCTATTGGCAGACCTGGCTTTTTTAGTTGATCTTAATGATCATCTTAACACACTGAACAAGAGCCTACAAGGCAAAGACCAGCTTGTACCACAACTTTATGGGCACATGAAAGCATTCTGTGTGAAGCTCCGTCTCTTTGAGACACAACTACGCAACTTCAATGTTGCACACTTCCCCACGCTGTCCGAAATCAACATTGCTTTTCCAAAGGCCAATATTTCTGCTAAAAAGGGGAAATATGTGTCTGTGATCACATCTCTCATGACAGAATTCAGTCAGCGCTTCCAAGATTTTTCTAACATTGAGAAAGAAATCAAGCTGTTCTCGACTCAATTCATGGTGGATGCAGAAGAAGTGGAAGAAAGTCTACAATTAGAACTTATCGAAATGCAGTGTGACAATTCTCTGCAGAATCAACATCAGCTTCTCTCCCTACCCGACTTCTAGCAGAGCTTGGAAAAGGCCAAGTTTCCTCGCAAAAAGAATGATGATTCTGTTCAGCTCAACATACATACCGTAAATCCTCTAATAGTGGCCTGTATTACATTAAAGGCCGGTCTCTCATAATGGCCGGGGGCGTGGTCAACACGGACAAATAAAGGCCGGCCTCCAATACAGGCCAGGTCAAAAAACGTAGAAAAAACACGACGGTTAATACGGTAAACTCCTGGTGCCTGTTATACATCGGTAATGTAACTACGGTAGTTTGAATTACCTGTGCAAGCCTGAATTTCCCAGAACACAACATGTCTACATAACACAGAGCTACCAGAGAAGAGAAAACAAACATGGCGCCGACCAGACGAAAGTAATATAAGCCTGCCTCCAACAAAGGCCTGGTGCTCTTTGCGGCTCAGTAAATAAAGGCCCCGGCCAATATTAGAGGATTTACGGGATGTGAGCAAACATTTTCTCTGTTAACTTTGAACAAAAGCAGATTGAGAACCAAAATGACCGACAGCCATCTCTGTGATGTCCTTCGCATCTGTTACGGCCTTGAGCCGACCGCATTGTCTCCCCTCCCTCTGCATGCGCTACCCCTCCTGTTTTCCTCCAAAGCAGCTCAAGTGGGCGGGTCCTTTCATCCCCTGATTAGCCCTGGCGGCTGAGTGGTGCTGCGCCCAGCCAACCCATCCACCTCCAGTCCAAAAGTTGAGTTTGTCTGGACAGCAGAGTGTCAGCACGCGTTTGAGAGTGTAAAGTCTCTCCTCACTCACGCCCCTGTGCTGGCTGCCCCTGACTTCACAACACCCTTTAAACTGGAGGTGGATGCCAGTGCGGTGGGCGCGGGAGCCGTCCTTCTGCAGGAGGATGCAGGGGGGATTGACCATCCGGTGAGTTACTTCTCCAAAAAGTTTGATATCCATCAGGCCAACTATTCCACCATTGAGAAGGAAACACTTGCCTTGCTGTTAGCTCTCCAACATTTTGAAGTATACGTCGGGTCTAGTTCGTTACCGATAGTGGTTTATACAGACCATAATCCGCTTGTGTTCCTCACGCGCATGTACAACCAGAACCAGCGCCTCATGCGCTGGGCGCTAGCTATGCAGGATTACAGCCTTGAAATTCGGCACAAAAAGGGGAGTGAAAATGTGGTAGCTGATGCCCTGTCCAGGTTATAGAAAGAAAATTATATATATAATTATTATATATATATATTATATAATATAATTATTTGTAATTTAGAAAATGGATTTTGATAGACGGTGGTCACCATTTTAAGGGGGGGAATGTTACGGCCTTGAGCCGACCGTATTGTCTCCCCTCCCTCTGCATGCGCTACCCCTCCTGTTTTCCTCCAAAGCAGCTCAAGTGGGCGGGTCCTTCCAGCCCCGGAGTAGCCCTGGCGGCTGAGTGGTGCTGCGCCCAGCCAACCGGAGAGCGACAGCGCCGTGGAGGCGTGTAAAAGTCCGATGCGCCCGACAAGCGGCGGCAGACACCTGCAGGGAACTGAGGCGTGTAGTCGCATTCTGTTGTCCGTTAGATTGTGTGTTCCCAGATTTGGGCCAGGGTAAGAGGGATCTCTCCTGAACTGATTTTGTTTGCACTCCCATTTAGGTTTTCACTGTTTAGACACACTAGGTTTAGGGGGTGCTGATCATTTGTATTTCTGTTTCTTTATGCTAGAGTAGCCAGTTAGGTTTTGGTTTAGGACTATTCGGGTTTAGTAATTAAATAGATAGCTCCCTTTTATTTTAAGGAGTTCTCTTTTTGTTATAGTTGTTTCTTTGCTTTGACGGCACCTAACGGCCCTTTTCTGTTGGTTGTTCCTTACTATTCCTTTGTCGGATTGTAATAAATCGCAATAATTACAATCCCAATCCATCGGGTTGTGTGTGTTACTTCCCTTTCCCCCCCCCCAACGAGTAGGGTTCGTAACAGCATCTCAACCACCAAACTTATTCCTGACCTGCCAGCCATCCTTCAGTCCAAAGCTCAGCATCACTGCTCCCACTGAGTGCAACGCTGTTCCCATTATTGGTGAGTTAAAAATATACTGCACAGTATTCATGCATTAATAAGCCCAATTACTTAATAAATTCAGTCAATTAATGTCAATTAACAAGTTTGAAATATACCCATTCCCCTTCCCCCCCCCCCCTTTATACAGGGCTGTGAAGCTGATCACCATCCTGACTAAGAAGCAATCTGAGGCTGCTGTTTTGAGAATGTGCAGTCAACCATTTTTGTAACAAAATAAATAAAAACCCATTAATGGAAAGCTGATGTAGGCTGTTTTTTTCTTTAAGCATATTCAATTATCCAGCACAATTTATCTATATTTGATTGATTTTGCTAACTTTAATACACTAGAGGTGAGGCGATATACCCCACCTATAGTGAGTGTCCCAGCCCTTTGTGTATTTTTCTGTATGTGGCCCTTAGTGAAAATAGTTTGGACACCCCTGATATACACTAACCTGTATGTAACAGGGAGAGAGCACGAGCAGGAGCAGAGCACCAAGCTGAGAGCACCGCTGCCCCCACGGAGACGCCAGTCCAGATCACCCTGTTATCATATACTGTATATAATAATACTAGGGCTGTCAACACAAACTATTCATAAGCGAAAGCTGTAGACCTGGAGGACTTTTCGAACATTTATAGTCATCAGTCTGTCAAGCTCTTGAAGTTCACTAATAGGTCACTAATAGGCGGGCCGCGGTCCGTGTCCGGACCCAGGCGCTGTCCTATCCGGACCCGGACCCATAACCAATAAATTATTGAGAATTGGAGCGTTTCGATTTTAACCGCCGCATCTTTTTACAACACTGGCTTGGCGGCCCAATCATGTCATGTGATGCTACTCAGTCAATCAGTGCGTGATTAGAAACAAACATACACACGGAGAGACGAGAAGAGAGAACAGTTGGTGTATGGCGTGCTCTAAAAAGAGAAAGGTAGACGCCGAAAACAGAGCCTTTAATGAAGAATGTTCATTCTTCCTACAGGGAGTTCAAAACAAGTATGTCTCATTTGTTCCGGACTGTGGCATATTACAAGCGGCAATGTGAAGCGTCACTACGAGACAAAGCACAAATCTAGAGCTCACTTCTCTCACCGAGAGAAGTGGAATGGGATATAAGAGAAAAATAAAGAGAAAAGGAAGTGTTAAAGCAGTTCTGTTGTCAAGATGTGTTGAAATTGTTAATTCTAAAATTGGTTGAGACTTTGAAATGGAGTTGACAAAAAAGAAGAAAAAGGGAAACTCAAGCTAGTTAGTTTTTTTTACTATTCTAAAATGAATCACTTTATTTCTTTAAAATGCAGTTTTCAACAGCTCTCTGTTATGTTTGTTTTAATGCAGCCCTTATTTTACTTGAAATAAGAAATAAGAAAATAAGACATTTTACTAAGGTGAGCTAAGTTTTTCTCATTTTATTGTGTTACCTTTGTGGCAGTGTCTCCAAGTTTCTCCTCCGGAGTAGTCTGTACCATAAATAACATTTTACATGAATTAACTAAGTAATCTGGTTGTTGTGGTGCGCTCCTCCCCAGAGCCCGAACATTCCAGAGATTTCCGAGCGAGCGAGACACGCCCTGCGGAGGCGAGTACGTGGGGCACCAGGTGTAGCGAATCGTAATCAGGACGCAGCAGCTACTTAAGTCCTTCCTGAACAATGATCGGTGCTAGAACGTACTACCCCCTCGTCACTAACTCCCCGGTGTTCTCCTTCCTCGCTCCTACGTCTTCCTCGTCTCCGTGATTACCCTTGTCGATCCCGTGTCCTCCTCGATCCTCGCTCCAGTGTCTCCCTCGTCATTCTACGGACCCCTACCCGCCTCGGACCCTCTCCACGCTCCTCTACCTGGACTCCCCTTTTCCCGCGGACGGACCCCCTCAGAAACCCCTGACCCCCGGACTGCCCCTGACTCTCCCTAAGCCTCCTCGCTAAGTATTTTGTTGTGAGATTAGTTTTTTTGATATATATTTATATATATTGTTTTATATAGATATTATAGATATATATATATAGGTAACCATAATTTTCCTACTAGTCACGTTCCCTGTGAATATATTAAATATCCGTGGAACTTACTTGTGTCTGTTTCTCCCTTTGTTTACTCACTGACTCCTGATCGTGTCTGGGTCGCAACTGTTATGGTGCACTCCTCCCCAGAGCGCACCGCGTCATCACCAGCGGCTCGGGATCCCAGCCCGAACAATCCCGAGGCTCCCGAGCGAGCGAGACACGCCCTGCGGAGGCGAGTCCGTGGGGCGCCAGGTGTAGCGGATGATAATCAAGACACCGCAGATACTTAAGCCCGTTCTGAACAATGAGACTTTGCTAGAACGTACTACCCCCGCGTCACTAGCTCCCCGGTGTTCTCCTTCCTCGCTCCTACGTCTTCCTCGTCGATCCCGTGTCCTCCTCGATCCTCGCTCCAGTGTCTCCCTCGTCATTCTACGGACCCCTGCCCTCCTCGGACCCTCTCCACGCGCCTCCACCTGAACTCCCCTTTTCCCGCGGACGGACCCCCTTAGAACCCCCTGACCACCGGACTGCCCCCGACTCTCCTTAAGCCCCCTTGCTAAGTATATTTGTTTGTTAGAGTAGTTTTCTTTTCCTTTTGGAATTCTATTAGGTATTTATAGATAGATTTATATATTGTTTTAGATAGCTATTTTTTTTAAACTCCTCCGGAAACTTTTTTTCGTCGATTATTCCTCCCCTTTAATAATACCAATTGGTATTGTATTTATATCGTTGGAAAGCCTATTAGTATTTACATAGGTACAATTGTAAGATAGCATTCGTAAGAGCAACACACTAATTTGAAGGGCCCAAAAAAATGTGCCCAAAATCCCCTGCAATATTCTTCTGTTGGTATTCACTCTCGTTTTGAGCTTCAAGTGCAGGCAGGTGTATGCCAGTCACAAGGTGTGTGTCTGGCACTGATTGGCAACCTAATTGGACAGCACTTGTGTGCATGGGTCTGCAACTTTGTTGGAGTTTGTTTGTGCTCCAAGCATAAACATTGCCACGTTTGTCCTTCAGGATAAGGCCCGTGCAATAGGGCAAGTGGAAGCTGGTGTTCCGGTACGCAGAGTGGCAGCATTATTTGGTGTCAAGACCCTGGTACATTTCCAAACTTAGGACCAAGGTCCGTGAGACTGGTGAGGACAAAGACAGACCACGAAGTGGCGTCCCAGGAAGACAACACCCCAAGAAGACCCGGATTCCTCACCCTTGCTTCACTGAGGAACCGTAGCTTTCCATCCAGAGATTTACAGGCAAGAATTTGCACAACGGTCACCCACAGACCAGATCTCTGATCAGACGGTGAGGAACAGACTGCCACATGGCTGGGTCTTCGTGACTTATAAGGCTGCCATGGAAGCCTGCAATGACTGCCCTTCGCAGTCAGACCCGTTTGCGCTGGTGTCGACAGCACCGACAGTGGAACCTAAGAATGTAGGCTGGCAACGTCCATGTTCAGTGATGAATCAAGGTTCTGTCTGCGGAAGCTGGATGGCAGTGTCCCATGGTGTGGGGCGGTATCTCTCTCACAGGCAAAACAAGAACTTGTCATCATTGAAGGCAATCTCACTGCAAGTGAATATCGGAATGAGATTCTGGAGCCAGTGGCCGATCCCATACTCTCCAGAATCTGGGACCTAACTCCATCCTCCGGATCAACGCTCGCCCCCACAGAGCCATGGATCATCACAGAGTACCTCCAGAATTTGGGAGTGGACGAGGAATGGAATGGCTGCCGTGAGTCCAGACCTCAACCCAATTGAACACTTGTGGGATCAGCTTGGGCGTGCTGTACGTGCAGGTGACAAACGCAACCATGTTGGCTGACTTGCGGCAAATCTGTTTGAGGAATGGGATGCCATCCCACAGCAGTGTGTGACCAGGCTAGTGGACCAGCATGAGGAGGAGGTGCCAGCTGTTGTGACTGCGTATGGATCTTCCACACGCTACTGAGGTCCCTGACAGTGTAAAATGAATAGTGGTAAAAATTGCCAATATGTTTGTTGTTTTTTCCTTATTACTGTGGGTGAGTGCAATCATCCAATCCACCAAGCAACTCAAAACGAGAGTGAATACCAACAGAAGAATATTGCAGGGGATTTTGGCACATTTTTTTGGGCCGCTACCCACACGGTTAGCTGTGTTGCTCATTCCACGAATGCATGATCCTTACAAGTTGTACCTCGTTGTAAAGGTGACTAATCAGGCTTTCCAACGATATAAAATACAATACCAATTGGTATTATTAAAGGGGAGGAATAATCGACCGAAATTACGTTTCCAAACTTTTTTTGAGGAGTTTAGTTATATATTATTTTAGATAGGTATTATAGTTATAGATTATTATATATATATATATTTATATATAGGAGACCCTTGTGTCCCTACTAGTCACGTTCCCTGTATATTCATTAAATATCTGTGGAACCTATACTGGTGTCTGTCTCTCCCTCTGTTTACTCACTGGCTCCTGTTCGTGTCTGGGTCGCAACAGCAACACTGGTCACTGCAGACACTTGTTCCAAGTTACAGTATATTAGGGCTGTCAAAGTTAACACCTTAACGCATTAAGCACATTTCTTTTAACGCCACTAATTATTTTACCACGCGATTAACGCAGGTGTATTGGCCCCGTAGTTTCAGAGTGCATTGGCGTTGTTGTTCGTTGGATGGCGGGCGATTCTAGCGAGCAGAGAAATGGATCAGAAAGAGTGAGTGTGTGAGAGATAGATTCAATGTGTCCATGTTGTTGTGATGCATCAGGTCCATCGTTTTGTGCTAATGGCTGCTTAAAAAAAACGAGATGTTTAGTGAACCTTTACAAGTGTAAAGTTGGACACATTACAGTGTGTTAGTAGGACTCATATTGCTAAGTAATTTGACATTTAACAGGTCAATATGCCAATGTAAGCTTGTTGGGCTTGAGTTCGCCATGCTATGATTTTCAGTATATTTGTTGAGCTTTTTTAATACTAAATGCAGTACAGAGTTTCAAGGTTGTTATTGACAATATTCTGAATAATATTTGTCATTCCAATCATAATAAACATTTGCATAAAGCATATTTGTCCACTCATATGTTGATAAGAGTATTAATAACGTGAAAAATATCCCTTTAAAGGTACATTTAGAACAGATAAAAAAAAATGAATCGCGATTAAATATTTTAATCGATTGACCTAATATATATATATATATACCGTATATATGGTATATATATGCATATACAGTTGCAATCAGAAATATTCAACCCCCCAAAGATTTTAAGGATTTATCAATTAAAGTTTTTTCAAAGAGCAGGATTCTGCTTTGGATGACTTCTTCATGAGTTGAGTGATACATAAAGTCAACACAGAAAATGCCTGATGTAGTATTTGTGTGTAACAGTAGATTTTGTTAAGATAGCCATGTCACAATTATTCAACCCCTATATAATATTGTTGTTATTAAAGATTTCTGGCAGTTTTTATGGCCTAAAGTGGAGTTGAAACATAATTAAGCCTTTGGGAACTCTACCCTGATCCTTCATTTGCTTCAGCTGTGATGCATAGATAAACCCCACCCATGAAGGTCTTCAGTTGCAATCATGGGAAAGACAAAGGAGCTTTCACAAAAGCTGAGAGAGGAGATTATTTCATCACACCTGAAGGGCCTTGGGTATAAGAAGATTTCCCAAAAATTTAACATTCCAAGAGACACCATTATAAGGAAGTTTAAAACTTATGGAACAGCTGCAAACCTGCCTGGCCGTGGAAGAAAGGCCAAAATTTCATCACTGGCCCTTAGCAACTTAGTCAGGACAACTAAGAAAAACCCCCGTGTGACTGCAAGACACCTACAGGATGACCTGATGAAGGCTGGTACAAGTGTTTCAGTGGCAACAATAAGACGTGCACTGAATAAACAAGGACTTCATGGCCGGACTCCAAGACGCACTCCACTCTTGACCACAAGGAACATCAAAAGTCGATTAGAATATGCCAGGAGGAATTTGGATAAGACTACAGAGTTTTGGGAGACAGTTCTATGGACTGATGAAACCAAACTGGAACTGTTTGGACACATGGACCAGCGGTATGTGTGGCGTGCGAAAGGCCAGGCTTATGACCAGAAGAATACCATCCCCACGGTCAAGCATGGAGGTGGGTCACTGATGATGTGGGGCTGTTTTTCTGCATCAGGAACTGGCAATCTTGGTTGTGTAACTGGCATCATGGATTCCCAGAAATACCAGGCCATTTTAAAGAGGAACGTAATGCCTTCTGTTGTCAAATTAAACCTTGGTGATCATTGGACTTTCCAGCAAGACAATGATCCCAAGCACACCTCCAAATCAACCAAAGCTTGGTTGAGCAGAAGATCCTGGAACGTCCTGGAGTGGCCTTCTCAGTCCCCAGATTTGAATCCGATTGAAAATCTTTGGTGGGATTTGAAGAAGGCAGTTGCAGCACGGAAGCCATCAAACATCACTGAGCTAGAGGCTTTTGCATGTGAAGAATGGGCAAAGATTCCAATAGAGAGGTGTAAGAAGCTTGTCAGCACTTACCGAAAACGTTTGTTAGAAGTTATAAAAGCTAAAGGATGCTCCACAAAGTACTGAAGCTGGGGGTTGAATAATATTGCACATGCACGTGTTAAAAGAGTTACATTTTTTAGTTGTACTTCAAAGTTAAGTCAATTTCTGTTGTTACAATTACTCAAATATGTACCAATAAATATCTTTAGTTGTTAAATGAGGGTTTTTGTCATTTATTGTCATTATCTTTCATCCACATCACTATAATGTCCTTTGAGGTGAGGGGGTTGAATATTTCTGATTGCAACTGTACATACACATACACATGCATACATACATACATATACACACACACATACAGTCAGGTCCATAAATATTTGTACATTGACACAATTTTCATCATTTTGGCTCTGTACACCACCACAATGGATTTGAAACAATGAAACAATCAAGATGTGCTTTAAGGGCAGACTTTCAGCTTTAATTTGAGGGTATTTACATCCAAATCAGGTGAACGGTGTAGGAATTACAACACATTTTATATGTGACCCCCCCCCTTTTTAAGGGACCAAACGTAATTGGACAATTGGCTGCTCAGCTGTTCCATGGCCAGGTGTGTGTTATTCCCTTATTTCATTTACAAGGAGCAGATAAAAGGTCTAGAGTTCATTTCAAGTGTGGTATTTGTGTTTTGAATCTGTTGCTGTCAACTCTCAATATGAAGTCCAAAGAGCTGTCACTATCAGTGAAGCAAGCCATCATTAGGCTGAAAAATCAAAACAAACCCATCAGAGATAGCAAAAACATTAGGTGTGGCCAAATCAACTGTTTGGTACATTCTTAAAAAGAAAGAACGCACTGGTGAGCTCAGCAACACCAAAAGACCCGGAAGACCACGGAAAACAACTGTGGTGGATGACAGAAGAATTATTTCCCTGGTGAAGAAAAACCCCTTCACAATAGTTGGCCAGATCAAGAACACTCTCCAGGAGGTAAGCGTATCTGTGTCAAAGTCAACAATCAAGAGAAGACTTCACCAGAGTAAATACAGAGGGTTCACCACAAGATGTAAACCATTGGTGAGCCTCAAAAACAGGAAGTCCAGATTAGAGTTTGCCAAAAAACATCTAAAAGAGCCTGTACAGTTCTGGAACAACATCCTATGGACAGATGAGTCAAAGATCAACTTGTACCAGAATGATGGGAAGAGAAAAGTATGGAGAAGGGAAGGAACTGCTCATGATCCAAAGCATACCACCTCATCAGTGAAGCATGGTGGAGGTAGTGTTATGGCGTGGGCATGTATGGCTGCCAATGGAACTGGTTCCCTTGTATTTATTGATGATGTGACTGCTGACAAAAGCAGCAGGATGAATGGTGAAGTGTTTCAGGCAATATTATCTGCTCATATTCAGCCAAATGCTTCAGAACTCATTGGACGGCGCTTCACAGTGCAGATGGACAATGACCCGAAGCATACTGCGAAAGCAACCAAAGAGTTATTTAAGACAAAGAAGGGGAACGTTCTGCAATGGCCAAGTCAATCACCTGACCTGAATCCAATTGAGCATGCATTTCACTTGCTGAAGACAAAACTGAAGGGAACATGCCCCAAGAACAAGCAGGAACTGAAGACAGTTGCAGTAGAGGCCTGGCAGAGCATCACCAGGGACGAAACCCAGCGTCTGGTGATGTCTATGGGTTCCAGACTTCAGGCTGTCATTGACTGCAAAGGATTTGCAACCAAGTATTAAAAGGGACAATTAGATTTATGATTATGTTAGTTTGTCCAATTACTTTTGGTCCCTTAAAAAGGGGGTCACATATAAAATTTGTTGTAATTCCTACACCGTTCACCTGATTTGGATGTAAATACCCTCAAATGAACGCTGAAAGTCTGCACTTAAAGCAGTGCAGTGTTTCATTTCAAATCCATTGTGGTGGTGTACAGAGCCAAAATGATGAAAATTGTGTCAATGTCCAAATATTTATGGACCTGACTGTATCTAAACATACAGTATGTATGCATGCATGCATTGGAAATATACACATACAGTATATATCTACACCTATACACACATGCATATATACATACTGTACATACAGACAGACATTGAGCGGCACAATATACATAGTATGATGTTTACTGACACAGTATACATAATAGTTGTAAATAGTTGGATATTGAGTATTTTAAACGACCAAGTAAGTACTAAATTAGCTAGCTAATCATAACAACAGAAAAGACGCCTTTACTTCGATGTGTTTCTTCAAATTTGAAGGCCAGAAGCTCGGTGTTTCTGGGCTTGCATAAAACACACCGCATTCTTGATGTTGGGAAGACATGCAATGGTGTAAAAAAACCAAACCCTGACAATTCCCCTCAAATGCAATAACACTAAAGTAACAAGTCCCGTTTTGAAAATGTAAGGATTAGAAAGTACAGATATTCGTGTTAAAATATAGGGAGCAAAAGTAAAAAGTTAGAAAAAAAAAATCTACTTCAGTACAGTAACTCTGTTGCTTTACAAATGGCTGTTGGCCTCCTGACACTCAGCACCACCGTCAGGCTGCAGTGGCTTTTTCAGAGGTAGCCATTGAGAAGGGCACTGATAGGCATTATGCACATACATGAAACATGGGAAGATCGGGCTAATCTAGACACTAATGCACTGGGTTAGTGAGGGTCTTGTGATATTTACAGTTAATATACTGTAAACACTGTTGTTGACAGACAATTTTCATTTGTAATCACATTCACACTATTGACCTCTACAAAGCAAAATAGGCTATCACAAAATATATGTGTTTAATGCCTATTTTTTACAGAACAGGCATTCAAGTTAGAATTATTGTATTTTGTAAAGCACAGAGCAAATGAAGCCTAATCCCATAATAAAATAAAAACCTAAATTTACTTTGGGGTGAAAGAGTGACCTAAGGTCTATTTTATATGAAAGTGGATCTCAAGGACAAGGAAGACTATATTAATATAATTAAATTAACATAATAATAATTATATCAGTATACTGTGTCGTGTGTTCAAACCCAAACAAATTCAAATATCTGTTTTGATTTGAACATGATGTCACATTCTGAGTTGTTGTTGTTGTTGGCCACCCACGGTGATGCAGACTGTTGGCCATTTGAGCTTTGACTTTTCAGAGTTGAGGTCATAGCACCTGAGATTGATCCTGTCGAGTACCTTTTGGTTGCTTTGGAAGATTTTTTGGTGTATTTACCAGTGGTGAATTTTGGTGGATTTAGTGTTGGTGACTTAGAGAGGGACATGGAAAGTGACATGGATAGCAAGCTTTGCATTATTCAAAATATTTTACATGATTAAAAATAGAGCAGTAATAATATTAATGATTATTAATAATATGCTAATCATTATTTGTATTTCTATGCACACACATGATGTTGATGGTAATATTGGCCATTTGAGCATTGACTGTTGAATTGCGACAAGTTGAGAGTTTTCCGCAGTAATCAGGTCCGGGTCAGGATGAAGTGACTGAGGGGGCAGTTAAAAATTGAAGGGGGGCTATTTGTTATACATATTATATATATCTTTTTTTATATATGTTGCAGAAATAAATGCAGACGCAGATAGACAGATTCCACCAATAGACTTTTCACACTTGAATAAATTAACCCAGGGTTAACTTTAACCCTGGGTTATAATAGCCCTGGGTTAATTTATCTCACATTTCACACTAGTTTTCTTTAACCCTGGGCTAACAATTGACCCCGGGTATCAGTGTTCAGGGTTTCACACTGTAAGCTTGTAGGTTAACGTTCTCATTTGCATATTTACTGGGTTATCGAAAGTGATTGGACCGGCCCAGCACGTGACCTTTGTTTACGTTTTAGCTGGCTTACCTGTCAAAATGGTACCATCAAACACAGCTGTGATGGTGATAGTAATTAAACACACAAAAAAGAGCGAGAGAGCGACGAGAGAATAAAAATGAAACTGGAGAAGAGAAGAGTATATGAGGAGGTTTTTGATTTGATTTTAAGTACAGAGAAATTAATGTTCGTCTTTATGTTAACTTCGATGTCAACCATCTTCTCGCCGGCGGCTCGGGGCCATTGTGACCATTGGTGGTCGCCAACGAAACCTTCAACGACACCGACTGGGTTCGACATTTTCGTATGACACGAACAACGTTTGTGCTTCTTGTTAATGCACTGAGACATCGTATTAAAAAAATCGACACTCATCTGCGGGTTGCCATTGGAGTGGAGCAGAGAGTTGCGATAACTCTGTGGCGGCTGGCAACAAACGTTGAGTACAGGACCATCGCACAACTGTTTGGAGTTGGCATCTCCACTGTCTGCACAGTGGTTCATCAGGTAAATTCACATTATATTAAATGCTAGATTCTGATTGCCTGATAGCCGTGCTGTAGTCCCTGGGATTCTCAGCAGGCCAATCAAACAACGACATTACTGTCAATATATGTGTATAAGTGTCAAAATAAGAGTCTGTATAATTAAAGTGCCATATTGAAAGTAAACATTCCATACGTTTGCCTAGGCCCTAGGGGACAAATTATTAGACTGATTTCTGGGGTAGCGCATATGTCTTGGTCATGGGTCTTGTGCCTCCTGTGAATGTACACTTTCACATTTTTGGGGAGTAATGTCTGAGGGCATTGTGGACATTGTGAACACTGGATGCTGACCAGAAAAGTCCACCTAATTTAAGAAGAAATTATGGCACAATAAAGTAACTTTGACTAAAATAAATTAAGTCTAATCGTTTCTCCCATAGGCAAACATTTATGGAATTATTGTTAAAATCAAAAGGGATGAGGTCAAAAAGTGATTGATTTCATATGGAGTTACCATTTAAGTATATCGGTGTAAGCCTACTTTCGCTAGAATTTTTTTTTGTGATCAATTATTTTGATTTCTTCTTTTTTCCGACATGAGGGGGCGATCATGTGAAGTCATTTTTCCGATCATTCCGACACCACATGAACGCAGCATTACTGCACATGTGCGTTTTACTTTTTGACACCTCAACCCTTCTGTAAAGATGAGCGGAGCTAAAAAAAGAAAAGTGGACAGAGAATGTCGAGTGTTTAATAAGGAGTGGACAACTAAATATTTTTTTACCGAACACCGATCAACTGCTGCTGATATGCAAAGAGACTTTAGCGGTTTTTAAAGAATATAATATCAGCCGTCACTTTACCACAAAACATGCTAACTATGCTGGCAAGCAGTCAGAGAAAGAGCGGGAAGCTACTGCTCAGAAATTGGTAGCTAATTTACAGGCTCAACAAAATTGTTTTCATCGTCAAACTGCCATTCAAGAGTCAAGTACCAAGGCGAGTTTTATGTTGTCGTTCAAATTAGCAAAGGCCAGCAAGCCTCTGTCTGAAGGCGAGTTTTTAAAAGAATGTATGGTGGAGACAGCAGGTGTCTTGTGTCCAGAGACCAAAGACAAATTTGAAAAAAATCAGTTTATCACGCAAGACAGTGACTCGCCGTGTGGAACTGATAGACGAAGATCTAACCAGCAACTTAAACAGAAAGGCGGAGTCGTTCACGTTTTATTCATTAGCACTGGATGAAAGCAACGATGTAAAAGACACTGCTCAGCTCCTCATTTTTATTCGAGGAATTAACGATACTTTTGAAATAACGGAGGAGTTTTTGACAATGGAGTCTCTGAAAGGAACAACACGGGGGGAAGACTTGTATGACCGGGTGTCTACTGTCATCGAAAATTTGAAGCTCCCTTGGAGTAAACTTATCAACGTCACCACAGATGGATCTCCAAATTATTATTATTATTATTATTATTTTTTTTTTGAAAATGTTGCTGTCTTTTAATTACAACACTTACATTACATTCATCATATGACTTATTTTCCATCCCCTTCTATTACATTACATTTGACCAACACATAAGTAGATATCTAATCTTTACATCATATCTATTGCTTTTAAGACTCTAATTGCAGGATGGAATGAGCTGGATTGCTACAGAGTGTTTATCTCCCTGTGTGACTTAACAAACCTTCCAAGAAAAATTGAGGTTGTTGTCAATGGAAAACCAGGTGTGTGTACAGGTTAAGCACAGTGTCTACAGTTACATCGGGAAGAATGGTATTGTAGCAGAACTCTTTGGGGAAGTGTTCAAATTAAATGTTCCATGATAATCTCGGGGAATTCATCCTATGCAAATAAGATATTTTGATCATTCTAATTGAAAAAAAGAAACAACACAACATGCTGTCGGCAAGTGAAATATACTGTATGGATCTTCAGGCTAACAGAGGACTCCTCAACAGAGTGACATTTATTTCCTAAAGGGTCTGTAGGTAGGATTTGTTTGAGTTCTAAATAGAGAGTACAAAAGGGTAACCCACATTTCTCCACCATTGAAGAGTGATGCATTTCAGGACCTGTGATGGGCAGTGCAACTTACCCAAACCAATCAGGCAAGAGGAGGGGAGTGGTCTCAATCTAAATCAGAAGCAGGGGCGAGGTCAACCACAACAGATATCCCCACAGAGCATTTCACTCACCGATAGCTGACGGGTTGGCAATGGCAACAAATCACACTCAAATTACAGCTCTGAAATCTTACCTACAGCATGTTATGTTGTTTCTTCTTTTTTTTTTTTTTTTTTTTTTAAATCTGTTTATTAGGTTTTGCAATTTTTCTCACATTAAACAAACAGTCATACATATGCATCCCCCCTCCCTCCCTCCCTCCCTCCCTCCCGTCCCCTTAGCAGAGATAAACAGGAATTAGGAGATCTTCGAATACAAAATAGGTAATTGGCAGAGTGCAAAAACAAAAGACATGAAACAAAACAAAAATAAAATAAAAATACAATAACAAAGTATGTATGCAGAACATTCTATCTAACATTGTATGGCTTTAGTTATCCCCATCCTCTGAAGCAACTGTTAAGGTCTTTGCATAGTCTAGAAAAGGTGTCCATGTTTTCTCAAAGTTTCTCAGTGAACCTTTCAGGGAGAATCTAATCTTCTCTAGCTTGATGAAATGTAATATATCCTTGATCCATCTAGAATGGGTAGGTGGCAATACGTGTTTCCATTTAAGAAGTATGAGGCGTCTAGCTAAGAGAGAGGTAAAAGACATAATCCCATTAAGACGCAAGGGAGCATTGGTCCCAGGGGGAGCACCAAACAGGGCTGTAAGAGGATCAGGTGGAACGTCCACACCAGAAATATCCCCAAAGGTTTTAAAAATGTCTGTCCAGAAATCAGATAGGCGGGGACAAGTCCAGAACATGTGAATCAGGTCAGCAGGTGATTGTCCACAACGGTTACATGCATCACTTGTGCAGATATATACAAAAGTAAGTCATCTGCATACAAGGACACTTTGTGGGTGACCCCACCTCTCGCAATACCCTCAAACCCTGCCCTCACTGCGAAGCCAGATGGCTAAAGGTTCAATAGCAATCGCGAACAGCAATGGGGACAAAGGACAACCTTGTTTTGTGCCACGTTTGAGAGGAAAGAAAGGTGAATGTAGGTCCATTAGGTGGATAACTGAAGCTACAGGGGCCGAATATAAAAGTTGAATCCCATGAAATAAATCTTTACTAAAACCCCATCTTTCCCAGGACAAAAAAAAGGTATGTCCATTCTACCCTATCCGAAGGCCTTTTCTGCATCCAACGAAAGGACAAATTCGGGGATTCAGAGCTTGGTGCATGAATATTATGTCAAGCAATCGCCTTGTGTTAAAGAAAGATGTCTCCCCTGAATAAAGCCTGTTTGATCAGTCGATATCAGGTCTGGGACCACTCGTCGGAGACGGTTATAAAGGACTTTAGCTAAAATTTTCTGGTCAACGTTTAGAAGTGAGATTGGTCTCCTACTGCTACAAAGAAGCGGGTCCTTAATCTTTCTTAAGCAAACAGGGTTATAGAGGCTTGAGATAGTGTTCCTGGCAGCCGACCATTCAGAAATGATTCATTATACATGCTTTGTAATTCGGGGGATAACAAGGTGAGAAAATGTTTTAATAAAATTCCACAGTGTATCCGTCAGGCCCTGGGGACTTGGCCATTTTGCATGACTTTTATGGCTTCTTGGATCTCAGGAAGTGAAATCGGTCCACCAAGGTTGCCGGAAAGCGTTTCATCAAGAGCTGGGTAGCAAATGTTTTCAAGAGGGTTGTCATGGTCCCAAATATCTGGAGGGCATTCGGGAGGAGTAAAGAATCGGAATAGAAGTTTAAAAAGGTTTTGTTTATATCTCTTGTATCTGTGAGAACATCACCAGTGGGTGATTTTATTTTAGTGATCAGCCTAGAAGCCGCAGCTGAGCGAGCTTGATAGGCGAGAAGTTTACTTGCTTTGTCCCCTGTCTCAAAAATACGTTGTCTGATTTTAAGCAGAAGTAATTCAGCCTTAACTTGTTGATAACACATCAAACTCGGCCTGGAGGTGAAGGCGTCTTATTATACAGAGCCGGGGTTGGGGGCTACTGCATATTGGTTGTCTAACTGTAAAATTTCCTCAGAGATCACAGACAATTTAATTGCTTCTAACTTTTTGGCGTGTGAGACATAAGAGATTGTTGAACCTCCTAAGTAAGCTTTGAATGCTTCCCATACAGTGGACTGGGGAAGACGGTCAGGGGTTTTATTAATTTCAAAGAAAAATCCCAATTTGAGAGGTAAGGAACTCCTTAAAATTATCATCGGACAGCATTTGGGAGTTAAAGCGCCACTGCCTAAAGGAGCATAGCTTCTAGGTAGCTTGACCTCCATGGAGGTGGGGGGCGTGGTCCGTATATAAACAATGCTGTGGTACTTGCAGAATCAACCTTTGCTAAAAGTCTATCATCCACAAAGAAAGAAATCTATCCGAGAATATGAACGGTGTACGTGGGGAAAAGAATGAATATGCTTTGGTTGATGGGAAAGTTGAACACTCCAGGGGTCAGACAAGCCCAGCTGCTCAGCATAGGAAGCCATTAACCCTAGCAGAGCCAGAAAGGACAGCGTCTCTGGTAGATGACCTATCAAGAGTGGTGTCTTGGACCATATTAAAATCCCCCCTATGATTAAGAAACTGTTGTCGAGACCTGGTAATGTAGAAAACAATTTGGTGATAAATTGACTGTCATCCCAATTAGGTGCGTATACGCAGGCAAGGACTACAGGAAGTGTTTTGGATGAGACCTGACACATAACATAGCGCCCGTTGGAGTCGGCAATAGAGCTGAGTAAGTTCAAAAGCAATGTTTTTACGAATTAAAATGGCGGCACCCCTCGCTTTGACATTAAACTTTGAGTGGAATAAGTGCCCACCCATCCCTTTTTGAGTCTCTGAACATCAGAGCACACAGGTGCGTCTCCTGGAGAAAGCTATTGGTCGGCCTTAAGATGTTGGTAAAATGGGTCATTATTTTTGTTTAATTTAGTAACCTTGTTTGAACCCTTGACATTCCAAGACACAAAGCGGATACCCTGAGTAATTGCTTAAATCAGCCATTTGGGATGTAGGAGAAGGTAATGTTCAAGCATTATTGCCATTGCAAACAAGCCATATAGCTGCGTTACACACACAAGTGAAGAAAAAACGAAGGAAAATAAAATGCTAAATTCCTGCCTAGCCCGCCACTCTCCGCCCGCCCCTAATGCCTTCCCAAACAAAGGCACCTTGAACCCCAAACCCTGTCACAATACAAACGACCGTGTAGGTGACAATCGTTCTCTGTCATTAAACTAACAGATTAACTCCACTGAACTACTGACGAAGTAAGCTTAAATTAAACTTAAACCCTGGTAAGCCCACAATCAAGGTCCTATCTCAGGAAGAAAATTACGTCAAAGGCTACCACTGACTAAAATAAAAAGCAGCCAGCTAAATTTGTAGAGCAAATACATATTGAAAACTTAAGCATGAGAACCCAAAACATGTAATGAAGCTGGTACAAAATAATACAGCATGGGGCATACGAACATCAGAAGCCGCCACAAAGTATGCTCTGCTATATAATACAATTAACGTAAGCATTGGCTATACTTGGGACAAAAGCAGTGGGTTAGCTACCATCGCGCACTGTCAAACTAGGTTAATGTCTGTTGTATTTCAACGTTTCCGTTTATAAAAAAATAAATAAAAATAAAAAAAGTCCTAAAGTAATATTCCATTAAGTAGGTTACAATATCTTGTGTGTCGCGGCGGTCATTCAGTCGTAGGTTGGATAGTTTTCTGGAAGAAGAGAAGCGCCGCGTCGGGGTTTTCAAAAGTATGGACAGTTTCCCTGGAAGGTAAGCCGTAGCTTGGCAGGATGGACCAGACCAAACTTAACGCCCGCTTGGTGGAGTTGTGCCTTCACATCCCTAAACTCCGCTCTGCGTCGGGCCCAATGCTGCAGAGTAGTCAGGGAATATGTGGATCTTTCTCCCTTTATAGGACAGTTGTCCACGTTCGCGGGATGTGCGGAGAATCAGCTCCTTCGTCTGGTAATAGTGCAGCCGCACTAGCATAGCTCTCGGGGGTTTGCCCGGAGGCGGCTTGGCTGCGATTGTCCACAACGGTTACATGCATCACTTGTGCCAGGAAATATCCTTGCTAGTCTAGCATTAGTATAATGAATGCGATGTACAATCTTACATTGTATAAGACCATGTCTGGCACATATTGAGGAGGTGTGAACCAGCCCCAACACAGTCTCCCACGTCCCATCCGTCAGCTCCACCCCCAAATCCCGCTCCCAAGCGACCCTAAGACCATTAAGAGTTTCGGGCCTAATGGAATCTATTTCAGTGTGTATAATTGAAATTAGGCTCTTTACATTGGGGTTCAAAGAGAGAATGGAATCAATTTCTGAATGAATAGGGTGATTTGGAAATTCTGGATATTGCTTTTGTAAAAAATGTCTAATCTGGAAATAGCGAAATAGATGAGATCCAGGTAAATCAAATCTTTCAGATAAGTCTTTGCCCGGAGGCGGCTTGGCTGCGAGGGTACGATGCGCTCTGTCTACAACAGGCGTGTGGCGAACGATACGTCGCCCAGGATTTCCTTTCAGGAAGGGTCCCATGAAGGCAGTCGGATTAGCGCCCTCTTCGCCTCAGGCAAGCCAATCACACGTATATTTTGTCGGCGGGAGCGATTTTCTTGGTCATCCACTGCAGCTATGAGTTTTAACGTTATCAGCAGCCAGGGCAGCGCATTGAGCCTCGAGCTCCACCAGCCTATCCGTAACCTCATTCTGTGAGGTTTCCAGGCATCGATTTTGCTTGTATGGACATTCACTGTTGTCTGTAGTGAAGCCATTGTAGAACGAAGTTCTTTGACGATTTCTTTCGCGCATAGTTAGAGCTGTTGCACGGAATTCAGCCATAATCTCCGCCTGTAGCGCTTTCACCTCAGTGCGGATGGTGGCGATCATGCCTTCTCCAACGTTCTCCGCCATTTCACCTGTTGTCGAGTCGTCGGTCAATTTCGTCGACCTACTGCTTCCCCCGCGCCTTTTATTTCTCCCAGGCATCAATAACTAGTTAATACTTGTTTAAAGCAATCACGTGTAACGTTTCGAAAATGTAGTAGCTATATTTATAAAACAATATTTGAGAATTCAGTGGAGAGGCTTCGGAGCACGTCCTTACTCGGCCATGTCTAAACCGGAAGCCGGATCTCCAAATTTAACGGGGAAAAATGTTGGCCTGCTGAGGAGAATCCAGAATAAAGTGAAAGATGAAAATCCTGACCAGGATGTTATTTTCCTTCACTGCATCATCCACCAGGAATCTCTGTGTAAATCGGTATTACAGCTGAATCATGTTGTGAATCCTGTCGTAAAACTTGTCAACTTGTGCAAGGGGACTTCAGCACCGTCAGTTCATCACTTTCCTGGAGGAAACTGATGCAGATCACCAGGACCTACTTTATCACTCCCGTGTCCGCTGGTTAAGCTTGGGCAAAGTGTTTCAACGAGTGTGGGAGCTCAAAGAGTAGATCGGTGCATTTTTGAGTTACTGAGGAAGGCCGACGAATTTCCTGAGTTGAGCAACAAGAACTGGCTTTGTGACTTTGCGTTTGCTGTGGATATATTTTCACACATGAATGAGCTGAACGTGAACATACAGGGGAAGGATCGGTTTGTGCATGACATGTACACAAACGTGAAAGCCTTCAAAACCAAGCTGGCTCTATTTTCCAAGCAAATTTTAAATAAGTCATTCACTCATTTTCCCACACTAGCCACACTGAAAGAGGCCGGCGCAAATGTGAAGAAATACAGCGAGTCACTGGATGCGCTGCACAGAGAATTCTGCCGTCGCTTTTCTGATTTTGAAAAAATTGACAAGTCACTTCAGTTGGTGGCCTGTCCCCTGTTACAAGACCCTGAAACAGCACCAGAGTAGCTGCAGTTGGAACTGATCGACCTTCAGTCTGACGCCGTCTTAAAAGAGAAGTTCAACTCTCTTAAACTGAATGTCTTTTATGCTTCACTTAATGAAGCGGTGTTTCCAAACCTCCGGAGGACGGCACAGAAGATGCTGGCGTTGTTTGGCTCGACCTATGTGTGTGAACAGACGTTCAGCGTCATGAACATCAACAAATCCAGCCACAGATCCAAGTTGACTGACCAACACCTCAGATCCATCCTGAGAATCGCCACAACAAAACTAACTCCAGACTTTGATGCACTGGCTAAAAAGGGACACCAACAACACTGTTCCCACTGAAATCAAAAGTAAGTTTCTCTGCTGTTATGTAAAAAATGCATTTACGTGTTACATGTCATTTCTGTTAAGGTGTGCACATAAGTGGTGTGCAGGTGCACGTACGTTCTTAATATAAACACTTTTACATGTATCAAATTCAGCAGTACAGGAAATAATTGATGAGTTATTTGACATTGGAGAATTTGCTCATAAAAATATAAAGACAGTCATTGATAAAGTTTTGAAACACAATAATTGCATAGCTGATGTGTCACGATCTCGATCGTGGCCCCGGGCTCCCGGGCGCCAATACCGCCCCTGGAGGGTTAGCGGGGCTCCCGGGCGCCAGTGCCGCCTCTGGACGATTAGCGGCACCTGCGCTATGTTCGCGGCTGTCCGCAATCAACAATTAGTCATGGCATAAAAGCCCCGGCTCTCCACCCACGAGTGTCGGATCATTGTTACAAAATACCTGTTGTTAATTTACCTGTCTACTACCCGTATGGATTTTGTCCTGCCGGTTCCTCACCTGCCTGTCTGTTCATCACCTGCCTGTCTGTTCATCTACCCGTCATCACGGTAAATAAAGAACATTTATTCCACCACAAAACCCCGAGTCCTGAGTCTGCGATTGGGTCCTACTGCCAACTCCCATGACATGATGCCTCTGTTATAGCTTCATTAACTGATGTAATACAAACTTTGAACCCACTGTTAGAAAGAAGTGAGATACTTCAGACACTAGAGACATCCAGTCAACATGAAAGTCATTACAGTTCATTTCAAGATGGTGAATACTTTAAAGAAAACAAACTTCTCTCTGAAGAATTAGGCATAGCTCTTGGACTATGTATTGATGATTTTGAAGTTTGTAATCCATTAGGTACTTCAAGAAAGAAGCACAAAGTTTGCGGTATATATTGGGTGATAGCCAACTTACCCATAAGACTTCGATCAACATTATCATAAATGTATTTAGCTGTGTTGTGCAAAACTGTACACATAAAAGAATATGGTTACAGCAAGGTTCTAGAGCCTCTGATTAGGGATCTTGAGCTCGAGAGAGAGAAGGTGTGTTTGTTCAGAGTCTCGGCTCTAATGTTAAAGGGACAGTTTTGTATGTATCTGCAGGCAACTTGGGTGCACACTCACTTTCTGGATTGCAAGAGTCTTTCAATGTTGACAAGCTTTGCAGATTTTGTTTGGCAAATCGTGTAGATATTCAGCAGTATGGTGTCAGAAGTGGGGTTTTTACTTTGAGAACACCAGAATTGTTTGATGAAGCTGTTAATGTGCTTAAGACAACTGATGCCTCATGTGTTGATGGTTTGAAGAGAGACTGTCCTTTAAACAGACTGGCCCACTTTCATGCTGCAAAAGGATTGTCCACCTGATTGTCTGCACGATTTATTCGAAGGAATTGTACCTGTGGAACTCTGCATATGCCTCTCAGATCTGATTGCTAAGAAGTATTTTACATTGAATGACCTCAATTGTGGAATAACAACATTCCCCTTTCAATTCTATGACAAAACTAACAGACCTCAGACAATACAAACAAACTTAAAAAAAAAAAAAAAAAAGGGAATTATAGGTGCAATGGACATGAGAACTGGGCACTTCTGAGATTTCTTCCGCTGTTGGTTGGCCACCGCATTCCAGAGGGTGAAAAAACTTGGCATATAATCCTTGAATTAAAAGATATTGTTGAGTTGTTTTACTGTTCAGACCGGTACAACTGTGGCGAAGAGGGAGCTGAGCCGGAAGGCGAAACTCTCGATTTACCGGTCCATCTACGTTCCAACCCTCACCTATGGTCACGAGCTTTGGGTAGTGACCAAAAGAATGACATCGCGGATACAAGCGGCCGAAATGAGTTTCCTCCGCAGGGTGGCTGGGCTCAGCCTTAGAGATAGGGTGAGGAGCTCAGACATCCGGAGGGAGCTCGGAGTAGAGCCGCTGCTCCTCCGCATCGAAAGGAGTCAGCTGAGATGCTTCGGGCATCTGATTAGGATGCCCCACGGGCGCCTCCATTTAGAGGCACCCACAAATACATGGATCATCTACAAGCGGGACTGCAAGGCTCTTGCTGTGGATAACTATTTCAGTGAGTGCCCTATAAAAGGCATAAACAGGAAATTATTTGACAACCCCTTTAAAAATTTAACGGAACTTCCCCTTAAAGGGGATTTTAAAGTTTACTCACCTGTTCAAACTGAAACCAAAAAGAGTTAACTCAGAAGATAAAATAGCTGAAGTAAATAGGTCTAGTCTGAATAAATTAGACCATTAAACGTAGTAAAAATATAGACTGGTCTCATTCTTAATTGGAAAATATAAAATTGATAATTGACTAAACTGATTAGAAACCTGAACCTAAAACAACCAAAAAGGAAAAAAGGGGATTTAACAAAGGATTATTATTAGGATTATTATATGTGACATATTTACTGTAAACAGTTTGCATAGTTAAGTGAATTTATGCTCTGTTGTTCATACATGCTGGCTTGGTCATTCATAGCCCTAGTCTCTGGTCTGTTTATTTTATTGCTTAAGCACAACTTAAGAGTCTAGATCTGGTCCAGTCTGATAAAGTGACCACGTACACCCAGTGGGAGTGGTCGTGCCTGTTCTAACACCTGGGCCTGGTGTTCCCAATACCACCTGTCCCATGTTGATTTAGATATGTGTATTTGTTAATGTTGTACAGTTGTGTGTGTTGGTGTCCAATAAATTTAATTTGATTGAATTAACTTTTGTGTTGCCTCCCGTTATTTGTCATGGCTTTCTGAGACGGCCGTGACTAGGGCTGGGTATCGGTATCAGTACCTGAGTTTCGATACCGATGCCAAAACGATACTTTTTTCGATACCCATGTGTAAATAAAAGCACATTTCATAATGCAATTGCCGGAACATGTTTTTACTGTAATACAAGTCTTTTTACATTAGTTTTTCCAAATAGAAAGAGACCAAGTGTCATTCATTTCAAGTATGAAATATTTATTGCTCCTTTTTCACTTAGACAATTTGTAAACTAGGCTGTGTTTCCCATACATTGATTTATTTGTGGCGGCCCGCAACAGAATGAAAACTAAGCTTTAATGATCACGCCCCCCTCTAAATTCACCAGATTATGCCTTATAGTTTTAACTTGAAAATGTCTAACATTTTCACACAGAGAAAGAAGCTCTCAAATTGCACCAGATTGATGCATTTTAAGTTTAAAATGTCCACATTTTTTACTTACTCTATCCATGTTGAGGAAGCAGTCTGTTCCCCGTTATCGTTAACGTTACCGCTAGTAGTAACGTTAGTAGTCGGTGCTTGTTCATGCAGTCAAACACAGTGCAGCTCTCTTGTCTCAGGTTAATGACGTGCGAGATTAAATGCTTCATTAAATTAGAAGTGTTGCCACCCGCGCCAGCTATGGTCTTATCACAAATATAGCATTTTGCACCGTCCCTACTTTTTACAAAATGTAACCAGACCTTGGACCGTGGTTTGGACATTTTTCCACTCTCCGCAAATGCGGACATCCACATGGCTCGGTGCTTACATGCGTAGTGACGTAGTAACGCAAGGACGCCCCCCAGAGACGCTGACTCGGAGCCCGACGCGCGCCTCACGGGAGTGTAATTGCGCATCCTTGGCGCAATATCTGTGATGTCCACCAATGTCCAAAACAAAAATACACCCTTGCATACCGCCACCTAAACCAGCAGTCACGTTAGATTTTAGAACAAATATAGTGATTGGATGAGAGACGAGGAAAAAAAAAAAAAAAAAAAAAAAAAGGTACCGAAGTTTGGCACCGAATGTTCTGACCTCTGCCGGTGCTCGGTAGTACCGCAGTGATTCGGTCGGTACCAAAAAAGTACCGAATTTCGATACCCAGCCCTAGCCGTGACAACGTGAGTCTCTTTGCACTCCTCAGTGGCGTAGTGAGGACTGCATGCCAGTGGGCGTGACATGAAGCACACAGCTTTCATTTAGCTGTGGAAACCAAGGACTTTTCCAGACCACAAGCAGCTTCTCCTGAACCTCGCTGAGGGTTAGATAGACCACACCTAAGAACTGTCAGTACAGGTTTTAGGTAAGGGACAAGTTGCTCACTGACACCGGTACAGTTACCGGGGTCAGTGAACAACTTGTCCCTTACAAATAAATGAATTAAGAATAGGAGTGTAAAATGACAATTGGATTCTGCATTTGAAAATATACAAATGCACCTTCAAGATTGCTTCCTGTAATCATATTCACTTCACATCAAAACAGGCTATGTTTTCACAAGCTACTCACACTGTCAACCTGTTTTGAGAGTTTTAAGAGCAGACATTTTTTGCAATGTCTGCAGCTGGTGCAGCTGGTTAAAGACTGGGCATTTTGCTGTGCTGTGAAAAATATTACACCTTTCTCAGCTGTTGCCTGGGCAGATTGGTCACCTTGTGCATCTTGGTGTATGATCACGTATAGCTGGCTGCTGCTGCTGCTCCTCTCTCCATCCATGTCCCACATTACCGGTTTATGGGACTTGACAAATGACAAATGGGCTAGGATCAGTGCAGGAGATTGCAACAAAGCATTAGTCCAGAGGTCACCAATAGGCGGACCGCGGTCCGGGTCTGGACTCAGACGCCATCCTATCTGGACCCCGACTTATAACCGATAATTCATTGAGAATCATTTTGATTTTAACCAGCGCATTTTTTCTAGCATTTACGACAATGGCTTGGCGGCCCAATCATGTCATGTGATGCTACTCAGCCAATCAGATCAGTGCAGTCAGTGAGTGAGTAGAAACAAACATACACGCGGAGAGACGAGAAGAGAGAACAGTCGGTGTTTGGCGAGCTCTAAAAAGAGAAAGCGAAAACTGAGCCTTTAATGAATAATGGACAGACTCTTACATGTCCATTCTTCTCACGGACAGTTCAAAACCAGTCTCATTTGTTCCGAGACTGTGGCAATTATTACAAGCAGCAATGTGAAGCGCCACTATGAGACAAAACACAAATCTAGAGCTCACTTCTCTCACTGAGCAAGAGAAAGTAGGGGAATGGGATATAAGAGAAAAATAAAGACAAAAGGAAGTGTTAAAGAGGTTCCGTTGTCAAGATGTGTGTAGGAATTAAATACTTAATTAAATAATTAAATACACAACCAGCGAGACAGCCGCGGTGGGAAGGTCCCAGCGTGGCATAAGCACTCGAGTGACAGGTTTCACACGTCTAGCCCCTCGCAAGAACCTCTTAACAAGGGGATGACTAAACGCCGACACAGCGTACATGGCCAGCTGAAATGGCTAAGTGGCCGCCACGTAGACCTTGATCGTGGAGAAAGCAAGCCTTTCTCCGGCAAAGATTGCAAAAGACTAAGCACCAGTGGCGGTTCCAAGGGGTAGCAGCTGCCACTTCCGAAAAAGTCCTTGTCACGCCTGCCAATCAGACCGGAACCGACCAGATCGGACCAGATAGGTGATCGTCCCTCCCTGTACACTGCATGACAAACGACGCCGGATGAAGATCAGAAAATCGTCCCAACTCTAAATTGAGTCGTGCGACTCAAAATTGGGTCTGAAACGGGCTCAAATTGTACAGTGTATGCCCGGCTTAAGAGTTGTGTACTTGAGCTCAGGTTATGAATATTTTGCGTTCTGATTTGCATGTTCTATCTTGTTTGGAGGGTTTGTTTCTTGGTTTGGATTATTTTACGCACTCATTTCAAGATTTTAAAACTAATGGGTAATCTTAATGACTGCTGAACTATCAATGCCCACCAAGGGACCGGACTTTTTCAGCTTTTCCATTTGACTGTGCATACAGAGGACTAGATGTCACATGCTTGAAATCGTACTGTTCTGCAAATTCCTGCCACTCTCTGCTGTTGAAGCATGGTCCGTTGTCACTCACCACTGTGTTTGGTATGCCGTGACTGGCGAAGATGGATTTTGTGTGTGTTATAACACAGGTTGACGATGTGTTTGATAGCAATGCCATTTCAGGGAAGTTTGAGTAATAGTCAATGGCCACTAGATAGTCTTTACCCTTGAGATGAAACAAGTCCATTCCTACCTTATGCCATGGTGCTGTTGGCACATCAGCTACTATCATAGCCTCTTTGGTTTGCTTGTTCCTGTGTTTGTGGCATGTTTCACATCTGCTTATCAATGTCTTTGTTGATTCCAGGCCAGAAGTGTCTCTCGCCCTTCTTTTGCATTTCTCGACACCGAGATGACCTTCATGGATCCTTTGTAGTATGTCTCAATTCTTGTGGAATGACGATTCTGTTGTGTTTCAGCAACAGTCCATCAACGACACTCAGTTCACCTCTGATGTGGTAGAACAGTGGACAGGAACCTACAGGCCATCCATTTTGCATGTTCTCAATGATGCGTTGCAGCTCTGTCTTTTGCCGTTTCTTCAGCTATTTGTCTGGACTTTGTGTCTGATACAGGAAGCGCAGCAGACACCATGTTCACATGGCTTTGAACATCCTGTTCAGTTGTACTCACACTGTTCCCTGTGGGTGCTCGTGAGAGCGCGTCGGCGAGTATCAGGTGCTTTCCTGGCGTGTAGATCAGCTCAAAGTCGTATCTCTGCATTTTCATCATCAGGCGCTGAATCCTTGGTGACATCTCATTCAAATTCTTTTTGATGATGGCGACTAATGGACGATGGTCAGTCTCTACGGTGAAGGAGGGTAGGCCATATACGTAGCTGTGGAACCTCTCTAGGCCAAACACTAACCCTAGACATTCTTTTTCTATTTGAGCATATCGACACTCGGTCTCTGTCATGGACCTGGATGCATAGGCCACTGGTTTCCAATGCTCACCGTCAGCCTGTAGGAGTACTTTTCCATTTGAACTCACTCTCTTTGTGCAGGAGCTCACGGATGCAGGATGTCTTCGCAGATAGGTTAGGAATGAATTTACCTATAAAGTTGACCATCCCCATGATGCGTAGCACACCTGTCTTGTCTGTGGGCCTTGGCATGTTCTGTATGGCATTGATTTTCTCTTGGTCGGGCTGGACACCTTGTGCAGAGAGCTTGTCTCCAAGGAAGACGATTTCTTGAGCTCCAAACTGGCATTTGCTCTTGTTGAGCTTCAGTCCATACTTTTGTATCCGCTCCAGCACTTTGGTCAGCCTCTCATTGTGTTCTTGGACTGTGGAGCCCCAGACGATGACGTCGTCGACATAGGCTCGAACTCCATCCAGCCCCTCGATGATGTGTTCCATTGCTCTGTGAAATATTTCAGATGCTGAGATAATTCCAAAGGGCAGTCTGAGAAAGCAATATCTGCCGAAGGGTGTATTAAAGGTGCAGTACTTGGTGCTGCTTTCATCCAATTTCAGCTGCCAGAAGCCTTGTGACGCGTCAAGCTTTGTGAAGTATCTGGCACCCGCAATCTCACTGGTAGTGTTCACGCTTGATGTTCTCGTTCAGATCTTTCGGGTCTATACATATTCTCAGGTCGCCGTTCTTTTTCTTCACGCACACCATGGAGTTGACCCAGTCTGTCGGTTCCTCTACCTTCTTTATCACACCCAGCGTCGTCATCCTGTCCAGTTCTTTCTTTAGATGGTCTCTCAGTGGTGCCGGAACTCTTCGTGCAGCATGCACAACTGGCTGTGCGTTTTCGTTGGAAATCAGCATCGGCTGTACCGTACATCAGTCACTGCTTCTGCAACTGTCAATGTTCTCTGTACTTTTCAAATAAATACATTAAAATAATGACATCATGTCACATTCCCATCACATCATCACAAAGGAGCCATGTGCTTTTTCTTTGCCTTCCACCAGACGCGTTTGCATCCACCTTTGCTTTGGCACTTGAAGTTTAGAAATGAGGAGGTGGAAACTGCATCAAAATCGTAAATTATGTGCTAGCATCGTTAACTCAAAATCCTCTGGTAACGTTAACACAGTAATCCACTACTTGGCGGTAGCTGCAGAATTCTCATTAATGTTAGCTCATACATTACTTGGTAGCCTACCAGGGAAATATGGTCGATTCAATAACTTAAATGAACTTGGGTTTCATTCCAAAGGTAATGAAGAGTGCATATCACTGCTTGCAATAGAATTTCTTGCTAATGTAAATGATAAACTTAGCTATCGTGCTAGCTGGTCAAGCATTAACCTAAAGGTTGATCGTTAGTCAACACAACACAACTCAGTAGTTGGTGTAAAGTTCTTCACTCACAGTTTAGAATTCACTTTGCCCCCCCTGAATAAAGAAAAAATGGTGGCACCCGCCACTGGCCCAGGAAAGTCCACTGATGCAGCTGCTGCTGGCGCAAATTGACAGCCAGCTAAAGCCGGGCATACACTGTAGAGATTTTCGAAGTCATGCGTGGGTCGTGGGTTTCATTCCAACTCGTACTGTATGAGTAAATTGTCTGTGATGCAAAGCCAAAATTCAGGATTTATGTGCTCACATTGTATGGTCCGATCGTCAAGCCACGACCTGCGTGCTCGCACTGCACGTACATAAAACGGCCCATCAGACCCTGTCCCCATTCTGCCTATGTCGATAAAGATGTATTTAAAATCTCCTTGTTTGATTCTCAATGAGTTTATTTGTTTCTAACCCTTAAAAAAAAGGCACGTATGCTGTTGTCACAGCGCGACCAATCTCCATATTTCTGTCCACACAACGCGTCGCCATGCTGCTTTCAGACACTCTGTTCGCCACTTCTCACAGGCGCAGTGAGAAAAAAAAATAAGGCACTGATCGTGGGTAAGCGACTCGTCACCAAAATGTCTTACTTGTTTGAAATTTTTATCAGTTGTCGTAAGCCCGCTGATCAGACTGGAACCGATCAGATTGGACCAGATAGCCGATCGATCGCTCCCCACTGTACATCTTAATGACTGCTGAACTATCAATGACCACCAAGGGACTGGTGTTGGAAATTAGCTTCGGCTGTACCGTACATCAGTCACTGCTTCTGCAACGGTCAATGTTCTCTGTACTTGTCCCTTACAAATAAATACACTTAAATAATATGTTACATTCACATCATCACAAAGGAGCCACATGCTCTTTCTTTGCTTTCCACCAGACGTGGTTGCATCCACCTTTGCTTTGGCGCTTGGAGAGTTTAAAAAGAGTTGGAAACTTTGTGCATCAAAAATGGTAAGTTATGTGAGAGCAGCGTTATCTCAAAATCCTCCGGTAACGTTAACACAGTAACCCACTACTTGGCGGTAGCTACAGAATTCTCATTGACTTTAGTCCATATGTAACAGGTTAAAGAATGACAAATATTTTTGTAACCTTTCATTTTATATTTTGTGGTTATGTGAGTTTTATTTCACCAAAATCTTCTGTTGGTCATGCTAGCTTATAGGTATTGGGAGATTTATTTGTTGTGTAACTGCGCCCTCTATTGGATAGTGGTGGCTATAGGCTGCATTTTCGTGTTCCTTTCTCAGGGTGGCCAACCAGTCAGAGACGAAGAGCCAAATTTTTTTACTGTGTTACTGCAAAGAGCCACATCATACACACATGAACATCTCCCCATCTCTTTCTCTCACACACACCAATAATATTTGTAGCCACTGCCAGGGCAATAACATTTTCATCGTCTTATCTAGTTAATTCGGGGGTGGCGAATCAAACGGGACCCCCCCCATCAGAACCGCGAATTAACGGACCCCCCCCCATCAGAACGCGAATAACGGACCCACCACCCCCATCAGAACCGCGAATTAACGGACCACCCCCCTCCCTCCCATCAGAACCGCGAATTAACGGATCCCCTCCCCCCATCAGAACCGCGAATTAACGGAATCCCCCTCCCCCATCAGAACCGCGAAATTAACGGATCCCCCTCCCCCATCAGAACCGCGAATTAAGTTGACGCGTTAATAAAAAAAACACAAAATTCGATATGAACGTAAGAGCCGCATGAAACCAGGCAAAGAGCCGAGCCGCGGGTTGGCCAGGCCTGCCTTGTATATTAAGTCACTCCTTTTTTTAATGGTTATTAGGGATGCACCGATACCACTTTTTTTCAGACCGAGTACAAGTACAAGTACTTACATTTGGGTACTTACCAATACCGAATACCGATACGAGTACTTAATAAAACCATTACAGTTCTAATGACTTTGAAAACATGTTTTATTTTCAATTTTCATCAGATGTTCCTCTCTTTCTGACTGTGAACAAATTAAACAAATATAGGCACTGCCACACATTTCAATTAAATTTAACCTATTCAGTGGATTTCAGAACCATCCAACATACGTCAGTCGGATACTTCGGTACCAAGGACGTGTTGTTGTTTAGGACATTGGTGGACATCACAGATATTGCGCCAAGGATGCGCAATGACGCTACCGTGAGGCGCGGGGCTCAGAGTCAGCGTCTCTGGGGGGGTGCTCCGTTTATTCGCGGTTCTGATGGGGGGGGTGCTCAAATCTATGCTTGTATTATTCATTCATAATCACACAGATATGTTGGAGGTCCTCTGTTGTGCCTGGCGGGATACCTCGGCGGAGGTGTAGTTAGGCTTGCCTCATCACTGTCATCTAAGTTCATCAGAGGATCTGGAATGTCTCGGTCAATCTTCTTGAAGAATGAACTCTTCCTGGTGATGGTGTATCCATTCTTTCCGGCTGTCACCATGGAGCCTTTGACATTGATGACTGTGAGTGGCTCCGCTTTGTGTGGAGTGGTGAGCTTGTTCTGTTTCAGTTGACGACATAGGACAGTGTCACCTGGCATGATGGTAGAAGGTGTGGCATGTCGTCGAACATCGGAACTTCGGAATCTTCATCTTTGCTTTTGCCTCACTGTCTTTCCTGCATACCTCTCCATCAGCAGGTATGGTGTTCGGATTTGCTGAGGGTATTTTGGTATTCATCAGCTCAGCAGGTGATGTACCAGTGGTACTGTGGGGTGTGGTACTGTGGGGTGTGGATCTGTACTCACGAAGGAAGACATTCAGCTGTTGTCTCCATGGCATCCCTTGCATCTGTGAGATTCAAATTGCTTTTCCGAGAGTGTGCATGAATCTCTCAGCTGTGGCATTGGCTTGTGGCCATAGAGGTGTTATTTTCTTATGTAGAAATCCCAAGTAGTTGGCAAACTCTGAGAACTTGCTGCTGTTGAATGGAGGTCCATTGTCAGTCTTAACAACCCTGGGGATTCCAAACATGGAGAAGACTTTGTCCATGATTGGTATGACTGTGTTTGCTGAGGTGGAGCGGATAACCTCAACAACCGGTAGCGTGTGTAATCACCGATAATGACTAGCAGATATTCTCCGGTTGGGAGTGTACCATAGAAGTCTGCACTAACGCTGTGCCAAGGTGCTTCGGGCAGCTCAGACATCTTGAGTGGTTCAGTCTGAGTGACCGGAGTGTTAGCCTGACATGCAAGACAGGTCTTGATGAGAGTTTCAATCTGCTGGTCTATGTTGGGGAACCACACCTTTTCTCTGAGGAGGGCTTTCGTCTTGGCGATGCCCTGATGACTTTCATGTGCAAGCTGCAATGCCCTCTGCTGTAGAGCTATTTGGTATGACAATCCTGGTGCCTCTGAGTATGATGTTCATCATCTGTGGACACTGGTGAGTTCACCACTGATGAGTTTGTATTTCCTCAGTGTGGTGGCACCTGGCATGGTGTCTGTGATGGAATGCCATGTGTTGTTTTTTATGTGCGCGCTGACCTGCTGCAGAATGGTGTCTTTTAATGTCTCATTTTTTATTTCTTGCAGTGTCATCGCCTTCGGTGTTGCTTGCAGTGCTACAAAGCTGACATACTCTTCTGCAACCTTGGATGCTCTTGTGTTCTCGGATGTCTGCACTGGAATAGGGTGTCTGGACATATAGTCAGCTGAATTGTCAGCTCCTTTTCTGTACTCCACTCGAAAGTTGTATGGCTGCAGTCTAAGTCCCCATCTGTCGATCCGAGCAGGTGGCTATGACCTTGGGTTGTTCCATATCAGCTCCAGCGGCTTGTGGCCAGTTACCATGGTGAACGGATGTCCGTATATATACAGATATATACAGATATATACAAGTGCTCGCAGCTCCACACGATGGCAAGGGCTTCACGTTCTGTTTGTGAATACCTCTTCTCTACATCGCTGAGTGCATGGCTGGCATACGCTACGATGCGTTTCTCTTCTTTTTCCTTTGATAATCCATTAGGTACTTCAAGAAAGAAGCACAAAGTTTGTGGTATATATTGGGTGATAGCCAACTTACCCATAAGACTTCGATCAACATTATCATCAATTTATTTAGCTGTGTTGTGCAAAACTGTACACAAAAGAATATGGTTACAGCAAGGTTCTAGAGCCTCTGATTAGGGATCTTGAGCTCGAGAGAGAAGGTGTGTTTGTTCAGAGTCTCGGCTCTAATGTTAAAGGGACAGTTTTGTATGTATCTGCAGACAACTTGGGTGCACACTCACTTGCTGGATTCCAAGAGTCGTTCAATGTTGACAAGCTTTGCCGATTTTGTTTGGCAAATCGTGTAGATATTCAGCAGTATGGTGTCAGAAGTGGGGTTTTTACTTTGAGAACAGCAGAATTGTTTGATGAAGCTGTTAATGTGCTTCAGACCACTGATGCCTCATGTGTTGATGGTTTGAAGAGAGACTGGCCTTTAAACAGACTGGCCCACTTTCATGCTGCAAAAGGATTTCCACCTGATTTTCTGCACGTTTTATTCGAAGGAATTGTACCTGTGGAACTCTGCATATGCCTCTCAGATCTGATTGCTAAGAAGTATTTTACATTGAATGACCTCAATTGTGGAATAACAACATTCCCCTTTCAATTCTATGACAAAACTAACAGACCTCAGACAATACAAACAAACTTAGTTTTGGCCACCGCATTCCAGAGGGTGAAAAAACTTGGCATATAATCCTTGAATTAAAAGATATTGTTGAGTTGTTTTACTGTTCAGACCGGTACACTGTGTGGCGAAGAGGGAGCTGAGCCGGAAGGCGAAACTCTCGATTTACAGGTCCATCTACGTTCCAACCCTCACCTATGGTCACGAGCTTTGGGTAGTGACCGAAAGAATGAGATCGGATACAAGCGGCCGAAATGAGTTTCCTCCGCAGGGGGCTGGGCTCAGCCTTAGAGATAGGGTGAGGAGCTCAGACATCCGGAGGGAGCTCGGAGTAGAGCCGCTGCTCCTCCGCATCGAAAGGAGTCAGCTGAGGTGGTTCGGGCATCTGATTAGGATGCCCCACGGGCGCCTCCATTTAGAGGCACCCACAAATACATGGATCATCTACAAGCGGGACTGCAAGGCTCTTGCTGTGGATAACTATTTCAGTGAGTGCCCTATAAAAGGCATAAACAGGAAATTATTTGACAACCCCTTTAAAAATTTAACGGAACTTCCCCTTAAAGGGGATTTTAAAGTTTACTCACCTGTTCAACTGAAACCAAAAAGAGTTAACTCAGAAGATAAAATAGCTGAAGTAAATAGGTCTAGTCTGATAAATTAGACCATTAACGTAGTAAAAATATAGACCGGTCTCATCTTAATTGGAAAATATAAAATTGATAATTGACTAAACTGATTAGAAACCTGAACCTAAAACAACCAAAAAAGGAAAAAAGCGGATTTAACAAAGGATTATTATTAGGATTATTATATGTGACATATTTACTGTAAACAGTTTGCATAGTTAAGTGAATTTATGCTCTGTTGTTCATACATTGCTGGCTTGGTCATTCATAGCCCTAGTCTCTGGTCTGTTATTTTATTGCTTAAGCACAACTTAAGAGTCTAGATCTGGTCCAGTCTGATAAAGTGACCACGTACACCCAGTGGGAGTGGTCGTGCCTGTTCTAACACCTGGGCCTGGTGTTCCCAATACCACCTGTCCCATGTTGATTTAGATATGTGTATTTGTTAATGTTGTACAGTTGTGTGTGTTGGTGTCCAATAAATTTATTTGATTGAATTAACTTTTGTGTTGCCTCCCGTTATTTGTCATGGCTTTCTGAGACGGCCGTGACTAGGGCTGGGTATCGGTATCAGTACCTGAGTTTCGATACCGGTGCCAAAACGATACTTTTTTCGATACCTATGTGTAAATAAAAGCACATTTCATAATGCAATTGCCGGAACATGTTTTTACTGTAATACAAGTCTTTTTACATTAGTTTTTCCAAATAGAAAGAGACCAAGTGTCATTCATTTCAAGTATGAAATATTTATTGCTCCTTTTTCACTTAGACAATTTGTAAACTAGGCCGTGTTTCCCATACATTGATTTATTTGTGGCGACCCACAACAGAATGAAAACTGAGCTTTAATGATCCCACCGCCTCTAAATTCACCAGATTATGTCTTATAAACTCCTCAAAAAAAGTTCGGAAACGTTATTTCGGTCGATTATTCCTCCCCTTAATAATACAATTGGTATTGTATTTTATATCGTTGGAAAGCCTGATTAGTCACCTTTACAACGAGGTACAACTTGTAAGGATCATGCATTCGTGAATGAGCAACACAGCTAACCGTGTGGGTAGAGGCCCAAAAAAATGTGCCAAAATCCCCTGCAATATTCTTCTGTTGGTATTCACTCTCGTTTTGAGCTTCAAGTGCTGGCAGGTGTATGCCAGTCACAGGTGTGTGTCTGGCACCTGATTGGCACCTAATTGACAGCACTTGTGTGCATGGGTCCTGCAACTTTGTTGAGTTTGTTTGTGCTCCAAGCATAAACATGCCACGTTTGTCCCTTCAGGATAAGGCCCGTGCAATAGGGCAAGTGGAAGCTGGTGTTCCGGTACGCAGAGTGGCAGCATTACTTGGTGTCAGCCCTGGTACCATTTCCAAACTTAGGACCAAGGTCCGTGAGACTGGTGAGGTCAAAGACAGACCACGAAGGTCCTCGAGCTTATAAGGCTGCCAGGAAGCCTGCAATGACTGCCCTTCACAGTCAGGCCCGTTTGCGCTGGTGTCGACAGCACCGACAGTGGAACCTAAGAATGTGGGGCAACGTCATGTTCAGTGATGAATCAAGGTTCTGTCTGCGGAAGCTGGAAGGCAGTGTCATGGTGTGGGGCGGTATCTCTCTCACAGGCAAAACAGAACTTGTCATCATTGAAGGCAATCTCACTGCAGTGAGATATCGGAATGAGATTCTGGAGCCAGTGGCGATCCCATATCTCCAGAATCTGGGACCTAACTCCATCCTCCAGGATGACAACGCTCGCCCCCACAGAGCCAGGATCATCACAGAGTACCTCCAGGATTTGGGAGTGGAGAAGGATGGAATGGCCTGCCGTGAGTCCAGACCTCAACCCAATTGAACACTTGTGGGATCAGCTTGGGCGTGCTGTACGTGCCAGATGACCAACGCAACCATGTTGCTGACTTGCGGCAAATCCTGGTTGAGGAATGGATGCCATGCCCACAGCAGTTGTGTTGACCAGGCTAGTGACCAGCATGAGGAGGAGGTGCCAAGCTGTTGTGACTGCGTATGGATCTTCCACACGCTACTGAGGTCCCTGACAGTGTAAAATGAATAAAGTGTAAAAATGGCCAATATGTGTTGTTTTTTCCTTATTACTGTGGGTGAGTGCAATCATCCAATCCACCAAGCAACTCAAAACGAGAGTGAATACCAACAGAAGAATATTGCAGGGGATTTTGGCACATTTTTTTGGGCCGCTACCCACACGGTTAGCTGTGTTGCTCATTCCACGAATGCATGATCCTTACAAGTTGTACCTCGTTGTAAAGGTGACTAATCAGGCTTTCCAACGATATAAAATACAATACCAATTGGTATTATTAAAGGGGAGGAATAATCGACCGAAATAACGTTTCCAAACTTTTTTTGAGGAGTTTAGTTTTAACTTGAAAATGTCTAACATTTTCACACAGAGAAAGAAGCTCTCAAATTGCACCAGATTGATGCATTTTAAGTTTAAAATGTCCACATTTTTTACTTACTCTATCCATGTTGAGGAAGCAGTCTGTTCCCCGTTATCGTTAACGTTACCGCTAGTAGTAACGTCAGTAGTCGGTGTTTGCAGTCAAACACAGTGCAGCTCTCTTGTCTCAGGTTAATGATGTGCGAGATTAAATGCTTCATTAAATTAGAAGTGTTGCCACCCGCGCCAGCTATGGTCTTATCACAAATATAGCATTTTGCACGTCCCTACTTTTTACAAAATGTAACCAGACCTTGGACCGTGGTTTGGACATTTTTCCACTCTCCGCAAATGCGGACATCCACATGGCTCGGTGTTTACATGCGTAGTGACGTAGTAACGCAAGGACCCCCCCAGAGACGCTGACTCGGAGCCCGACGCGCGCCTCACGGGAGCGTAATTGCGCATCCTTGGCGCAATATCTGTGATGTCCACCAATGTCCAAAACAACAATACGCCCTTGATACCGCCACCTAAACCAGCAGTCACGTTAGATTTTAGAACAAATATCGTGATTGGATGAGAGACGAGGAAAAAAAAAAAAGGTACCGAAGTTTGGCACCGAATGTTCTGACCTCTGCCGGTGCTCGGTAGTACCGCAGTGATTCGGTCGGTACCAAAAAAGTACCGAATTTCGATACCCAGCCCTAGCCGTGACAAACGTGAGTCTCTTTGCACTCCTCAGTGGCGTAGTGAGGACTGCATGCCAGTGGGCGTGACATGAAGCACACAGCTTTCATTTAGCTGTGGAAACCAAGGACTTTTCCAGACCACAAGCAGCTTCTCCTGAACCTCGCTGAGGGTTAGATAGACCACACCTAAGAACTGTCAGTACAGGTTTTAGGTAAGGGACAAGTTGCTCACTGACACCGGTACAGTTACCGGGGTCAGTGAGCAACTTGTCCCTTACAAATAAATGAATTAAGAATAGGAGTGTAAAATGACAATTGGATTCTGCATTTGAAAATATACAAATGCACCTTCAAGATTGCTTCCTGTAATCATATTCACTTCACATCAAAACAGGCTATGTTTTCACAAGCTACTCACACTGTCAACCTGTTTTGAGAGTTTTAAGAGCAGACATTTTTGCAATGTCTGCAGCTGGTGCAGCTGGTTAAAGACTGGGCATTTTGCTGTGCTGTGAAAAATATTACACCTTTCTCAGCTGTTGCCTGGGCAGATTGGTCACCTTGTGCATCTTGGTGTATGATCACGTATAGCTGGCTGCTGCTGCTGCTCCTCTCTCCATCCATGTCCCACATTACCGGTTTATGGGACTTGACAAATGACAAATGGACTAGGATCAGTGCAGGAGATTGCAACAAAGCATTAGTCCAGAGGTCACCAATAGGCGGACCGCGGTCCGGGTCTGGACTCAGACGCCATCCTATCTGGACCCCGACTTATAACCGATAATTCATTGAGAATCATTTTGATTTTAACCAGCGCATTTTTTCTAGCATTTACGACAATGGCTTGGCGGCCCAATCATGTCATGTGATGCTACTCAGCCAATCAGATCAGTGCAGTCAGTGAGTGAGTAGAAACAAACATACACGCGGAGAGACGAGAAGAGAGAACAGTCGGTGTTTGGCGAGCTCTAAAAAGAGAAAGCGAAAACTGAGCCTTTAATGAATAAGGACAGACTCTTACATGTCCATTCTTCTCACGGACAGTTCAAAACCAGTCTCATTTGTTCCGAGACTGTGGCAATTATTACAAGCAGCAATGTGAAGCGCCACTATGAGACAAAACACAAATCTAGAGCTCACTTCTCTCACTGAGCAAGAGAAAGTAGGGGAATGGGATATAAGAGAAAAATAAAGACAAAAGGAAGTGTTAAAGAGGTTCCGTTGTCAAGATGTGTGTAGGAATTAAATACTTAATTAAATAATTAAATACACAACCAGCGAGACAGCCGCGGTGGGAAGGTCCCAGCGTGGCATAAGCACTCGAGTGACAGGTTTCACACGTCTAGCCCCTCGCAAGAACCTCTTAACAAGGGGATGACTAAACGCCGACACAGCGTACATGGCCAGCTGAAATGGCTAAGTGGCCGCCACGTAGACCTTGATCGTGGAGAAAGCAAGCCTTTCTCCGGCAAAGATTGCAAAAGACTAAGCACCAGTGGCGGTTCCAAGGGGTAGCAGCTGCCACTTCCGAAAAAGTCCTTGTCACGCCTGCCAATCAGACCGGAACCGACCAGATCGGACCAGATAGGTGATCGTCCCTCCCTGTACACTGCATGACAAACGACGCCGGATGAAGATCAGAAAATCGTCCCAACTCTAAATTGAGTCGTGCGACTCAAAATTGGGTCTGAAACGGGCTCAAATTGTACAGTGTATGCCCGGCTTAAGAGTTGTGTACTTGAGCTCATGTTATGAATATTTTGCGTTCTGATTTGCATGTTCTATCTTGTTTGGAGGGTTTGTTTCTTGGTTTGGATTATTTTACGCACTCATTTCAAGATTTTAAAACTAATGGGTAATCTTAATGACTGCTGAACTATCAATGCCCACCAAGGGACCGGACTTTTTCAGCTTTTCCATTTGACTGTGCATACAGAGGACTAGATGTCACATGCTTGAAATCGTACTGTTCTGCAAATTCCTGCCACTCTCTGCTGTTGAAGCATGGTCCGTTGTCACTCACCACTGTGTTTGGTATGCCGTGTCTGGCGAAGATGGATTTTGTGTGTGTTATAACACAGGTTGACGATGTGTTTGATAGCAATGCCATTTCAGGGAAGTTTGAGTAATAGTCAATGGCCACTAGATAGTCTTTACCCTTGAGATGAAACAAGTCCATTCCTACCTTATGCCATGGTGCTGTTGGCACATCAGCTACTATCATAGCCTCTTTGGTTTGCTTGTTCCTGTGTTTGTGGCATGTTTCACATCTGCTTATCAATGTCTTTGTTGATTCCAGGCCAGAAGTGTCTCTCGCCCTTCTTTTGCATTTCTCGACACCGAGATGACCTTCATGGATCCTTTGTAGTATGTCTCAATTCTTGTGGAATGACGATTCTGTTGTGTTTCAGCAACAGTCCATCAACGACACTCAGTTCACCTCTGATGTGGTAGAACAGTGGACAGGAACCTACAGGCCATCCATTTAGCATGTTCTCAATGATGCGTTGCAGCTCTGTGTCTTTTGCTGTTTCTTCAGCTATTTGTCTGGACTTTGTGTCTGATACAGGAAGCGCAGCAGACACCATGTTCACATGGCTTTGAACATCCTGTTCAGTTGTACTCACACTGTTCCCTGTGGGTGCTCGTGAGAGCGCGTCGGCGAGTATCAGGTGCTTTCCTGGCGTGTAGATCAGCTCAAAGTCGTATCTCTGCATTTTCATCATCAGGCGCTGAATCCTTGGTGACATCTCATTCAAATTATTTTTGATGATGGCGACTAATGGACGATGGTCAGTCTCTACGGTGAAGGAGGGTAGGCCATATACGTAGGCTGTGGAACCTCTCTAGGCCAAACACTAACCCTAGACATTCTTTTTCTATTTGAGCATATCGGACACTCGGGTCTCTGTCATGGACCTGGATGCATAGGCCACTGGTTTTCCAATGCTCACCGTCAGCCTGTAGGAGTACTTTTCCATTTAAACTCACTCTCTTTGTGCAGGAGCTCACGGATGCAGGATGTCTTCGCAGATAGGTTAGGAATGAATTTACCTATAAAGTTGACCATCCCCATGATGCGTAGCACACCTGTCTTGTCTGTGGGCCTTTGGCATGTTCTGTTATGGCATTGATTTTCTCTGTGGTCGGGCTGGACATCTTGTGCAGAGAGCTTGTCTCCAAGGAAGACGATTTCTTGAGCTCCAAACTGGCATTTGCTCTTGTTGAGCTTCAGTCCATACTTTTGTATCCGCTCCAGCACTTTGGTCAGCCTCTCATTGTGTTCTTGGACTGTGGAGCCCCAGACGATGACGTCGTCGACATAGGCTTCGAACTCCATCCAGCCCCTCGATGATGTGTTCCATTGCTCTGTGAAATATTTCAGATGCTGAGATTAATTCCAAAGGGCAGTCTGAGAAAGCAATATCTGCCGAAGGGTTATTAAAGGTGCAGTACTTGGTGCTCTTTCATCCAATTCAGCTGCCAGAAGCCTTGTGACGCGTCAAGCTTTGTGAATATCTGGCACCGCAATCTCACTGGTAGTGTTCACGCTTGATGTTCTCGTTCAGATCTTTCGGGTCTATACATATTCTCAGGTCGCCGGTTCTTTTTCTTCACGCACACCATGGAGTTGACCCAGTCTGTCGGTTCCTCTACCTTCTTTATCACACCCAGCGTCGTCATCCTGTCCAGTTCTTTCTTTAGATGGTCTCTCAGTGGGTGCCGGAACTCTTCGTGCAGCATGCACAACTGGCTGTGCGTTTTTCGTTGGAAATTCAGCATCGGCTGTACCGTACATCAGTCACTGCTTCTGCAACTGTCAATGTTCTCTGTACTTTTCAAATAAATACATTAAAATAATGACATCATGTCACATTCCCATCACATCATCACAAAGGAGCCATGTGCTTTTTCTTTGCCTTCCACCAGACGCGTTTGCATCCACCTTGCTTTGGCACTTGAAGTTAGAAATGAGGAGGTGGGAAACTGCATCAAAATCGTAAATTATGTGCTAGCATCGTTAACTCAAAATCCTCTGGTAACGTTAACACAGTAATCCACTACTTGGCGGTTAGCTGCAGAATTCTCATTAATGTTAGCTCATACATTACTTGGTAGCCTACCAGGAAATATGGTCGATTCATAACTTAAATGAACGTGGGTTTCATTCCAAAGGTAATGAAGAGTGCATATCACTGCTTGCAATAGAATTTCTTGCTAATGTAAATGATTAAACTAGCTATCGTGCTAGCTGGTCAAGCATTAACCTAAAGGTTGACGTTAGTCAACACAACACAACTCAAGTAGTTGGTGTAAAGTTCTTCACTCACAGTTTAGAATTCACTTTGCCCCCCCTGAATAAAGAAAAAATGGTGGCACCCGCCACTGGCCCAGGAAAGTCCACTGATGCAGCTGCTGCTGGTGCAAATTGACAGCCAGCTAAAGCCGGGCATACACTGTAGAGATTTTCGAAGTCATGCGTGGGGTCGTGGGTTTCATTCCAACTCGTACTGTATGAGTAAATTGTCTGTGATGCAAAGCCAAAATTCAGGATTTATGTGCTCACATTGTATGGTCCGATCGTCAAGCCACGACCTGCGTGCTCGCACTGCACGTACATTAAAAACGGCCCATCAGACCCTGTCCCCATTCTGCCTATGTCGATAAAGATGTATTTAAAATCTCCTTGTTTGATTCTCAATGAGTTGTATTTGTTTCTAACCTTAAAAAAAAAGGCACGTATGCTGTTGTCACAGCGCGGACCAATCTCCATATTTCTGTCCACACAACGCGTCGCCATGCTGCTTTCAGACCACTCTGTTCGCCACTTCTCACTAGGCGCAGTGAGAAAAAAAATAAGGCACTGATCGTGGGTAAGCGACTCGTCACCAAAATGTCTTACTTGTTTTGAAATTTTTATCAGTTGTCGTAAGCCGCTGATCAGACTGGAACCGATCAGATTGGACCAGATAGCCGATCGATCGCTCCCCACTGTACATCTTAATGACTTGCTGAACTATCAATGACCACCAAGGGACTGGTGGTTGGAAATTAGCTTCGGCTGTACCGTACATCAGTCACTGCTTCATGCAACGGTCAATGTTCTCTGTACTTGTCCCTTACAAATAAATACACTTAAATAATATGTTACATTCACATCATCACAAGGAGCCACATGCTCTTTCTTTGCTTTCCACCAGACGTGGTTGCATCCACCTTTGCTTTGGCGCTTGGAGAGTTTAAAAAGAGTTGGAAACTTTGTGCATCAAAAATGGTAAGTTATGTGAGAGCAGCGTTTATCTCAAAATCCTCCGGGGTAACGTTAACACAGTAACCCCACTACTTGGCGGTAGCTACAGAATTCTCATTGACTTTAGTCCATATGTAACAGGTTAAAGAATGACAAATATTTTTGTAACCTTTCATTTTATATTTTGTGGTTATGTGAGTTTTATTTCACCAAAATCTTGTCTTCGTGTAATATAGGGTAGCTTATAGGTATTGGGATTTTTGTAACCTTTCATTTTATATTTTGTGGTTATGTGAGTTTTATTTCACCAAAATCTTCTATTGGTCATGGTAGCTTATAGGTATTGGGAGATTTATTTGTTGTGTAACTGCGCCCTCTATTGGATAGTGGTGGCTATAGGCATCTTCTTTTTCCTGATAGAGGATAGCGCCCAGGCCTACTGGACTTCCATCAACGATGAGTTCCGTCTCTTTCTTTGGATCAAAGTACGACGTGTCAGACTGTCTTTGAGCTTCTGGAGCGCTGTCACTTGTTCATGGCCCCACTGCCACAGAGTTTCTTTTCTCGTCAGCTCACGGAGCGGCGCTGTGATGGTTGAGAAGTCTTTAATGAATCTGGCGCAGTAGTTGGCCATGCCGAGAAGACTTCTGACTTCTCCTGGGTCTTTGGGGTCACTGGCCTCGTGGATGGCTGACACTTTCTTGGGGTCTGCTGAAATTCCATCAGCAGAGAATATGAAACCGAAGAACTCAAGGTGCTGCTTGTTGAACTCACATTTGTTGCGGTTGAGTGTCAGTCCACTTTCCTTGAGTCTCTTGAACACGGCTCTAAGAGCATCATCATGTGCCTCTTGTGAAGCACCGTAGATTATGATGTCATCACTAAGGTTCTTCACACCAGGAATGCCTTGCAGTGTTTGACATATGGCGTTCTGGAAGACTTCAGCAGCGGATGATATGCCAAAGTTCAGGCGCTTGTACCGTCTCAGCCCGAGGTGAGTTGTGAATGTGGTGATTTACCGGCTCTCAGGATCTAACCCAAGCTGGTGGTAGCCTGCTGTGAGGTCCAGCTTCGAGAAGATCTCTGCACCGTTGAGCTAATGGATCACATCATCCATCGTGGGCGTGATGTGGCGTTCACGTTGGATGGCTGTATTTGCTTGACGCATATCAACGTAGATTCTGACTTTGTCAGGGTCCTTAGGCTATGGCGGGTTCACAATCGGGGACAGGGTGTTGGTCCAGACTCTGCATGGCAGGCTTCTGCGTTGTAGTATCCACCCTGGCCACTGGGTGGCGGACGGCCTCCCGTAGACTGCCATCGAGGGCCCCCGAAGCTGCTTCCTCTTCGTCGTCGTCAGTCGTGGCGCGCTGGCGCCACCTGGTGGAGCTGGTAAATACGCACGTCGCTCCATCTCCCGAATAGCGTCCTCAATATCGCAGAGTTCGCTCTTCATCCCACTTCTGACACCAATGTAGCGAGCGCCATGGAGGAGCTAAAGAGAAGAGTCGGACGCAGAGTATTGTTTTATTGTTGCTCTGTGCCCCATACACCGCACGACCCCAGAGTCAACGTTTTATTGTGTATTGAAAGTGTGCTGACAGAAAGTTGATTGAAGATTGTTACTCTGTCTGCCAAACATGCAGAAAAAAGAACCGCTGGTCATCTTCGTGACCACCACCCGTTACTTTACAGCCCAGTCAAGTTAAGTAAATTTCTAGCAAAATGCATGATGTGCGGAAAGATATGTGGGGAAGAAGTTCTGTATGCATGTGTGTTACGGTGAACTACTAGTGCGCTCATTAAAAGTCAATTGTTAGAACATTATCGCCGTCATGGCATGTACCATCCAACAATATGAGTGCAACAGAGACTTAATTGAACGACTGCAAATTCAAGACATCAGTGGCTGTTCAGTGATGTGAAATTAATTCATTAGCCTCTACTGCAGCTTTAGTGAAAACACACAAACCGTACAGTATGGGAGAGAAGCCGAAGGAGTTCAAGTATCTCGGGGTCCTGTTCACGAGTGAGGGCAAAATGGAGCGGGAGATGGACAGACGGATTGGTGCGGTGTATGTAATAGTATGTATTACTGTGGTGCAGTAATGCAGGCGCTGTACCGGTCCGTTGTGGTGAAGAGGAGCTGAGCCGGTAGGCAAACCTCTCGATTTACCGGTTATGGGAGAATTTTATTGTAAAACATAGTTGCCATCTTGGAAGAATATGTGCTATAGGAAAACTGAGTGTTGAAAGATTGGGTTGGGTGGGAAACAGATGGTCACGTGTATTGAGGGCAGGAGACGGAGAGGTGGGGGTCGAATAGGAAGGAGGAGGAAGTCTCAAATGGTGGGTCTCCAGGAGGACAGAGAACAAAGACAAGAACACGCCTCCAACAGAATAGATAGAATAATTAACTAAGACAAGCAAATGGTCATATGCAAATAGGAGACAATAGGTTTCAGAAGTGATGAAACAGTAAGGCACCGGGCACCGGGAATCAACTCACAGCCTGAATGGCCAATGAAACTCCACCTCCAGCCAATCGGAGATAAGGGACATCCCTGGCTATCATATGACGTAGCAATTCTCAGATAGAATAATTGCATCTTGAACAAGTGAAATTTCTAAAATAAAGCAAACACAATACTTATATAAGTTAGGAGTAATTTACAATAGGCTCCTCTCCCACAGAGCGAACCCTCGACAGACTTTCACATGACTGTGTTTGGCCACTATATTCACAGCAGGAGATTCCTGGAGCTGACACCGGGGAGCCACTGACCCCCACCCATGATCTCACAAACAGCTTCCCTCAGTTACATCAAGGAGATTTACTGTATTGATAAGCCAAGTTCCCCTGAGACAGGACGGAGACTCTTGTGTTGATAAGCCTCGAGTGACACCTACCTTGGTTTCGTATGTTAATGGATGGTCACGGCAGGGGATGCAGACTCTTTCACTTTCCTGTATTCATTTAGTATATGTTGGTTTAATATTCTTATGTTTCTTATTAAGTTAGTTTTAACAGTCTTATTTACTATCATTAATGTCTTATTCCAGTTCTTTAAGTTGTTTACTTATCAGCATATATATTTATAGTTCATTCATCCTTGCTATTTCTATTTCAATATATTATATATGTGATATCAGAGTTTGTATTGTGGGGTTTGGTACAAACATATTCATATTTGTATAGGCTGCATTTTCGTGTTCCTTTCTCAGTCTGCGTTCTACTCGTCAGAGAGGCTGATTGTCTGTGAAGATAGAATCCTGAAGTTTTGTTCTCGTGAATTTGTACAGAATAAAGTGCCTTAAAGAACGTCAGCGTCCTGTCTTGAGAGCACCGGAACACAACGCAGTAGTCGGCGAAGTGCAGACCGCGCCGGCTACATTGGTGCCGTGACCCGGATTTCTTTGCTTCAGATCATCGCCAGGGTGATCGCCGGTGGTTGCTGTGATGAGTAGGAACCTCTTCGGGACGTTGACAAGTGCATGGTCTACTGTTAATGTGTAAATTGTAACTCTTAATTGCCTCTAGTATAATTTTACATTGTGATTTTTTTTCTTTCTTGATATTTGCATTTGTTAGTAATTCACATATTATTGCCATAGTCTAACACATCACAACTTTTGCAAAAATGACTGATGGTAAAGATGTGCAGACACCACTTAGCCGTGGGGATGCTGCGGTGGTAAGCCTAGGGAGGGGCAGGTTCATGAGTAGGGTGGAATGCACACCGGTTAAAGGTGCTGGAGCACTAGGCAAACCTGTACTCTCGTCTACAGGCGTACACACTGATGCACATTCCCCCGCACCCCACAGGCGTAGGTTAGGGGATGCCTTAGACATTGGGAACGGTGTTAGTCAAGTGGGCCACCCTGTATTCTCATACACTCACACGCACACAGATGAACATTCTCCACGTCAGCCAGTGTCTAGTCCAGATGCGAGTTCCTCAGACCTAGGGAACCTCATTACACAATTAGCATATGAAATAGGAGAGAATATTGCTAGCCAACTAAACAGATCTATTGGTAGTAGGGGTGTAACGGTATGTGTATTCGTCCCGCGACTTCACGGTACGGACGTCACGGTTCGGTACGTGCAGCCATACGACGAATACGTCTGAGTCACACTCCAATCCAGAAGGTGGCGATAAAGCACCTAAACGCTGTTTGCCAAACGCTTTCACACGTTGACTATGGCAACTGCAAGTGAGACGCAGGAGCTGGAAGACCCGCCTGCTACGTTCAAATCGGCTGTGTGGGAAAATTTCGGGTTCGCAGTGGACTACAGCGGCGATGGAAAGCGAGTGGTGGATCGGACGAAGACGGTGTGTCGGCGTTGTTCAGCAGTTGTACGGCATGTCAGTGGAAACACATCGAACATAGAGGATAGCGCCCAGGCCTACTGGACTTCCATCAACGATGAGTTCCGTCTCTTTCTTTGGATCAAAGTACGACGTGTCAGACTGTCTTTGAGCTTCTGGAGCGCTGTCACTTGTTCATGGCCCCACTGCCAACAGAGTTTCTTTTCCCTGCTCACGGGAGCGGCGCTGTGATGGTTGAGAAATCTTTAATGAATCTGACCGCAGTAGTTGGCCATGCCGAGAAGACTTCTGACTTCTCCTGGGTCTTTGGGGTCACTGGCCTCGTGGATGGCACTTTCTTGGGTCTGCTGAAATTCCATCAGCAGAGGAATATGAAACCAAAAGAACTCAAGGTGCTGCTTGTTGAACTCACATTTGTTGCGGGTTGAGTGTCAGTCCACTTTCCCTTGATCTCTTGAACCACGGCTCTAAGAGCATCATCAATGTGGCCTCTTGTGAAGCACCGTAGATTAATGATGTCATCACTAAGGTCTTCACACCAGGAATGCCCTTGCAGTGTTTGACATATGGTGTTCTGGAAGACTTCACAGCGGATGATATGCCAAAGATCAGCGCGCTTGTACCGTCTCAGCCCGAGGTGAGTTGTGATGTGGTGATTTATCGGCTCTCAGGGATCTAGCCCAAGCTGGTGGTAGCCTGCTGTGACGGTCCAGCTTCGAGAAGATCTCTGCACCGTGAGCTAATGGATCACATCATCCATCTGGGCGTGGATGTGGCGTTCCACGTTGATGGCTGTATTGACTTGACGCATATCAACGTAGATTCTGACTTGTCAGGGTCCTTAGGCTATGGCGGTGTCACAATCGGGGACAGGGTGTTGGTCCAGACTCTGCATGGCAGGCTTCTGCGTTGTAGTATCCACCCTGGCCACTGGGTGGCGGACGGCCTCCCGTAGACTGCCATCGAGGGCCCCCGAAGCTGCTTCTTCTTCGTCGTCGTCAGTCGTGGCGCGCTGGCGCCACCTGGTAGAGCTGGTAAATACGCACGTCGCTCCATCTCCCGAATAGCGTCCTCAATATCGCAGAGTTCGCTCTTCATCCCCACTTCTGACACCAATGTAGCGAGCGCCATGGAGGAGCCTAAAGAGAAGAGTCGGACGCAGAGTATTGTTTTATTGTTGCTCTGTGCCCCATACACCGCACGACCCAGAGTCAACGTTTTATTGTGTATTGAAAGTGTGCTGACAGAAAGTTGATTGAAGATTGTTACTCTGTCTGCCAAACATGCAGAAAAAAGAACCGCTGGTCATCTTCGTGACCACCACCCGTTACTTTACAGCCCAGTCAAGTTAAGTAAATTTCTAGCAAAATGCATGATGTGCGGAAAGATATGTGGGGAAGAAGTTCTGTATGCATGTGTGTTACGGTGAACTACTAGTGCGCTCATTAAAAGTCAATTGTTAGAACATTATCGCCGTCATGGCATGTACCATCCAACAATATGAGTGCAACAGAGACTTAATTGAACGACTGCAAATTCAAGACATCAGTGGCTGTTCAGTCATGTGAAATTAATTCATTAGCCTCTACTGCAGCTTTAGTGAAAACACACAAACCGTACAGTATGGGAGAGAAGCCGAAGGAGTTCAAAGTATCTCGGGTCCTGTTCACGAGTGAGGGCAAAATGGAGCCGGGAGATGGACAGACGGATTGGTGCGGTGTATGTAATAGTATGTATTACTGTGGTGCAGTAATGCAGGCGCTGTACCGGTCCGTTGTGGTGAAGAGGAGCTGAGCCGGTAGGCAAACCTCTCGATTTACCGGTTATGGGAGAATTTTATTGTAAAACATAGTTGCCATCTTGGAAGAATATGTGCTATAGGAAAACTGAGTGTTGAAAGATTGGGTTGGGTGGGAAACAGATGGTCACGTGTATTGAGGGCAGGAGATGGAGAGGTGGGGGTCGAATAGGAAGGAGGAGGAAGTCTCAAATGGTGGGTCTCCAGGAGGACAGAGAACAAAGACAAGAACACGCCTCCAACAGGATAGATGAATTGATTAAGAAAAGCAAATGGTCATATGCAAATAGGAGACAATAGGTTTCAGAAGTGAATCTCAGACAGTATGGCACCGGGAATCAACTCACAACCTGAATGGCCAAATGAAACTCCGCCTCCAGCCAATCGGAGATAAGGGACATCCCTGGCTATCATATGACGTAGCAATTCTCAGATAGAATAATTGCATCTCGAACAAGTGAAATTTGTAAAATAAAGCAAACACAATACTGATATAAGTTAGGAGTAATTCACACTAGGCTCCTCTCCCACAGAGCGAACCCTCAACAGACTTTCACATGACTGTGTTTGGCCACTATGTTCACAGCAGGAGATTCCTGGAGCTGACACCGGGGAGCCACTGACCCCCACCCATGATCTCACAAAGAGCTTCCCTCAGTTACATCAAGGAGATTTACTGTATTGATAAGCCAAGTTCCCCTGAGACAGGATGGAGACTCTTGTGTTGATAAGCCTCGAGTGACACCTACCTTGGCTTCGTATGTTAATGGATGGTCACGGCAGGGGATGCAGACTTTTTCACTTTCCTGTATTCATTTAAGTATATGTTGGCTTAATATTTTTATGTTTCTTATTAAGTGAGTTTTAACAGTCTTATTTACTATCATTAATGTTTTATTCCAGTTCTTTAAGTGGTTTGCTTATCAGTATATATATTTTTGTAGTTCATTCATCCTTGCTATTTCTATTTCAATATATTATATGTGATATCAGAGTTTGTATTGTGGGGTTTGGTACAAACTATTCATAATTTCCTGTATACATTTTAGTATGTTGGGTTTATATTCTTATGTTTCTTAATAAGTTAGTTTTAACAGTCTTATTTACTATCATTAATGTCTTATTCCAGTTCTTTAAGTCGTTTACTTATCAGCATATATATTTGTAGTTCATTCATCATTTCCTGTATTCATTTTAGTATACATCATTTCTGTTTTCATTTTAGAATATGCTTGTTTAATCTTTCTTTAATACTTTAGTTTATGTGCTGTATAAAGAAATACTAATACGGATTAAGTTTAGTGATTTAAACAACCCTGCAAAGATAATCGAGGAGCTCCCGCAGAAGGAGGAGCTCCACAAGTGTATTACCATTGAGGCGTATACATGTGTTGAGGGGGGTGTCAAATGGGGGTGGTAAGGAAACCAGAGAAAGACCATAAAAAGATCTGTTGGAGTTGAGATCAGGAGGGCATTCAGCTGACCGACCTCCATTTCTTATGACTGTAATAGGTTATATTAAATGTTTTGCAATTTGCCACTTTCTTCTCCTCGACTTCTCCTTCTGCACGAATTCTCTAAATTTAATGTTGGTTTCCACAACACGGTCCATCTACGTTTCAACCCTCACCTATGGTCACGAGCTTTGGGTAGTGACCGAAAGAACAAGATCACGGATACAAGCGGCCGAAATGAGTTTCCTCCGCAGGGTGGCTGGGCTCAGCCTTAGAGATAGGGTGAGGAGCTCAGACATCCGGAGGGAGCTCGGAGTAGAGCCGCTGCTCCTCCGCGTCAAAGGGAGTCAGCTGAGGTGGTTCAGGCATCTGATTAGGATGCCCCCCGGGCGCCTCCCCTTTTTTTCAAGCACGTCTCCAGGTGGGAGGAGACCCCGGGGCAGACCCAGAACCCGCTGGAGGGATTATATATCTCATCTGGCCTGGGAACGCCTCAGGATCCCACAGGAGGAACTGGACAGTGTGGCTGGGGAGAAGGAAGCCTGGGGGGCCCTGCTTAGCCGGCTGCCACCGCGACCCGGCCCCGGATAAGCGGAAGAGAATGGATGGATGGATTACTGTTTGCACCTTAGAAAACAATATAAACTAGTTTATTCTGTCTCTCTCTAGCCTACTCTCAACATCCACCACTTAAAATCCTCTAGTCTATCATAGTGCAGTGCAATATTACCGATGACTGATAATCCACCCACGTAAACCCATCGCCCTGCTGACTGACTGCCAAGGGTTATATTTACCTTTCTCTGTATACACATTGATTGTCATATTGAAATGACCAGCAGAGGGGCCTCATTTCAACTCTCTACACATATAATAGCCTACGAACACACACACAGACACACACACACACACACACACACACACAGGGTCCTGCTGATTGTATCTCGCTGGTGGTTAACTGAGCTAAACAGAGGCCAGCTACCCGCTGCTACTTGTGGACAGTGGGTGTAAGGCGGCAATAATGTGGCCGTGTTGTGTAGCCCACTGAGATCATGTGTTTGGCCTGTCATTGTTATATTCCAGTCCCTTTACTTCCAGTTGGGCTGGTTCCTTCCTGTCATTGGGCAGCGGTGTTAACTCAACCGCTAGTCAATCTCCTGTCATTGCCATGACATCCGATAAATGATGTGAAATGGCCATCCCTCCTCCTGCTTCTCTCCCCTGGCCTACTCAGGCCTTTATGAGGGTTGATGTGATTGGACAGAGACTGGTGTGCCTCATCAGCAGAAGCCAGTGGCCAAGCTGTGTTGAGAGGAAGAGAATGTGTGTTATTCATCGTCATTTCATAGATTTGTTGCTGTGGATATAGGCCTATCAGAGAAACTGCAATTAGTATTGGAATTACCAAGAGAGTACGCAGCAAAGATGTATGGTCGGTAGCAAAAAATCTGAAGTGTAGCATGCAGTGTTTACACTTTTTACTTTTAATCTCTTGAAAAGGATGACTTATATACTCAAAACAGCCCACACAATATCTCTTAAGCATCTCAATACATGCTGTTGAGGTATGTGGAGCAGTGACTATTTTAGAAACATCCGTGAATCTAATTAGTCCATTAAGTTGCTGGATTTTCCCTCAGAGAAAAAGAGTAAAAAGAGAGAAAAATAGTCTATGTGAACTGATACCATTAAAGACACAATGACAGAGAGAAGAGAGTGAGGGGCTGTATTACCAGCCTGTACAAACGTTACTACTGCCATGTTGAAAACAATACTTTGGCAAGCTCTGGTGTTCCTACAGAAATGGTGAAAATTCTTTTCTTGCAGCCCTCGGAGAGAGAACAAAATTCTCTGTTCTTGCGGAGTATGTATAAGCCATCAACCATCAACGTTATTTCAGCCCAGTTCATGCCTCTGGTATTGCTTCTTGCAGCCTTCTTGAGAACTGCTCATCTAAATTTCAAACTCGACACCGCACTTCCTTGGGCAATAAACCTGCCAAGTCGATCAGATGAATGGATGTCAAGAAAATCGAATTACAGGCATACACACATACTGTACATACAGAGACTCTTTCCATTGTACTTCGATGCCCACAGTTCACCAATATCTTGGTTAATGCTATGTCTATACATGCACAGGTGGAGCATTGTTCATTTTGTGAAAACGTATATGTCTGTCAACTTCTTCCTTCCCTATTCACCGAGGATTATCTAAGAGGTGAGGGGAAGGGACTAGTCATTGTGGATGTAGAGCAGGGGCACCACCGTTGTAAATCACATCCAACACCCAGCATTGATCTGCTATAGTGGCTAGGGCAAAGTACTGACTGTCCACTGGGAAGTGGACCTGCATAGATGCTGCTGATGGGTTTTGTACTTGTGTTTCTTCTTCTATTCTCCCCTCTGTTGCAGCGTTTCTGTGTTTACCCCCTGAGCGAATTCTGCCTACATGCCCTTCATACGCCCTGTGTGTGTGTGTGTGTGTGTGTGTGTGTGTGTGTGTGTGTGTGTGTGTGTGTGTGTGTGTGTGTAAACTAGAAACACGAAGAAGAAAGAACAGAAGGGGATACAGATGGATCGCCTGTCAGACCCCTCAGCCAGGTGGTCTCCTGCCCCAGTGGACAGCAGCACTACAACCGGCTGACAGATTGACAACTCTGTGTAGTGAGGGGCTGAGCGTGGGACAGAGGGAGGGGGTGGGGGGAGGGGCAGGGGGTGGTCGACAGAGGCAGGAAAGGGGGCGGGGTTACTCCCATCATGTGTCGGCTGGCTGATGGAGGGTAGAGAGAGGCAGTGCACAGTGAATATGAACAGACCCAGATAGCTACGCAGAGAGAGAGAGGGAAAGAGAGGGAGAGAGGAAGCAGGCACTCTGCATACTATATGTGTTGTACACTCAGAGAGAGAGAGAGAGCGCCAGAGAGAGAGAGAGAGGCTGCAGCAAGGAGCTATTTATATGGTAAGAGAGCGTCCTCCTTACAAGAAATCTAATCATCACACAGGGAGACATAATGGACACACACGCAATGTATAGGAATCTGAAGCTGTTTGAGTAGAGATAAGCGGTGAGTTGTGTGTAAGTTTGTGTGTTTCTGTGTAAAATGTGAATTAGTTGTATCATGAGGAATTAAAACAGGCTCAACATTTTCTAAATGCTATTTGGACTACTGAGAGACTTCCAGATGTGCAAGAAGTTCTTTCGATGAGGAATGTATACCAATGTATGACAACACAGACTGTGTGTAAACATTTTTTTTATATATACAGTATATATTGTCTTATGTGTGTATAAATAGTACTTATGTCAGCTACTATGTAATATCCTCATCGTATCCACAGGTGTGTGAAGCATGTGATCTTTGGAGACTTTGAGGTCACAAATAAGTCCACAATGTGATTGGCTGAGTCTTCAAACGGCATTGAAAGCATGTGACTTCACGGACGAAGGTTCCAGACGTCCACCATGCTTCCGCTGGGTCCTACTCTCTACCTTCTCCTGTCCCTGATTACACTTTCCGTGACTGTGGAGGATGCCCATGAAAGCCCACCTACGGCAGACACAGCATCTCAGCGGCACATCCCATCCGCATCCATACATCTGCCTGGCGACCTCTCAGACCCTGTGCCTCTAACCTCTGGGGAGATTGACCCAATCCATCCCGTGGTGGTACCTCTGACTTTGCTTCCCTCTGAGAACACAGAGGGACACGCGGCGCTTGGGGAATATGATGATATGCACACCAGTGCTGAGCTGATTTCTCTGTCAGACAACATTGACTTGAGTCCTCCAGACTCAAGTAGGTTTCAAGGATTTACTTCTGTCAAGGAGGAGGAGGTGGAGAAGGAGGAGGACAGCCTAAAAGGGATCGGCGCAGGCCAGCGAGGCCCAGAGACATCCCCGAGAGAGGAGGCCAGTGGCTGGGGGGTGTACCACAACGAAGAGAATGAGCCTCCTGCCAGGGAGAGAACCGAGGACCAGTCGCTGGGATTTGTTCCTCAGCCCGGCTCGGGGCCGACACATACCTCAGCCCTGGATGTTGCACCTCCGACTCAGGACAGAGGGATAGTGGACCCGTCTGTCACAGGACAGGACGGACCCCAGGAGAGCCAGAAGACCGATGAGGGCGGTTTAGTGCGTCGCCCGTTAGATGGAGGAAACAATAGCAGACAGCAAAGGGAGGAAGGTGAGATCCTCAAGTGGCCATTATTTTCTGTGTTATGAGGTGATGCAATGTCATCTCCAGATCTATAGTTTCCAATCAAACATTTTTGACATTCTATTCATCTTGTTTGACCCTTAAGTAAGTAATACCTACGAGTTGATTATCCCGCTTATACCATGGCATTAGCCAACAATAAGTTTTGCGCCCAAAAATTGAAAGGTCATGAAGCAAGAGCTTTAAGGTTAATAATTCTAGTCCTTTTACAACCATGCCGGTTATTCACATTATAAATGACATCGGGATGATCAAAGGTTATGGCTCTAAGTTAAGCGTCCTGGCTTTCCTGAAAGGCGCGATATGAATGAAAGTTATTATTACGTTTAGTAGCAGATTCATTGTTTAAAGTGATTCAACTTGAGCCGAACTTTGTGTGCAATATACGGTTTTAACGCACACCTGCCCAATGCCCACCAATCAGAAAAGGGTATTCACCCAGACCATAGTATAATGGCTATGAATATGGCATTTGAGTTTGATATAGTTATCACAATTTACTTTACATATGACTCAAAGCCAAAAGATTGTCCATGAATCATTCACTGCAGAGTGGGTGTTTTGTATTCTGCAGACCAACACAGTGAGTTTTGTTTTCATTGTGCTTTTTTGTATCCAGCATGAATGTGATTTTCATTGTCATTGGTAATGTTTACTCTCCTCCTAAATCTTGTTCTCTCGCTCTACCCCATTTTTCGGCTTACATCCTGTAGTCTCTATAAAGTGACCTAAATTGAAACGTATTTAAAAGGATGGCAAAAATACATTCATAGACACAAATTCTGTGCACGAAATTGTGGCAAGTAAATGTGTGTCATGTCCCAGGGCCTGTCAAGCTCTCATTGGCCGGCTACCTATCTGACAAAATGTCTGACAAATTATAGGTGGGGCAGATTCAGTCAATCCAGATTTAGTAGACCAAGACCCAAAACAAGTTGAGTAATTTTAGAATGGCCCCTTAAACATTAACAAGCCCAGTTTTAACATAGGCCTGCAAATGCTTATTTCAATTAACTTGTATGTAAACAAACAAAACCGTATATGATTGCTGTTAATGCAGATCAGTTGTTGACACACAAACATTGATGACAGTCTAAGTAGAACAGAATTACAGTATACATTGAATGTAGCTAGAAGTTATGGATGGATGGATTACTGTTTGCATCTGTTTGCATAAAGCATACTGCTTTATGCATGATTATAAAAACATCACCAAATAATAATTACCTTATCACCATTTGTATCTCTCCCTATCTCTGGCTCTATCTCTGACTCAGTCTGTGTGTATGTCAACGACACACACACTCACTTTTTCTCTTCCTCTGTGTGACCTAGTTAAAGTCTCCCAGTTGCAGGCCTGGTCTATTTTATTATGGATTAACTCATAGCACACACTGCATATTCCCTTGTGTTCTACTTTGAGGCTGGTTAAAGGCATTCTTCTCTCTTCTTCTTCTGCATTGAATATCCGTTGGTGCATTATGTTTTAAGAATGTGAAATGGTACATTTATCCTTCAGTTTTAATGGGAATTGATGAACAAGTCAAGACCCAGATCCTGTACTTTCAGTACTTAACGTATACTTTATATGTGTTTCAATTAATCTCAATCAACCAGCTGACTTAAATGAAGCACAAATGCAATTGTTAACATGTAATCTCATGTGTTGGCAGATTTGCGTGATGAAAACCAGGACTGGCACATTGCAGCTACATTGCCTCATCCAGATTGTAACATCGACACCACAGATACATCGCACTTCAAAACCAATATAAACCAATCCTGCCCTCCCATCGACCAAGATGACTTCAAATCTGAGCAATCACCTCATACCTTTCTTTTCCTGAGCCCGCCTCTTCTTGTCCCGCTGTATTCTGATTGGAATTCCGCCATGGCTACGTGGGGTGTGGCTTGGGAAGCACACGTATACGGTGTGGGATCCATCTTTGCCATGTCCGGCCTCATATCTGTTGTGTGTTTGTTGGGCCTGCCCCTGCGTTGTCCCATGGGAAGCCCCTATTTCACCTTGCTGCATCTGCTCCTCCTGGCGTTCGGAGGGATCCGGGCCTTCTCTCTGTTCTACGACGCCTACGGTCACCAAGAGCGTCTCCCTCCCCTGGCCTCCCTCCTCCTCTCTGAGCTCTCCTTCCCCTGCCTGGCTTCAGCCTTCTCCCTGGCCTTCATCCTTCTCTCCCGGCGCTCGCACATGCACTCGTCCCTCCGCCGAGCCCTTTCCCCCGTTTCCTTCCCAGCTTCACCATCCCCTTGCCTGCTCCTGTGTCTGTCCTTCTGTCATGTCATGGTCTCACTAGGCTGTGTGGGTCTCCTCCAGCTCCTGCCCTCCTTCCCTGCCCTGCTCCTCCTGCCCAGAGGCTTGTTTGTGTGCCTCTCTGTTCTGCTGCCGTGCTCCTACCTCATATTCTACTGTGTGGCCAGAGCCCAAACCAAACACATCCACAGACTGGATGACAATGCAGAGGGCGGGGGTTCTCCGGAGGCTCTGCGTCCTGCAAAGTGCCCATTTGCTGAGGTGGACGACTGGGGAAGGGCGGCGGGCACCGGCATAGCAGCGTCACTGTGTCTGCTGGCTTGCGGAGGTCTCCAGCTCTATGGACTCCTGTACTTCCTGGGCGTGAGTGTAGTCAGCTCGTATGTCTTCCAGGCCTGGCCTTGGTGGGCCTACCAGCTGAGCTGCAGGCTGTGTGAGGTGGCTGTGTGTCTGGGCCTGTCGCTCATCGGTGCATACCCGCTGTTCTGTCACACCCGCTCTTCCGTCAAGTCAAGTGCTCCACTTCGGCCAGGATCATGGTCACAACTTCCCTGCAACACCCCAGAAAGGGGCCCAGCAGTTCTATCATCTCTTGGAGAAGTCAAGTCTCCTGTCCTGTCGCCTCACATCTCCTGGTCCCAAGGTGAAAAACTAGTGGTGTGTGAGATCACCTCAAATGGGCAGTCAGAGGCCCTGCCTCTTTGCTCAATCGTGGACCCTAATAAAAAAAACACCTTGGACTCGACATCTGTTCTGCCACTACATGCCCACCCCCTGTCACCCCCACACAGAATCCAAGCTGGTGCATACAAGTTGTCCTCTCTGGAGAGTCTCGGCCTGGACTCTGACTCTACTGGGGACCTGCGTCCTCCTTCTCCCATAGACTTGTCTCGTAGCATTGACCAGGCATTGTTCAGTGAGGCCTTGTTCTCCCACAGTCTCTTTGGACCTCCAAGGCTGCCCAATGCCTCTTCCAGCCTGTCCTTAAACTCTCCTGGTAAACCACCGCTTGGCTACAGCTATGAAGACAGTGCCCTTTATCGTACCTCTTCCTGTGGCGACGCTGATCATGGGAACCTATTATCTAAGTCCCAGCTATGTGACACTCAGTCGCACCACAACAAGCCCTCAACATCGCCAGAGCAATCGACCTGGAAGGGAAGTCACTCTGGTGCTTTCGACCAGGCATCCTTAGGAGGAGGTTCATCCCAGGGTCTGTGCTGCACCCCTGGGAAGACCAGGAAGATGCGGGCCTATCCCTGGGCTAACAAAGGCCAGAGCTTTGCCCAGGGCACCCTTCCCCGGGCCATACCCCAGCTGCCCTACCACAAGCGCTACCGGACACTAAGCTTGGCGTCCCAGGGCAGCTGCGGCTCCGGTCGACTGGCAGGGACTGAGCACCTCAGCAAGAGCAAACAGCTGGAGCGGGATCTGGAAGTACAGGCGGAATTTGTTCATGTCTGCAGACAGATTGATTCTCTGAGTGTGTGCAGTGACACCATTGAACTGTGAAGGTTCAGTTTCAGCGACAAGAGCGAGGGGTTCCATCCTGCACTTCAAGATCTAAGATCCTGCAGGTGTCAAGTGCAGTCCTAATCAGATACATGTTATCCCCTACAGTGGGTTTGAATCTATAGGTCGTTATTCAATAGGACCATTAGATGACCACAAATGAATTCTGTTATAGGATTTGGCTTTGGGATTAACTATGAATAATGAAATTATTTACTTCATTGTGTGTAAAGTTTTAGTTTGGTCTAATGGTCAAAATATTTATTGTGCAATCCTGCTGAAAAGCATTCCTCGTGTCACCAATCACCATATTTAATATATACAAAATGCAGGTTCTGAACTTGTGTCACAGCTTATTTTTCATGTTTCATTTCATGTTTAGTGCAGCCTCCAAAACAAATGTTGTTACTAACCCTCACACTCTAAATAAAATCATATACTAGTAAAGTTAGAATCATAATCGTGTCACCCTTGAGTGGAATACATAAGACCACTATAGTGTCAGCTCTACAAACCTATGTTCTCATTTCCAAATGTCTGATGTTTTCATAAGTGTTTTCATTTCACAAAACTATTTCAAGAATAATTAATGTATTCATGAACAATAAACTAATTCACATGCCTTAATTGTACAAGTAAGATACCAAGATAGGAAGCTCTTGGCTAATATACATTGGCCATTTTATACAGTCACTTTATGTAAGCTGCATTTCCATCGAAAGAATAATCACGAAACGAAATTAATTTACCAAACACTATATTGGATTGAAAGGAGCTGAGTGCAATTTATCATTGTAATCTACAGAACAATTTATGTTCCCAGAAAAATGTAGCAGGGTTGCCCTCTGCTGGTAAGACTTGCAGTATACAAAGGTGTTAAGCACATTGGTTAGATTTATTACCAGTTTGTCCATGATAAAACATTTACAAAATAATAAAATATGTTGAAGTCTTTATTTTTGTACATTCAGCACGGTATACAGCTAAAGATTTCTATTGCCAATCCCTTTGTGAGGCAATTTACAGTAATATAGTAATAATAATTTATGTAAAAATAATTATAGTCAAGTATACATGCCAATCATTATTAGGAAGTATGTGCTTTATGAAAATAAATACATTATATCATATGAATAACAGTTTGATCATTAACATTCTTATAATAGACATTCAATGACATAAATTATTTCAGTATTGATCAGTATAAACACTTGCTGTGGGGAACTGCTGAGAACTGTTATGACTGAATTAACTGAGTTTGAGCCCTCTGTGTGGTATTTTGATATATTACTATATATTGCTAAATATTACTTGATATAGTACTTATAAGGCGCTCAGGATACATATAGTTTGTATATTAGCTTCATGCTATTATTCATTTATTAGCCTAATCTATTGTTTGTAACTTATTTACTAATGTAGCACATAAACAAAGGCTACTACCATACACACCATACCATACAACTCAGAAAGTAAAACCTTCATTTAGAAAGTACTGTGTTGTACACTATTTTGTAAACGTACACAGAATTCCGTTAACTTGTATATGCTTTATTGCTCTGACACAATATCTATAGCCAATAGCCAATATCATGTCTCCTTACTGAGAGACCCTGCAACATATGCAGGCGAACATATCTGTAACCATCAATATGTATGCAGCAGTGTATCAGTGTTGCAATAAACTATATGTACACTGTGTGCACAAATACACTTGTGTGCATGTGCACACACACATACACACACAGCCACACACACACACACACACAATAACAATTATAAGATATAAGATAAGGATTCTCGCTTCAAAAAATCAGACACACCCTCAGTCTTGTCTGAGTTCACCCTGAGTGCACCCTGTGTGTTAAGTTGCAACAGAGAAGAGGTGGCCACTCAGCTGCGTCTGTGTTCTAAAAGACACTTGTGCCTCTTAACAGGCGGGAAGAGGATCAACACAGGAGCAGCAACCAAAAGCCAAACTGTCCTTTGTTATCTCTGCTGAACCCATCCCATTATTACATAACGACCGGCCACGATAGGAACCAGCTCACCAAGGGAAAGCAAGATGATGATGAACATGAGATTGAGGCTTAACATTCTATTATTAGGACCCCATTTGTGTTTTATCCATGCCGTTGCACTTTTTACATTCATTCTGGATTAAGAGGAATGAGAAGAAGTCAAGCAGAGAGAGAGAGACAAAGAGAGAGAGAGAGAGACAGAGAGAGAGAGACCGAGACACATACAGAGAATGGGGAAGAGACCGTGGGCCTGGTGGGTCACATGATCACATGCGAGCGCTGAACCTGTTGGCGGTGTTGGAGGCCGGGAGGCTGACGGCCGGGCGGCTGTTTCTCCTCCCTCCTTGTCCGTCAGTAAAGCCGCTTCTCATAACTAGTCAGGAACACAAACACAAAGGAGTCTTACTCTCTGTCTGTTATTTGCGTGTCAGTGGAAACAAACGGCAACAATAGACAGACAACAACAGACAGAAAGATAACAATAAACAGATGTGAGTAAAGAAGATGGAGGTCTGTAAAGAACAGGATGAATGTACTTACATGGCACAAAAGAATACCTAACATGACAGCATGAGCGAGAGAAGGAAAAAGAAGACAATTTGATGATGAAAAACCTCTTTGTCGACATTTCACAGAGGACATGACAAACACAGATCTGATGCATGATGGGAGAAACAGATTGAGGTGGTGAGTAGCCTGAGCACAGAGGGCACCAACAACCAACCAGGTGAATGTGGATCAGGAGATGTTTCATAGTGGGAATATCTCCATGGCAACACACTAGCCACAAGCTATAACACGGGCTACCAAATTATTGCATAAAGAACCTGTCTAGGCTGACCATCTCTACTGGATGATTCCAATGACAATGAAAACTGCTGTGTATCATGGGATATAGTGTGCAATTAACCGTTCAACGCTACAAATTGATGACGCCATAAAGAGTGCATATTATAGTTGGGGTGTAAGAAAATATTGATACACTTGAGTAGCACAATATTATGTCTTGTGATACTGTATCGATTTTATCGATGTTTGCTTAATAGTTTGCCTACAAAGATTTGGACAACAGTGTCATTATCTATCTTCAGCCATTTGACTCTTCCACTCCAATGTCACATCAAACAGTCGGAAAGAAAAAGAAAAATAGCAATATATGGCTGTGCTTACAGTATCGTAACATATCACAGTATATTGAATGGTAAACCCTGTATCGTGATACATATTGTATCGCCTGATTCTTGCTAATACACAGCCCTACGATAGAGCATTGTGCCAAATCAAATACAACGATAGTAACAAATGCAATGCAATGCAATGCTATTGTTATCTAAGCTAAACATCACTCCCGATGCCTTACGGCTGCTGTACAGCCATGCAGCTTAGTGGTTACAGCTCTTGCCTTCCAACCATTCCGATCTGTGTTCCGACCCTATGCTAACAGTATAGTTTTTAGCTTCTTATTCCTACAATTCACGACAACACTTTACTATAGAAAAAAGGAAATACAGCCGCTTTAAATGGTAAAACTGAATTAAGATAAAATTATTTGGAATCACATTTGATTTTCAAAATCCAATTGCAATACATGGTTGTAGCAATGGCTTGAGAGGTTGTGTTGTGTTGAAAGGGAGGAGGACAAAGGGACAGCCAGGGGTGACAGGGGTTAGGGGTTAGAGGGGTGACAGGGTTAAGGGGTTAGGCGGGTGACAGGGGTAAGGGGGTGAGAGGGGTGACAGGGTTAAGGGGTTAGGCGGGTGACAGGGGTGAGGGGGTGAGAGGGGTGACAGGGGTGAGGGGACGTACGAGTGCAGGCCGTGGACTCCACCCTCCACCTGGGCTGACATGGTTCTCTTCTCGAACTTTAGCTCCCCGGAGTACATCATAGACCTGAGAGAGAGAGAGAATGAGAGAGACAGTTTGTACATCATAGACCTGAAAGAGAGAGAGAATGAGAGAGACAGTTTGTACATCATAGACCTGAGAGAGAGAGAGAAAGTGTCACAGTCCGTCTCTGTCCCCCTCGGGTACTTTATGTTTTGGGTTTTTTGCACCTCCTGCTGGTCGTTGGCAGTATTATTTACCATTTGTCTTCATTGTGTTCTGTCCCCGCCCCACCTGTCATTGTGTACCTCCTTCCTTGTGTTGTTTCCCCTGATGTTTTAGTTTAGTTATTGTCCATCCATCCATCCATTATCGTCCGCTTATCCGGGGTCGGGTCACGGTGGCAGCCGGCTAAGCAGGGCCCCCCAGGCTTCCTTCTCCCCAGCCACACTCTCTAGTTCCTCCTGGGGGGTCCCGAGGCTTTCCCAGGCCAGACGAGATATATAATCTCTCCAGCGGGTTCTGGGTCTGCCCCGGGGTCTCCTCCCAGTTGGACGTGCCCGGAAAACCTCCAAAGGGAGCCGCCCGGGGGGCATCCTAATCAGATGCCCGAACCACCTCAGCTGACTCCTTTCGATGCGGAGGAGCAGCGGCTCTACTCCGAGCTCCCTCCGGATGTCTGAGCTCCTCACCCTATCTCTAAGGCTGAGCCCAGCCACCCTGCGGAGGAAACTCATTTTGGCCGCTTGTATCCGTGATCTCATTCTTTCGGTCCCTACCCAAAGCTCGTGACCATAGGTGAGGGTTGGAACGTAGATGGACCAGTAAATCGAAAGCTTCGCCTTCCGGCTCAGCTCCCTCTTCACCACAACGGACCGGTACAGCGCCCGCATCACTGCAGACGCTGCACCAATCCGTCTGTCCATCTCCCGCTCCATTTTGCCCTCACTCGTGAACAAGACCCCGAGATACTTGAACTCCTTCCCTTGAGGCAGCAACTCACTCCCAACCCGGAGGGAACACTCCACCGTTTTCCGGCAGAGAACCATGGCCTCAGACTTGGAGGTGCTGACTCTCATCCCGACCGCTTCACACTCGGCTGCAAACCGCCCCAGTGCATGCCTGGAGGTCACGGTCTGATGTAGCCAACAGAACCACATCATCTGCAAAGAGCAGAGATGCAATTCTGAGGGGACAGTACCTGTGGAATGGCAGACCGGGGTGGTGGTCCCCATTTTCAAAAAAGGGGACCGGAGGGTGTGCTCCAACTATCGGGGTATCACACTGCTCAGCCTCCCCGGGAAAGTTTATTCCAGGGTGCTGGAAAGGAGGCTCCGGCCGATTGTCGAACCTCAGCTCCAGGAGGAACAATGCGGATTCCGTCCCGGCCGTGGCACAGTGGACCAGCTCTTTACCCTCGCAGGGTTGTTGGGGGGGCATGGGAGTTTGCCCATCCAGTCTACATGTGCTTTGTGGACTTGGAGAAGGCCTATGACCGTGTCCCCCGGGGAATCATGTGGGGGGTACTACAGGAGTATGGGGTACCCGGGCCGTTGGTACGTGCCATTCGGTCCTTGTATGAACAAAGTGCGAGCTGTGTCCGTATTCTCGGCACAAAGTCAAGCACGTTCTCAGTGGGTGTTGGACTCCGCCAAGGTTGCCCCTTGTCACCGGTTCTGTTCGTGATCTTCATGGACAGAATCTCAAGGCGCAGCCGAGGTGAGGAGAGTGTCCGGTTTAGTTATTGTTTCATGTTTTATCTGGTGTCTTGTTCCCCATGTGTGTTATTTTATCTGGTTGTTCGTTGTTTCATGTTTTATTTCATAGCCCACTTATCCCTGTGTTAGCGTCTCCCTATTTATACCTGCCCCTAACCTATGTTTCTTGTCAGATCCTCGTCTTATATGTATGAGTACCTGACCCTTCCTGCCTGTACCAGTTTGAGATTAAATCATTGAAGTTCATCCTGCTGCTGCCTGCATTTGGGTCCTCTCCTCTCCACCACAACACCCCCCCCCCCTCCCTGTGACAGAAAGAGAGAGACAGTTTGTACATCATAGACCTGAGAGAGAGAGAGAGAGAGAGAGAGAGAGAGAGAGAGAGAGAAATATGCCCCAGCCTTGTACACTTACCGCAGTATGGAAAGACTTTTGGCTCCAATGTCCTGGCAGCCGTGTTGGATCCCAGCGATGAGATAAGGAGCAAACTTATGGATGGAGCCTTTATCCTGCACTGACCCTGACACACCCTGGGCCACTTTCACTTTGTCACCCTCACTACACACACACACACGCGCGCACACACACACACACACACACACACACACACACACACACACACACACACACACACACACACACACACACACACACACACACACACACACACTGTATTAACGAGATGTTTGTATGGAAAGGACAGGATTCTGGCCAAAAGGATTGCAGCCCAAGACCAGCTCTGTCTTTTCATTTTGATATAAGATAAGATAAGATAGAACTTTATTAATCCCGAAGGAAATTCTTGTGCCAGGTTGCATAGCAATAGAATAAAACAATAGAGAAATCAACAGAATAATAAAAATAAACTAACAGATTTACAAATGTACAGTCAAAATATACAAATATCTAAGGTAAAAGAAAAGTGTGGCTTTTTGTATACCTCCTATCACAATTTGCATATTCAAATCAAGTTAAGTGCCCTGTCTCCCCTACCTGAAGTAACATGTCTGACTGCCCTGTCTCCCCTCCCTGAAGTAACATGTCTGACTGCCCTGTCTCCCCTACCTGAAGTAACATGTCTGACTGCCTGTCTCCCCTACCTGAAGTAACGTGTCTGACTGCTGGTCTCCCCACCTGAAGTAACATGTCTGACTGCCCTGTCTCCCCTACCTGAAGTAAACGTGTCTGACTGCCCTGTCTCCCCTACCTGAAGTAACGTGTCTGGACTGCCCTGTTCCCCTAACCTGAAGTAACGTGTCTGTCTGACTGCCCTGTCTCCCCTCCCTGAAGTAACCTGTCTGACTGACTGCCCTGTCTCCCCTACCTGAAGTAACGTGTCTGACTGCCCTGTCTCCCATACCTGAAGTAACGTGTCTGACTGCCCTGTCTCCCTACCTGAAGTAACGTGTCTGACTGCCTGTCTCCCCTACCTGAAGTAACATGTCTGACTGCCCTGTCTCCCATACCTGAAGTAACGTGTCTGACTGCCCTGTCTCCCTACCTGAAGTAACGTGTCTGACTGCCCTGTCTCCCCTACCTGAAGTAACGTGTCTGACTGCCCTGTCCCCCTGCCTGTCTCCGCTACCTGAAGTAACGTGTCTGACTGCCCTGTCTCCCCTACCTGAAGTAACGTGTCTGACTGCCCTGTCTCCCCTACCTGAAGTAACGTGTCTGACTGCCCCTGTCTCCCCTACCTGAAGTAACGGTGTCTGACTGACCCCTTGTCTCCCCTACCTGAAAGTAACGTGTCTGTCCTGACCCCTGTCTCCCTACCTGAAGTAACCTGTCCTGACTGCCCTTGTCTCCCCTACCTGAAGGTAAACGTGTCCTGACTGCCCTGTCTCCCCTACCTGAAGTAACATGTCTGACTGACTGCCCTGTCTCCCCTACCTGAAGTAACGTGTCTGACTGCCCTGTCTCCCCTACCTGAAGTAACCTGTCTGACTGACTGCCCTGTCTCCCCTACCTGAAGTAACGTGTCTGACTGCCCTGTCTCCCCTACCTGAAGTAACGTGTCTGTCTGACTGCCCTGTCTCCCCTACCTGAAGTAACATGTCTGTCTGACTGCCCTGTCTCCCCTACCTGAAGTAACATGTCTGACTGACTGCCCTGTCTCCCCTACCTGAAGTAACATGTCTGTCTGACTGCCCTGTCTCCCCTACCTGAAGTAACATGTCTTCCCCACTGAAGTAACAGGCTGTCTGCCTGCCCTGTCTCACCTACCTGAAGTAACATGTCTGTCTGACTGCCCTGTCTCCCGTACTGAAGTAACTGTGTCTGACTGCCCTGTCTCCCCTACCTGAAGTACATGTCTGTCTGACTGCCCTGTCTCCCCTCCCTGAAGTAAACCTGTCTGACTGACTGCCCTGTCTCCCCTACCTGAAGTAACGTGTCTGACTGACTGCCCTGTCTCCCCTACCTGAAGTAACGTGTCTGACTGACGCCCTGTCTCCCGCTCTGAAGTAAACGTTGTCTGACTGCTGCCCTGTCTCCCCTACCTGAAGTAACGTGTCTGTCTGACTGCCCTGTCTCCCCTACCTGAAGTAACCTGTCTGTCTGACTGCCCTGTCTCCCTACCTGAAGTAACGTGTCTGACTGTCCCTGTCTCCCCTACCTGAAGTAAACGTGTCTGACTGCCCTGTCTCCCTACTGAAGTACGTGTCTGTCGACTGCCCTGTCTCCCCTACCTGAAGTAACATGTCTGACTGACTGCCCTGTCTCCCCTACCTGAAGTAACGTGTCTGAACTGACTGCCCTGTCTCCCCTACCTGAAGTAACGTGTCTGTCTGACTGCCCTGTCTCCCTACCTGAAGTAACGTGTCTGACTGACTGCCCTGTCTCCCCTACCTGAAGTAACATGTCTGTCTGACTGCCCTGTCTCCCCTACCTGAAGTAACATGTCTGTCTGACTGCCCTGTCTCCCCTACCTGAAGTAACATGTCTGACTGACTGCCCTGTCTCCCCTACCTGAAGTAACGTGTCTGTCTGACTGCCCTGTCTCCCCTACCTGAAGTAACGTGTCTGACTGACTGCCCTGTCTCCCCTACCTGAAGTAACGTGTCTGACTGCCCTGTCTCCCCTACCTGAAGTAACATGTCTGTCTGACTGCCCTGTCTCCCCTACCTGAAGTAACATGTCTGACTGCCCTGTCTCCCCTACCTGAAGTAACGTGTCTGACTGACTGCCCTGTCTCCCCTACCTGAAGTAACCTGTCTGTCTGACTGCCCTGTCTCCCCTACCTGAAGTAACGTGTCTGACTGCTGTTGTTCTTCTCCATGGCGTCCAGGGAGCCCATGCCGCGGTACTTCTTGAGACGCACGCCGTCCGAGAAGAAGTACTCCCCGGGAGCCTCAGTGGTCGCCGCGAGCAGCGAGCCCATCATGACTGGTGGCGGTGAAGCGGTTACGTTTAGATAGTTAGCCAGGCGGCTTTCATCCAAAATGACAAGATGACAAGCGAGGATGAGAACAATCTAAACATTTAATCAAAATGTGGACAGCTAAAGTGCTGCACAACCTAGTTTAGAAAAGAACAACTGGAGAAAGAGTGCAGAGTAGCCATAGGAACGAGGAACATAACATCAGAGATACAGTATCATTTGAATAGAGTGCACTCAAAGCTCTATTATGGCGCTCATTGGTTTGCAAATCCTCACACTACTGATGCTATTCCAACAACCTAACTAGCTCACCGGGAGCATATTCAACACCACTAACACGAGCCTTCCCTGCTCAACACAAACCAAGCCGTGTAACTGCTGATAAAAGACTGATAAACACACTAAGACAATAAACCCTTTCACGAAGGCGCCATCGTAGGACAGAGGTCCTCATCCTAAGTTAAACACTAATTCTGGCTCCTTTTATGTACCAGGACACAGGTGGTAGATGACACTTGTGAAGATAGCACTACTATCTGTGCCCTGGTATATACAAGCATCAGAATAATAAGTGTTATGACTGACACCTGTTTTGTCCTAAGATGACGTGTTTATGAAAAGGGTTTATCACCCGAATTGTCAATGTGACCTCGACATCGACCGGGAGGTTTGTATTTACCGGTTGAGGCTCCTAAGGCCAGAGCCTTGACCACGTGTCCCACAGTCTGGATGCCTCCGTCGGCGATGACGGGCACTCCGAACCTGCGCGCGTACTCTGCCACCTTGTACACGGACGTTCCCTGAGGCCTGCCACACGCCATCACTGGGCCACACAAGCATCCAATCAGTGACACCTTTACTTTGCTAGTGTCATTGTGGAGTGTGTGTGGTTGGTGGCTGGTTTAAGCAGCCTCACCTGGCCCAAGTTAAGAGTCTGGGGTTGGGTGAGGCTGCACTGCTGTGATGCATTGACTAATCAGTGCACACAGGTTAAACCAGCCATCACCACACACACTCAGTGACCGCTAGCATGCTAGTTTTGTACGACCTGCTCTATCTCCCAAACATTCTCGGAAATAAACCGGTTTACCATCAACTGCCTGTGTTCTATTCGTTGGAGGAGCCACTTTAGTGTGGCATGATCTACTGCCACAGTCATCATATGAACATGTAATAGACCTACCCACGGGAGACAGGATTACATTTAGTATAGAAATGGGTTTGGTTCATATTCCTCTGTATAATAAGTTCAACAAGATAAGATGTTACATTAATTATGACAGAAAGAACAGGACAGTAGTAGAAAATGCAAAAGTGAAATAAGACAAACATTTGTATCAAACTAAAAACTAACAAATATATCAATAAGACAAAGATCTATCTATATGCGAAGATATATGATATAAATATGCACAATAGGAGTAGCAGCAATTCTAATGTTAAAAGCAAAAATTAAATAGTCCCTTTTCACAGGGTAAACTAACTTCCTGTTCCTGTGATTTTAACACTGGGTGGGTGTTATTTATGTCTGTCACAGCACCAGCATGGTCAATGTCTATCTACTAGGGGTGGCACGGTTCATGAAAAAAAACCGAAAACCGTTCGGTTGGCTTGTCTCGGTGTCTTCCCTTTCGTGCGGAAGAGGTGTAGAGTGTGGAGTAGTATGTATACTATGTAGTAGGGGTTGCACGACTTCTGATTTTTTCAAGTCGACTTTTCTATCAATAAAGTCGACGTAACGTCGACGCGTCGTTGATGACGTCATCACATACACACCCACGAAAAAACCAGACACTACACTACCTACACTAAAAATGCTAAATATATCCCGAGTATACTTCATATAAAGGGGGGCGCTCCGTTCATTCGCGGTTCTGATCCGGGAGGGGGGGGGGGATGGATATCGATGGATATTGATGGGGACACGTCCCCAGCGTCCCCACTACATTCTGTTGTCATTCATCCGATGAATGATAACATCTAATTAGTTTTTAATGGCATACAATCTACCCGGACTTCCTTTGTGATCGACCGGTCGATCGCGACATATTGGGCACCCCTTTCCCCCCCACCGGCCACCGCATTTGCTGGAGTGTTAAAGATTAAAAGAAAAAATAACAACAAGAACCGTACAGAACCGAAAACCGTGATACGAACCGAACCGTGGGTTTTGTGAACCGTGCCACCCCTACTATCTACTGGACTAGTGTATCTGTACTGGTGCACTGACAGACCTAAATCCAACAGCCCCATCATTAATGTTATGAGCTACACCTGTGTTTTTGTCTGGTGTAAAGCTTTTATTAAATGTAAATGCCCCTTTACATGCCCCTCAGCAGCATGGACCCTTTCCACAGACGTGTCATCATACATCATTACAGCAGTGGTGCTGGTCTCCTACCTTCCTGGGTAATGCAGATGGAGCCACAGCCCATGCCCACCCTGAGAGCGTCAACACCGGCATCGATCAGGTTCTTTGCCTGGGCAGCTGTCACCACTAGAGGGGCACACAGGCAAGATGTGGAAACATAGGTGATGAGACCTTCTAAGAAGACATTTGTAAGAGAGAGATTAGGACGTAGCACTAGGAACTTGAGCTTACCATTTCCACCCACTACTTGGAGTTCAGTGTATTCCTGTTTAATGTAATTGATCATATTGATCTGATAGACAGAGTTCCCTTGGGACGAGTCCTGCAATATTGATACCCCATGTAAGAACATATAGTCACAAAAGTGAAAGCTGCAACTTCATAAAAATGGACAACAAGTGGCTATACCCTATAGACTATAACAGGCTACATGCTACATGCTACACCCACCAGGACTATGACATGCTACACCCACCAGGACTATGACATGCTACACCCACCAGGACTATGACATCCACCCCGGCTTGCATGAGAAGTTCCAGCCTGTACTTGTCTTCCTCCCTGGTGCCGATAGCGGCCCCACAAAGCAGCTGTTTGCGGGAGTCCTTGGAGGCCAGCGGGTAGTCTCTGTTCTTCTTCAGGTCGGTGCGGGCGATGATGGCCACCAGCTCATCACTGTCGTTCACAATGGGCAGCTTACCTGCGGGGCACCAACAGGGTGGAGGTGGTCACAACCAGAAAGATACAAGTGGGAACGCTTGTATGAAATGGTGAGCTTAGGTGTGTGAGGGGTTGGCACCCTTTTTGCTGCGTTGCAGGATATCGTTGGCTTCTTTTAACGTGACCCCAGCTGGCGCAACAACCAAATCTTCCCTTTTTGTCATCGCCTGGGTAAAACAAAAATTGCAAGTGTGATTGTAAAAAACTGTGAATGTGTTATAACTTCAGAAATATCAACAAATAATACCATTAACGTTTCTTTACCTGTAGTAGTCATAGTCACACTTCACACTCACATATTTTCTTGTTCTTTGTTTGTTTAAAGTATTAAACTATTTAACTGGATCAAAAATCCTATACATTATTGCCGTTCGCAAAAAATATAATCGGACAATGACAATGACAATGAAATGGTACTTATAGATGGAGCCTATATCCTGCAGCGAGCCTGACACACCCTGGGCCACTTTCACCTTGTCACCCTCACCACACACACACACACAGTCACACATCCACACACACACACACATGCACACACACACACACAGTCACACACACACACACACACACACACACACACACACACACACACACACACACACACACACACACACACACACACACACACACACACACACACACACACACACACACAAACAGACACACACACACACACAGCTGGTACTGTTAGACATGCATACGTTCTTCCTCCACATGTACATAGATATAATGTACATAGATATAATCACAATACTTAATTTCCCTTGCCTCTTCCAGTGGCCGGTCGTGATCCTTCTCTGACAGGAAGTCGATATCTCTGGAGGTCACGATGCCCACCAGCTTGCTGCCCATCTTGCCCGTCTCCGTGACCGGGATGCCGGAAAATCCGTGGCGGACCTTTGCCTCAAACACGTCCCCCACCGTGTGTCTGGGATTCATCACCACCGGGTCTGTGATGAAGCCCTGCTCAAATTTCTAAACCAGACCAAGAGAACAGAGATTACTTTTTCAGATTTTAACAATGAAAAAAAGGTAACTAATAATATTAATTAATGAACTAATATCATATAATAATATATTTTATTTACATGCCGCTTTTCGAAATACTCAAAAGCACTTTATAAGTAACATACAAGAGCATGAACAAACAAGCAAATAGTAATTTGCCTATTTCGTTCAGAATTCTCATTCCTAAAAAAAGAAAAAAGCAGCTCCTTTTGCTACAAAGACTGTAAATAGTCTTTCCTTTCTTAACTTGTGATATTTGTGATATTTGTATTGTTCTGTTGCACATTCCGCTGGGCATTTTTCATTTCACTCCATATCCTGTATGTGTATGTGACAATTACACTTCTTAGAATAGAATAGAATAGAATAGAACTTTATTAATCCCGAAGGAAATTCTTTAAATAAAATAAAATAAAATAACTAACCTATATGCAAATTACAGTTAAATATACAAATATGTGGGCAAGATAAGATATTCCGACGGCGAAAACAATTTGGCATAAAGAAGTGAAATATTATTGGACATGACATTAAGAATTAAGAATATCTTCTTCTTCAATCTTGAATCTTGAAATATAAATATAAATACAGGAAAAGTTACAAACAAACTCATTTGTCAGAAAACTTTGAGTTTTAAAGTCGTCGTTGTAGATGTGTGACTGGTGGTGTTTTCTAGCTCATGGTCTTTCAAACGTACCTTCACCTTGCGCACTTCGTTGGCCTGGAACTCAGCTGTACAGTTATGGTGAATTATTCCAATTCCACCCATCAACTGGAATGAACGGAAATAAATACAACAACAAACAAATATATACACGAACATATACTGTATATCATGGAAACAAAAGATTTATTATAGCACACGAGCAATCGATGTGCAATCCATTACCTTTACAATGGTATACACTTGTTGATCCGACCAAGATAATACATTCGAATAATAAGAATAATGGATTAATAGTGAATAGGAAACTTTACACTTTATAACTTTCACTTTAACAAAGTGACAAAATCTCACATGAGACTCATTCACCCAACAAGCTAAGTCAGCTGTCAGGGAGAGGTCGGTAGTACAACTCACTGCCATAGCGATGGCCATGGAGGACTCTGTGACCGTGTCCATGGGAGACGAGATGAGGGGAGTCTTCAGCGTTATCTTGCGTGTCAGTGCTGAGGTGAGGTCCTGCGGGAACCCGTTGGTAAAAGAAGAACCGTCAGCGTCATTAAACCTGACTTCCACTGAGTGTCAGCTACCCACGCTAAGCAATGAACTGAACACAACTACTTGTGCACTGTGTCCAGCATTTTGAATTGTTTTGATTGTTTTACCTGTACAGCAGTTAGATCTGATGAGAGACGATGACATAGTCTCTCATATTAAGCCTGTTTGTTACACTTTGTCAACAACAGGCTTATGTTTCGAGACTAAAAAACTAGGTCTACTTCCCCCCAAAAATAGTTTTAAATACCTCCCCCTTTTTTGTGAATTCCCCATTAAAGGTACTATATGTAAGAATTAAGTGCATTCTGAGCTCCGTGGGTTGAGACTATAACAATCAGAAACTAATGTTATTTCTAATCATAATTAAACCTTGTACACATTTAAAAAAGCTATAAAATATATAGATTTTTTAATTATCCACGCTGACATCTCGCTTCTTAATCTTTCCCGCAAAATCCGACCCGACTCAAATATAAGAGAAATCAGCCCAGAAGCTGTTCTACAACAGAGAGAGTCGGGGAAGCTCTCATGTTTTAACTTCAACCACAACCTGCTCATTAACTGGCAGGACCTTTAAATGACCTGCCTAATTAATGACCTTATAGCTTATAAGGCCTGCCTGTGATGACCACATTCATAACAGTGGCATCATTGGAAATGGGAAACCTTTTCATAGATAATGACATGTAGATAGTAAAGCCAGTGGTCAAACCATGGCATGAATTACATACATTTAAACAAACTGTTGTTTTTAAGATGGTAGCCTCCTGAAACCCTGGATAAGGATTGAACTGTCTTGCAACTACCTTATTCAAACCTTCTACCCCCGGACCAAAGGTGAAGTGAAGTACATTATTGAAGCATATTGGCAACTTTTGTTGTTGTCTATTTCTTCATACATTTGCTGTATCATGAATCATCATGTGGAGCACATTAGACTCCAGCCTGTCGACATGAAAGTCTGCTTGTTAGTGCTACGGTGGCTAGCTAGCAGGGCGGGGGGGGGGGGGGGGGGCGCAGGTGTGCTAACTGGTAATGATGGGCACCTCAGCGTGATATGTCCTTTTAATTTCCCAGCAGAATTTACCAAGGCAAGCGACAGCCCATCCCCACCTTAGCAGATAGGAGTTGTTGACCTCACAGTGGCTTTATAATAGACATAGAGGGAAAACATGTGCGTGTGTGTGTGTGTGTGTGTATGTGTGCTCTGTAGATATACTCACCACCTCATCAGAGGTGAAGTCTATGAAACCAGGAAGAATCAGGAAGTCGCTGGAAAAGCAAGAGAACACAGCAGGATTGATAATAACAGTGCTGTTTTTACTCCATATAATAATAGTTCTTTAGTCATTCATAAATCTGTAAAACAACAAGAGTAATTGCCTCTGAATGCACAGTAAATATGTATGAATACATAACGCGAGCAACAGAAGAGTGCACAATCAAGCCGGTGTCATTAGTGTGCAGTTTTATGACTAAGCTGCTGCCAGAGATAATCTTTCAAATGCTGAAATGCACCACACTTATCCACTGCATTAATGCACACTCTCCATCTACCCTGCACGTAGCCTCCAGCCCTGTACACACACACACACACACACACACACACACACACACACACACACACACACACACACACAACCCATGCAATGTAGATCTGTGTGTGTGTGTGAGAGAGGGAGAGAGAGAGAGAGAGAGAGAGAGAGAGAGAGCCTTGTTATGATATACTGTATGACTGCTCTGCTTCTAGACTGAGACTCCACCCCTCAAGCCCTGTATGACTGCTCTGCTACTAGACTGAGACTCCGCCCATAGAGCCCTGTATGACTGCTCTGCTTCTAGAATGAGACGCCACCCCTCAAGTCCTGTATGACTGCTCTGCTACTAGACTGAGACTCCGCCCCTTGAGCCCTGTATGACTGCTCTGCTACTAGACTGAGACTCCGCCCCTAGAGCCCTGTATGACTGCTCTGCTACTACACTGAGACTCCACCCCTAGAGCCCTGTATGACTGCTCTGCTACTGCACTGAGACTCTGCCCCTAGAGCCCTGTATTGCTCTGCTACTGAGCTCTGAAAAGTTCGAAGGAACAGGACACACAACAACATGCAAATTATGCACCAAAGAGGGTTGAGATGGACCATAACATCGTCAGATAGCAATACAATATCAGTGATATTATATTGCTATCTGATGGAGTGGGTGAGTAGGCCTTGTTTCAGGGGGCTCACTGAAGCCCCTAATGGTCATAGCCAAAAGTGCCTGTAGAGATATAATATTTTTACATATATATAATTAAACAAAAGTAATTATTTATTGTAATGCCTTGCTATACTAATAAATACCAAGGGTAAACTAACTTTAATTGTCTAATTGTGTGGTACCATGGCTTGTATGGACACTCTCCCACAGGAGAGGTTACTGGCTTCTTCAGCTCACCACCACTGCCACAAACACAGACCTCTCTGTGTTTTATTATACATTTATATGCAAAGGTTCATATTAGATGCCACGGGTAGGTCTACAATGAGCCTGTAAGGCTCATCTCTGGAGAAACACTAATAGCTGGGATCTGTATCTGGTTTACTGTCAGCTTGGGTTTTGTGGTTTGTGGGAGTTCGATTGCTCTGGTAATTCTTGCAATATTCCATCACTCATTAGGTATATCAGTGGGGTTATGGAAATGCACCTGCTGGTATCCAAATTATACATTTTCATGTAAACAAAGCCTCTGTTGTACACTTTCTTCTGGCAAACCCCCAACCTTAATACCATGCATTTGGTTTTGCCCACATGTGTTTCCTTCAGCCATATACCAAGGTTTTCATGAGCAATTTGAGGCCGCAGACGAACACTAAATATTTATGTATGCACATGCATTGCAATCATATTTTCAAATTTTGGAAATAAATATAAAAAGGATCCAGCTCTGGTCCATCGCGGCTAACAAGGACACTTCCTCCATTAGAGTTCTTGATTTGGGATCTCAGATATAAAATTAAACAAACACAAGCATTTTCTAATTATCATAATTAGGGTTGTTTATTGCTATAGTCACTGCCTTCCATGCGTTGTAACTGGTGAAACTGGTGATTTCATTCTTACCAACATGCTGTACCTGAAAAACAGCCGACTTCAACACACGTTGCCGACATGGTTGGTTTGTCTATCATGATAAATAAAATTACATTTGAACATCCACACAGTGGCTGTGTCTTGAGACAGATGATGATTGGGGTGGGGGTCTTGGGAATGGCTCTGGAAGGGAGGGGGCAAAATAGCTAATGGGTATTTTGGAACGGAAAATATACAAGGTGGGCAGCCATGTTGAAATTATGTCAAATGACATTGAGGCTTGAACTGGGGGTTTATATTGGACTTTTCAGCTTATGAAGTCTGAATTTCCGACTTCTGAGTTATAATCAAACGCAGTAAATACTATGGTAGGGTAGGGTGCACCCCTAGGACTGAGCAACTCTGGCACAGTACGATTCACAGTCAATTTAAATCAATCAATCAACAAACTAATCACAAAATGACATTAACACAGTTAACAGATGTATTTCAAGAGAAGAATTCAGAATATGCAGTGTCCATTGATACACACAGGGGGCCTACCACACTGTGGAGTGAGGTTAGTGAGGATAGTTTGTCAATTTGTCCAAGAAATCTACATTCCAGCAGGATAGCTTGTCATCTCCTCATCGTAATCAAAATGCCGAAACAATTCAACATCAATCCAGCTGAGGACTCACATATTCACAAGACACCAACACCAATAGTGGGCAATCTTTACCAAAAGCACTTCCGTATCGGTACCGTAACTCAAAACAATGTTCATGAACCAATGAGCCACATATCTGTTAACTTAAAGGGGGACTTCACTGATTCTCAACCTTATCTCAATCTATCCACATTAGGGATCTAGTGTGAAGAACAGCAGCAGTTGCTGATGCTTTCTGTGTCTCTGGGCTGCAGCTCAGCGCAGATTCTAAATCTGACCACAAATGACAAAGCTGATGGCCAGTGAGACGGACAAAGAGAGGGGAGATCTGGGTGCAGGCAACATGGAGGAAAGGTAAACTTTGTTCATACACTACCCTCATTGAAATGATACAAAGCCGGTTGAAAATCGGTGAAGTTCCCCTTTAATTTTAATAATAATAGCATCACTTTCATCTCACTCGTAAAAAGGAAAGAAAATGAAGGCAACTATGGTAGCAGTAGACGAGTCTTATCAAATAATACGATTGTCATTGGTTCAAAGATTTACAACATACAATTGAACTGATTGGCCAAGTGATTGTCTTTGGGTTAAATGCGCTTCTCCAGCACTTCATATTGTGTGTATATTTATCCTGGGGGAGTTGCACATGTATCTTACTTGTATGTGAGTCCATCGCCGATAGCAAACAGTTGCTGTGCTGTCAGGCCATCTTCCGGCACGTAGCCAGTCCCTCCACTGATCAAATAGTTTGCCATGCTGTACACACACACACACACACACACACACACACACACACACGCAACACACATCCACTGACATCACATATCATCAGTTTATTCATGCAAAAAAAATCCCACATTGTGGAGGCTGTTTGTATGGAACATTGACTGGCATAGGGCAGGTAAGAGGATTTGATTACATCATTGTTGTGGCCCGGGTGGCTGATAACAAGGCTTTTAAAAGCCCTCAACGAACGTCACGACAAAGTGAAAACATCCCCAGCCTCCTGCCAGCCCAGTTTTAGGCTATTTCATTACAGAGCCATGAGCAAAGGATCGGCCACTGCTTTATGTTGTTGTTGTTTTGCAGCTACATGGTCAGATGAAGGTCTGGGAGATTAGGAGCAGACTGACCTCTCTGGCTCGTACCCGGCCTGGATCCGTGTGGCGATGTATCTCTGCGCCGCCGTCTCGTGCCCGTGGCTGTGGGGGCTGGTGTGGGTGTAGGGCCCGTAGGTGTGGGCCTGGGGGTCCCCGTCCCGGGCTGAGAGGCGGGGCCGGGCCGGCTCGGTGTCCCCCACGATCCTCCGGTAGTCGATCTGGTAGTTGTCCCGCTCGCCGTCCCCGAAGCGGTCATAACCATGACCTTCCATCTCTGGGAAATCCAGGGTTATGACCTCACCAGCTCCCCCCACCACCACTCTCTCTCCCTACCTCTCTCTCACGCCCCCTGCCTTCTTCCTCTCCTCGCTCTCTCGCTCTCTCTCTCTCCCACAAAAAACAGACACACACAATTTCAAAGGCAGTAAAACACCCTAAAACAAGCACTCCTTTCTGACATAGGGGAGCAACACAAACACACACACACACACACGCCAAAAGAGGTAGCTACTTCCACAAACATCAACAGGCTTTTAATTAATTCTGGCAGCACTCACACACAGACACACCTCTCACACACACCTGGTGTCGCAGTTAGCGACCTTGCTAACTTTGCTTTTCCCCAGTGGGCCAGATTCATACAAAACTCCAGTAATGTTGCCAGTCCCAAGTTCAGTAGGTACAGTAATGTCTCACCGCTGTGAAGACGGCCGGGTCGCGAGCAGCATCAAGTCTACCGATCCAGTCCAAGTCCAGACCCACAACTCAACCTAGAACCAAGAGCGGCTCTCCACTTCCATGACAATCAACACATGGACCCTTGGAATCCCCTCCCCCTCCCTTAATGAAACGTCCCCAAGGGTTGGAGAAGCTGTGAAGACGACCGCCACCGGCAATGTCCCGAGGCGAGGGCAGACCGGATATGAGCAGACGCCAGAGGAGTGGAGCTGCTAAAGGAACACAGAGCAGTAATGCCTTGTGGCTCGTTAGGCTCGGAGCCCCGTCCCCCTCCCCCTCGATCTATCTCCTCCCGGCGCCTCGCCAGGCTTAACTCTGTTTCTGACAGGAGTGCACGTCACTCTGCCACAAAGCCGATTGGGAGTGTTAATGCAGGACAAGGCCGGGGGAACATGGGAGGCTTCTGTAGGCAGGAGCAAAGGGTCAAGATGGTACTTAAACATGTTGGACCGTTAACATGTTGGGAAACTGTGTGTGTGTTGTGTGTGTGTGTGTGTGTGCGTGTGCGTGTGTGTGCGTGTGTGTGTGTGTGTGCGGTAGACAGAACGCGAGACAAACAAAGCAAATTCTCATGTGGCATCAGGTCCCCAGGGTCAAAGCAAGGTGTGTGCGTGTGGAGGGGAGTGTGGTTGTGGGTGGGAGCATGTATGTGTGTGTGCATGTGTGTGTGTGTGTGTGTGTGTGTGTGTGTGTTGTGTGTGTGTGGTGTGTGTTGTGTGTGGTGTGTGTTTTGTATGTGTGCGCCACATTTGTCAAAAGAACACTGCAAATATATTACTATATATTACTGTATTTATAATATTATACTCCTATATACTCCTAAATGTATAATATTCTAATGTTGTATACTACTTTATTTATATTATGCTACAATAACATACTGTCTTTATAATATTATACTAACATACGTACTACATATGTATAATATTGTACTACTATATACTATTATTTATAATATTACTACTATATTTGGCTATATTCATAATTATACTATTATACTCCACTATATTTATCATATACTGCTGTATTCACAATATTATTATAACCGACTGTATATTACAATTTATAGTATATGATGCTATTATACTATACTAGAAAAACTAAAACATGTGACTAGATGATCAAAATGTACATGATGTGGGTGTCGTCATGTGGTTAATAAATAGAGACATGTGATTGGACAATACATGAGTGTCAGTCAGTGAAAGGCAGACGGGAGTATCAGTCTGAGCAGTTGGAGTCAGAGAGTCAGTGCGTTGCCAGGGATACCCACAACAACAACAACATCATCTGCAGGTGACTCTACTGGCTGCTCCTGACAGTTACTGAGGGATTGGACCAAGAAAGCCTCTTAGCCTGCAGTCACTGTCTCTCTGGCCTCTGCCTCTCTCTCTCTCTCTGCTTCTCTCTCTGATCCTGTTCCCATCGCCTCTCTATCTTCCTCCCCTCTCTCTCTCTCTCTCTCTCTCTCTCTCTCTCTCTCTCTCTCTCTCTCTCTCTCTCTCTCTGTCCCTCCCTCTCTATCTCTCCATCTTCCTCCTCCTCTCTCTCTCTCCTCTCTCTCTAAATACTATATATATCTCTATCCGTCTCACTTTTTTCTCCCTTTCCACTATTTTAGTTATTGAGCATGCCACCAAGTGATTTGGAGTTTACATCAGATAACATTTTGATATGGTTACCGGTATTAGGTGTGAGCGTTAAGATAATGTTTTTCCATGGTCAGGGTTTGCTAAGGTTAGGATAAGGATGTTTGTCGAAAAGGCAAATGAAGACTCACCTCAACAACTTACTACAGACTAACTAGACCAGGAGAAGAAGAGCACGAAGAGTTACCCTCTTCCTTTCTGCTTGCAATGCTGCCATCTAGAGGCTCAGGCATTGCATTTATTACAGAGACGGTCTTTAGGGTGAAATTATTAATAGTATTAATAGGGTAGGGAGAGGGGGCAAGGAGGAGAAACAGGACAGGCTTCTGGTGGACCTGGGGAAACACACACAGGCAACACACCTGCCTTCTGAGACCTGCATGCCCAGGCGTCTCCTATGGGCTGTCCCTCCAGTGTATAGTCCCTAGTGTAGACCCAGGATTGTTGCTGTCCACAGTAGTGTGTCCAAGATCCATTGTTCTACTCAACAACAAGACGGCTGTATCGCTTTGAGACCAAATGACTGATTTCACTTTCACTCACTGGCATAGAGGTGTCCTCTCTTTGTACCATGCTTTTGTTGGATGGTCAGTGTAAACTGTGTGTGTGTGTGTTTAATTGAGCCTGTCCACTGGCCAGTATCAATGTTGGGCCTGGGGGAAGCGTGTGGTTGTGCTTGTTTGTTCTGTCTAGGATGCTCTGTCTTTGTTGCTTTTGTTTCCTTGGTCTCGTGAGTCGTTGTAATTGCTTGCTGGATGCTCAACTGGAATGCCTGCTCAGCAGCTTCTCAGTGTGTGTGTCTTCTGGTCCAATTCACTCTCAATTCAATTCAATTCAATTTAAAGAGCTTTATTGTCATGGGAAACGTACATTTACATTGCCAAAGCGAGTGGTAAATAAAAAGTATACTTATAAAGAACTAAATAGATACAGTAAAAGTAACAGAAAATACTAAAAAACAAACAAATATAAAAATATAAAAGTGAAAAACATAAGATATAATAAAAAGGAAAAAAGAAAAAATCTCTCTCTCTACCTCTCTGTCCCTCCCTCTCTATCTCTATCTTCCTCCTCTCTCTCTCGCTCTCTCTCTCTCTCTCTCTCGCTCTCTCTCTCTCTCTCTCTCTCTCTCTCTCTCTCTCCTCCTCTCTCTCTCTCTCTCTCTCTCTCTCTATATATATATATATATCTCTATTCCTCTCACTTTTTTCTCCCTTCCACTATTTAGTTATGAGATGCACAGTGATTTGATTTTACATCGATAACATTTTGAATGGTTACGTTTAGGTGTGAGGTTAGATATGTTTCCATGGTTCAGGGTTTGCTTTGGTTAGGATAAGGATGTGTCGAAAAGCAATGAGACTCACCTCAACAACTTACTACAGACTAACTAACCAGGAGAAGAAGAGCACAGTTACCCTCTTCCTTCTGCTTGCAATGCTGCCATCTAGAGGCTCAGGCATTGCATTTATTACAGAGACGGTCTTTAGGGTGAAATTATTAATAGTATTAATAGGGTAGGGAGAGGGGGCAAGGAGGAGAAACAGGACAGGCTTCTGGTGGACCTGGGGAAACACACACAGCAACACACCTGCCTTCTGAGACCTGCATGCCCAGGCGTCTCCTATGGGCTGTCCCTCCAGTGTATAGTCCCTAGTGTAGACCCAGGATTGTTGCTGTCCACAGTAGTGTGTCCAAGATCCATTGTTCTACTCAACAACAAGACGGCTGTATCGCTTTGAGACCAAATGACTGATTTCACTTTCACTCACTGGCATAGAGGTGTCCTCTCTTTGTACCATGCTTTTGTTGGATGGTCATTGTAAACTCTGTGTGTGTGTGTGTGTGTGTGTGTGTGTGTGTGTGTGGTGTGGTGATGTGGTGTGTGTGTTGTGTGTGTGTGTGTGTGTGTGTGTGTGTGTGTGTGTGTGTGTGTCTGTGTGTGTGTCAGATTGATGGACAGAGCAGTATATTTGTAATAACAAACAGGCTCATTAACACACACAAGTGCCCAAGGGGACTCTGGTGTTCCGACAACACATACCTTTTTAGAATTATCATTATCAGCTTTTAATGAAACCATGTGTATTCGTGCAAGCTTCTGTGGTGTGTGTGTGTGTGTGTGTGTCTGGTGTGTGTGTGTGTGTGTGTGTGTGGTGTGTGTGTGTGTGTGTGGTGTGTGTGTGGTGTGTGTGTGTGTGTGTGTGTGTGTGTTTAATTGAGCCTGTCCACTGGCCAGTATCAATGTTGGGCCTGGGGGAAGCGTTGCCGTGGGCAGTTGCTGAATGATCATTTTCATCCATTCCACTCTCACATCTCTGCTGCACTGACCTACATTCTCTGTTTGTGTGTGTGTGTGTGTGTGTGTGTGTGTGTGTGTGTGTGTGTGTGTGTGTGTGTGTGTGTGTGTGTGTGTGTGTGTGTGTGTGTCGTGTGCGTGTGTGCATATTAATAAAAAGATGTAGACATAGAGTGGGAGATGAAAAGCATAGTTCTTGAAAGGGTCCATGTTCACCCGCACCTCCTCAGGTTCATGATCCATGTCTTCATATTATGCGTGTAGCTCAGTGCATACGGCAGACACATGTCAATGTGACGTCTTTGCAAAAGCCATCTTGTTGTTGTGTGCAGAGCAACAACTTAAGTTCAACGGGAGTTACAGGGTGGAGTCTAAGAGCTAAGAGCTTTTCAGCATTTTGAATAAAAGGATTTCGCTGCCACAAAAGACTAAGTCCAACTGCAGAAGTCCGAACCATATATCTCAGCTCACAGAGCCTCGTCTCTTCCATTCCGAGTGTGAGACATATTCTGGTTGGTGTGTCAGTAAACATGCACAGACAGGCCATTCACTATTTATGTGTTGCTTCATACTGCATTACAGTAATAACGCTTAACCTCCTGTTAACCAAACTGTAAAGTGGTAAATAGCTGTGATACGGTGAGAGAGATGTGTTAGTATACTCGTCCAAGTGGTACAATAATTTGCTTTCAACACTTGGTGGAGCCATTTGACAAACTGAAATCCCAAGTGATTGGAATCAGTGGTGGTAAGAATGAAGTCCTTGGTTTAAGGCTTTAAGAGGTCCCTGTTAATCACATTAACTCACATTGAGATCTTTGTCGCAGTTAGTTTAGTTAGATAGAGAGATTGTCAGATAGATACTGAGATAGATAGATAGATAGATAGATAGATAGATAGATAGATAGATAGATAGATAGATAGATAGATAGATAGATAGATAGATAGATAGATAGATAGATAGATGGATACTTAGATAGATCCTTAGATAGATAGATAGATAGATAGATAGATAGATAGATAGACAGATTGCGAGTACCAGGGGGGACATATTTCCAAAGGATCTATGAACCTTAAATATGAGTTGTTGCGATAAACATGGGCTTGGTGGTGATAACTGCAACACAACACAGGATTATGCAACGCACCCTAACAGGCCTCTCTGGAGCGGGACGAACAGAGCAGCTCATGCATGTTTGAAGAGCTTCCAGGCTAACGTTCTCTTCTGTTGTCCTGCTGCAGCTGACTCCTGCAGCGCTCACTGTGCCACACACACACACACACGCACACACACACACACACACACACACACACAACACATACAACACACACACACACGCACACACACACACACACACTCACACAACACACACACACACGCACACACATACACACACATACACACACACACAGACACACATACACACATTCATGCATGCACAGACCCATGCACACACACACACACACACACACACACACACACACACACATGTGGACATACACAAACACTCGCACCACTACGCATCATGATAGTTTAGCTTATGGGAAGTTTCGCTTCTTTCACCTTGAGGTGCTCTCCCCTTGGGGAAAGTGAGGCACTTTGTAAACAACTCTGTCTGCATCCATAATGAGCGGACCAACACCAGGCAGGACCCTGCCTCCATATCCGTGCAGAGCCTGCCACCCAACTAATGTGTTTCATTTCTCTCCTTTTTTGTTGTTGTTGCTGTTTGAGTTTTGCCGTGTCATCTGTTATAATTGTACGAGACAATGAGAAGGAGCAGGGGGGGGGGGGGGGGGCGCTACGGTACGATGCGGTGGATTCCACGCCGTCTGCAGCAGCATTCTCTCTGATGACATATTCTGCGTTTTTCTCTGTAGAAAGGTCTCTTTTATAGTGTTTACACTGCACGCATAACCTACAGGGTTTCTCTTAAACATCACCAACTCTGAAACACAATTATTAATTATAGAAGATGTAAGTATAGTATAATGAAGACTTAATTACTAACACTGATGTGTGCCTTGTTCAATTCCCCAGTGAATTATGTCTGTTTTGCAATTTCTTCTCCTGCCATTCATTACCCTCTTCGTGTAATATGTACGACAACATAAGATAATGAAGTGTCATGGAGTGGCCACACTCCACTTCCCATGTAAAAAGTGGATCCGTTTAAAGAACAATCACACACAAGCACTGGTTGAAGGCATGTAAGCACTATGAGGGGAGTTCATAAGGAGTGAAGTACTTCTGTGCCGCACGCTTCCTTCGAGCACGGACACAAACGAAGCAGCAAGCCAATCTAATACCCGGCAGCTTTGACCCTGCATCAGGCTGGAGCCCTGCCTCCTCCGCAAGGGTATTTAAGCTATCACAGTGGACCTCAGACCCATATTAATGTGCTGCTGAGGTTATGCTCCCCGACGGCTCTGGACACCGAGAATCTATTACCACTCCCGGTGGCTTGCGAGCCCAGATTCCATTTCTCTGTGTCACACTCAATAAACACCATTCCCTGTCTGTCTGGCGTCAGTGTCTCCCTACACTCAATGATACCACTTCAATGATGACCTAGAGTAGGACCTTTGGGTAGCACATGGCTCTGTGGTCAGTGGGCTACTAATGTTAGTATGTATGTCATGTATATCACTTGAGATGAGCAGACATTAGGCCTGCTACTAGACCGCTAGTCTGCTCCTCAGCCCTTCCCTCCACCATGCCATTTACTTTCACACGATTACTGGACTTGAGCACAAATCACAGGCATTTGTATTTTACGTACGATGATTACGTTTTTGGGAATTTATATACATGCTTTGTAAATGTATAAATGAATATAGCTTGGTTTATACATTGTTGATTGTTATTGCTCTGTACTTTTAACAGTATTTCAACAGCAGCAGTTGAAGCACAATAAATAATATAATCATATGCCTGTCGATTATTTCGTAGGCGATACACCATATTGAGAGGACTCAAGAGAGTTATAGTCGTGTAAAATCCTAAATCAATGTAAATATACGTAACCTAATCTAATGAAAACTTTGCCACGTCTCGCATGAGAAACTCCGTGGCCATTTCAAACACAACAACTCCCCATAATTAAAAATCTATTCACAATTAATTACAAAACAATGATCAAAAAAGCATTAGTACGGTTATAATAACTAACATTCTAAGGCTCCTATGTTTCCAAAATGGAGGCTGTCATTGTGGCGCGACATCACGATGTACGAGCTCTATGGTGGCGTAGGCCTACTTGGATAGAGCAATTGGTTTTTTTTTCCACAACATTTGCTTTTACACAAGTTAAAGCAAATAGACAAATCTGATAGCTCAGGGGTGCGGCTCATTGTCTTCACCTCCTTTCACAACTATTGTGACGGTATTGTGTGTAATGTGTGTGCAAATACACCTTAGGTCCCATTTAAAACCTCCACAGTTTGAGATCTCGCTGCAGTATACAACAGTCCAAAAGTATTGTTCAATTGCACCAACATGGACAAACATGGATTAACAAGACACACACAAACATTATGTACATGGTTAGTGTCTGGTATCTCCATCGGGATTGATGGAAATACAGCACTTGAAAGTGACACTTTTGACTTGCTGACGGCATAGTAAGATTTGAAAAGAACAAGCACTTATAACCACCAGGTTGACCCCTTGCTAATAAACAGCAAGATAGCTAGGATAAGATGCTACACAATGCTAAGTAATAGTTTAAGTGCCAGGACGTATTGACATACAAGATGGTACAACGGCGCTTAATACATATTGATTAATATGCATTGATTAATACGATTAATATGCAATTAATATGATTAATACAACGATTAATGCAACGATTAATACCAATTGCAGGCATCGCCCAGACGTTGGGGGGGGGGCATACACGTGGACAGGGGATGCTTGCAGGGTGAGTGGACTTCTGCGATGTCTCTCTCTCTCTGTCTCCCATAAGCCGCCGTTAACTTGTGTGAAGGGATCACACTTGAGACCCGGGAGAGAAGCCAGCCCCCCCCCCCCCCCCCAAAAAAAACCTCTCATACCCCCAAGGTGGTCCTAATCAGGCGCTGCCTCCCACCTGTCGTCTTGCGATCATGAATATGGAGATGAGTTGCGTTGCGTTTCTCCCAGGCTGTGTACGAGCTCGCTTTGAGTGGAAAGCCTTCTTGTTGACTGTTAAATACCTAGAATACCCGGACATTGACGAGCCCTGTCCTTCTCAGGCGGGCGCACAAGGGGAATCTAAATTGTGTGAGTGTGTGTGAGTGTGTATGTGTGTGTGAGAGTGTGTGTGAGTGTGTATGTGTGTGTGTGTGTGTGTGTGTGTGTGTGTGTGTGTGTGTGTGTGTGTGTGTGTGTGTGAGTCAGGGAAAGAGACAGAGACGATTGACCATTGACTTGGTTGGACTCGGAAAAGTGTAGTCCAATGACTTAATACATAATAATGTATTAAAATATGTATTTATCAAAAAAGGAGGACGAAAGGAACAAATGCACGCGCGCACACACACACACACACACACACACACACACACACACACACACATACAAAGCCACATGCGTGTGGGCATTCAAACACTGAGCGGTGTGTAAATGATTCATGCGTGTGGATTACCTCTGGAGAGTCTCAGTCTAGAGACGCAGCTCCAGCCTGACCTGTCCCGTGTGCCTCCCGTGTCCTCTCTTCCCCCGTGTTCCATCTCCATTAGACCCCATACCTCTATTACTCCATAGAATGACCTCTGACCCCTGTCATCATGAAACACACTCACACACACACACACACACACACACACACAGAGGCAAGTGTACAAAAAAACACACACAAGCTCACAAACACATGCATTACACCGCCCCTGCATGCACACACACACACACACACACTGTGGCAACCCACGTCGAGTCAGAGGCGAGACGCATCGGAAAACTACTGACACAAAGTCTGGTAAGGCTCCGCAGGCGGGCCGTTTATTCCAACCAACCACACAGATGACGTCGGCAATTATTAACACGCATAAACAGGAGTCCTCTCCGCTCGGGACTCCTCTTCCCGGGTAGCCGTGCTCCGCGGGGTCCGGTCCTCAACCATACCGAACGTGTCGCCGCCTCCCCCACTGAGAGGAACCACGCGGCTTTTATACCCGGGTTCCTCCTCATTGTCTCATGTCTCTCAGCGGTCGCGACCTGGCCCTCTGATGAGCCAAGTGGCGACAGCTGTGCACCCTGTGGCTCGGGAGGGAGGGGCCGAAGAGTCCGTAGACTCCGCCCACTACCTGGCCATGAGGCGGCTTAGATCGTTGTCCCTGGTGCTGATCCTCTCCGGGTTGCCACAACACACACACACACACACACACACACACACACACACACACACACACACACACACACACACACACACACACACACACACATACACACACACACACACACACACAGACACACACATACATGCATACAAACTCACACACACACACACACACACACAGACACACACACACGCACACAAACTCACAATAAAACACACACACACACAGTTTTGTAACTGGGGGGGGGGGGGGAGGGTCCTGTGTCTGTCTTCTCTGTGTGGTCTGTGGCAGCCTCCCTCACTGCAGGTCCACTGGTTCTGTCTGCCTCCGCTAGAATCAGGAGGTATTGCCTTACTGGCCAGAGTATACTCTTACCACCAGGGACAAAGAGAGACTGCTGCCATAGCTTGCACACACACACACGCACACACACACACACACACACACACACACACATACACAACACACACACACCACACACACGTGTGGAGGCTGATTCTCCCAGACGGCTGTTTGAGGTGTCCTAACTCCTGACCCATCGATATACTGTATTTTCCCAACATTTCCTTGTTTTCCACCTGCTGGTGTTTGAGTCTCCCTGGGTGTCCTCTCAGTGGGTGGTCTAGTCCCTGGCGAGGGGTCTGCCTGGCTGGTGGACGAGTCTACGTTAAACTTCATTACCTCAGGTAGGTCACCAGAGGACACCTCAGCTGTCTTACCATTCCCCGTTTCTCTATCGCTAAAAACATGTTTTTAGAGGAGTTTTGTAATATAGTTTTTATCGTACGCATTTGGTTTTAGATTCACAGTTCTTGAATTATTAACCACAAGCCGACCTCTGAGATTGTTAACTCGACTTAGAATTTCTCCTTTCTTTGACATTTCCAATGTTTTGTTTGGGCCTCACTGAGTGTGTGTTTGAGAGGATTTTAGGAGCAGCAGAAGTAGTATGCTAACATAGTGACTAACATAGTGACTCACATAGTGACTAACATAGTGAATAACATAGTGACTAACATACTGACTCACATAGTGACTCACATAGTGACTAACATAGTGACTAACACATAGTGACTAACATAGTGACTCACATAGTGACTAACATAGTGACTAACACATAGTGACTAACATAGTGACTAACATACTGACTAACATAGTGACTAACATAGTGACTCACATAGTGACTAACATAGTGACTAACATAGTGACTAACATAGTGACTAACACATAGTGACTAACACATAGTGACTAACATAGGGTCTAACATAGTGACTATCATCATGACTAACACAGTGGCTAACAAGAGCAACCCTGACCCTAAAGACTCAATAGCTGAATAAGCCACTAAGTATACACAACTGTATACACATTTAACACAACCCAGCAGGGGAGTGCTGGGGGGGTTTGCCATCTTATGATTCTGTATATGTTGATGTGTTTCCACTTTAAAGACAGGAGGGTTAAACTATAGAACGCATGTTGATGGGTGTAAGTGTGAGTGTAAGTCATGTTCTCACCATCAGAGAGGGCGGGAGAGAGAGAGAGAGAGAGAGAGAGAGAGAGAGAGAGAGAGAGAGAGAGAGAGAGAGAGAGAGAGAGAGAGGATGTTTACCTCCTACTGCGTGCCGCCATAGTATCACCACAGTGTCTGGTTGTCCCTCCCTTTATTTCTCTCACCTCTCCTTATGTCATCAACTGCTCCGTCTGGGTGCAGGGTGCCCTCTCTGTTATGGGTGCCCCGACTGTGACCACTGGGTGGGCACCACCTCCTGCTGGCATGGGGTGACCATGGGGCAGGTTGTGTTATATAGAGACCGCTGAATGAATGTTACATGATACGATAGAGACATTCACACACACACACAGACACACACATACACACGCACACACACCTGAGGACTATTGCTACTACAACTACGACACAATAATACTAAACTACTATTACGACTACTACGCATACTTCTTCATTTCGGTGAGTGAGTCAACTCTTCTCCTCCTTTGTGCTTTGTGTGTGTAGCTGTGTGTGTGTGTATGTGTATGCGTTCCAATGCAGTATGTAATTTTTTTTTAGACATTCATTTTGAGAATGAGAAGTACTTTTGCTGGATTGGTGTGAGTATTGTAACATGCTGGTGGTTCTACAGTGAGGAAAATAAGATTTTTTTTTTTAAACAATCTGTGAAAACTACGTTTATTTGTTGAGTTGCTTTTGACACAAAACTAGGATAAAAAGACTGTTTTTTGTGCTGTGAACGTAGCTCTCCGGGCCGGCGGTGAGTGTCTGTTTCCGCGGCGGTCGTCAGGGAGAGAAGTCACTCTGATTGACCGCTCAGCTTCAGCAAATCAGTGCAGGAGAAGAGAAAGAGAGAGCAAAGCAGCAAACGACTTTCGTTAAGAGGGAACACAAAGGTTTTTCAACTTCAGATGGAGAAGTACTGATATTATGAAACCATCTCACTCAAAGTGGTGAGTGAGAGTTGTGTGAAATGGTTAGGCAAACACTTCATAGATGTATCAACAAAATGTTGCATATCGGCACTCCTTGGTCCTCGAGTTTCACTTGTTTCATTACAAATACAGACCACTGCCACCTGCTGGTATGGAGAGGTACTCCCACGCAGGCGCAGAGCGTACGTGCTAGCTGGCCGTTGGCTATAGTCTTTGCTGTGTTTTTGTAACTTTTTGTTCCAGACACAGACGACACAGCTGTCTGCTCTAGTTGTTTGACGTCGGTTTGGTGTGTCAGAGCCTTAAGGGGGTCACCCACAATCCATGTGGATTTTTCTTTGCTCTCCCTTTCCCTTTTTCTCTCTTTCTTTCTCTCTCTTTCCAGGAAATGTAATTGCGATAAAATGTTTCCAGCCCGCCGTGCTACACACATTGTTGGCAGAGCAGGAATATGGGCTTTTAGATACTGTGTGTGCGTGTGTTTGTGCGTGTGTGCGTGTGTGTGCGTGTGGTGTGTGTGTGTGTGCATGTGGGTGATGCAACACAAACTCAAAGCGATCAGACCACCAAAGGCACCTCCCTGAAAAAGAAACACTTGAATCAGAGGACATTTTTGATTGGTCGAAACAACAACAGTATGAGACAGGCAGGCAGGTGGAGGGATGCCCCAGGGAGGCGTGACCAGGAGACCTTCCCACTTCCTCTGTCAGAAACAAGGAGAAAGGCTTTTTTTTCCAATCCAAAAACTAAATGCTGAGCGAGGAAAAAGACAGATAGAGGAGACCTGCACCTTAGGACCTGCTGTCTCATCACTAAGGCTGCTTAACATTAGAGTACACTTTCTCCCCAAAGTCCTGCACCTTTGATTAGTGTGAACGCGGTGTACCGTACTCTGGCACTTGAAATGGTGGACTTGAGTCCAGTTCATGTGTACTCGGGTACGGTTCGCATCAGGTGTGAAAATAAGTGGACTGCCTGTGGACTGCCTGGATGATGTGTGCAGCATGGTCCCATCTCATCCCCTGCACCGCCATATCTGACAAAGTAGGAGGTGCAGGCACCAGGGTCGTCCTTGACATTGTCTCCAAAATATCAACGATAGTCTGCGTCGTGTGAAGGTCGACTCCATCGCATGGGCTTTCATACACTGGAGTGACAACATAAACAAATGATGTGTAGTTGATCTTTAGTTGAGTTTCTTCTTCTTTTTTTGTGGTCATTGTCAGATTGCCTGCCAACTAGGTGCATACCACCACCTACTGTATCTGAATGTGTATACGCATGTGTATTTGCGTGAGGAACAACATTACTAAGGTGAAAACTGAGCAGCAGAGGGTGGAGAGGGGTGGGCGATGGTAACAGGGCACGCTACTAAGCAATAGTACCCAATGTAAACATGCCTTCACAAACTTGGTCTAAATGTTAATTTCAGAGTAAGCTGTATTACTGCCGGCTGTTTAGCAGCTACAACATAGAGAAAATGTAAATTAAGGCAATTCTGTCAGTTGGCTTATCAGCGTCTGCAAAGACAGCCTGGAAAATATTGTTAGATTACCTCCAGCACCTGCTGCCTGCACTCTCAGGATCCAATATGACAGAGAAGCACTGTCTGAAAGTGACTTTTTGAATTTAAATAGTGTGAGTGTGAACGCTGTCCCTTATGATTGGGTCTCTCCAGGAAATGATAAGGTGTGTGATGGAGAAGCACTCATCTCCCAACAACCATATCCATCAATCAGAAGAGAGCTTGTACATGTTCACTTACTTTCTTTTCTTTTTTCTTTTACGGCACTTTGGGAACAACAGACCTAAATGAGACACCTTCTGCCCTGCAATATATTTGCTCTGAATTGTAGAAGTTTGAATTCAAGAACCCTAAATTCTAGAACCCTGAACTCTGAATTCAAAAACTCTGAATTATAGGACCCTGAATGCTAGAACACTGAATTATTTAATTCAGAATTTTAGAAAACCTGAACTCTGAATTCCAGAAACCTAGAACTTTATAACACGGAATTCTATAACCCTGAAATGTAGAATCCTGAATTCTTAAAACCCTGAATAAGTCTAGAATTGGAAATCTAGAACACTTGAACCCTGATTTCCCGAGATCCAGAGCTCCTACTGATGTAGCTCTCTCGGTGTGGCAGAGCCGCCGCAGGGGGAGGTCAGCCAGGAGTTACTGAGTGTTTGTAGCGAACACCTGATGAAGGCTGAGGCCAACGCTGCAGGACCCCACGGTCTACATGTCCCCCGAGTGCCATTCACAGCTGCAAAGGACAAAGTAAAGACCACAGCAAACTGTGTGTGTGTGTGTGTGTGTGTGTGTGTGTGTGTGTGTTTGTGTGAGTGGAATTGGGAAAAATGATGAATGAAAAGCACTGAGAATTGATGTTTTGGAATTTGTTGAGGTTAACTTCCATGTGAAAAGTGCCATTGTATATGATATATATATATATGACGATGATTTCAACATAATTATTTATGATTTGAAACATTTACTACAGATATGCTTTCCCCTTTCAGTCTCCCCACAGTAACCCCCCCCCCCCCCTGCTTCACAATCTTATCCTAACCTAACCCAACCCAACCCCCCTTTACGTAAACAACATGTAAACACATATTACGAAAGTCCCATTCTCTCTCTCTCTCTCTCTCTCTCTCTCTCTCTCTCTCTCTCTCTCTCTCTCTCCCAGTCTGTTTATTTCTGACCCCACCTGGGGCAAGGTCAGTGTGTGTGTGTGTGTGTGTGTGTGTGTGTCACATGGGTAAACTAAAATGTTTCATAATCACCACACACAAAAGCACTGAGCGTAACTATACGGTTATAGCTAGTTTATAGTCCTATGTTTCCCATAGCTTCACATTAAAGGTGTATGTTGGCACAAAGCAGAGAAACTGAGTCTGCGCGAATAAATTAGCTCACAAAGTAGCTTAAGGCAATTACTATTGTTGTTGTTTTGTTTTGTGTACGGCATTACAATTCAACACACATCCCAGCATGCTAACAGCATGGGATGTGATCCCAGCATGCTAACAGGATGGGATGTGATCCCAGCATGCTTAATGGCGACGCTGACCTGATGTTATGTGGAGTTGTTAGCAGGTCTGGAGGAAAGCTGCCGTGGTGGCATGGTGCACATACACCACTCGATAAACAGAGACACACATACGCACACACACACACATACGCACACACACACACACACGTACACACACACATGCACACACAAAGCACACACACTATCAGCCAGTGTACTTCCAGAGCTAAGATGAATGCAGCGTAAACAATTGTACAAAGACATATAATATATATTGGCTTGTGTGTGTGTCGTGGATTAAACATATGAATATGTTTATATAGAGCATGTTTCTCCTAGAACATAATGCATTTTCATATTTAATTGTAATTCATGTGTTATAGTTATTGTTCTTTCACATTGAAGGCCTAATTAGAGCGAGCCTTGTGTGTTTGAAGTCTCACCCTGTTGTACAGCGCTCCCCAAGCCCTCATCTCCTCCACATTAACAAGAGATCAGCCCAGAAATACAGAGAATAACACTGAGCCATGTGGAGCTCACACCCAGAGGCTGGGAGGCAATACAATAGAAATGTGCTATTGTACACTGTACAGTGTAGTGTAGTGTATAGAGTAGTGTAGTATATATAGTAGTGTAGTGTAGTATATAGAGTAGTGTAGTGTAGTATATAGAGTAGTATAGTGTAGTGTATAGAATAGTGTAGTATAGTATATAGAGTAGTGTAGTGTAATATATAGAGTAGTGTAGTGTAGTGTAGTGTAGTGTAGTGTAGTGTAGTGTAGTGTAGTGTAGTGTAGTGTAGTATATGTATAGTGTAGTGTAGTATAGTCTAGTGTAGTGTAGTGTAGTAAGTAGTGTAGTGTAGTGTAGTGTAGTGTAGTGTAGTGTAGTGTAGTGTAGTGTAGTATAGTATAGTATAGTGTAGTGTAGTATAGTGTAGTGTAGTATAGTGTAGTGTAGTGTAGTGTAGTATAGTCTAGTGTAGTGTAGTATAGTGTAGTGTAGTATATAGAGTAGTGTAGTGTAGTGTAGTGTAGTGTAGTGTAGTATAGTGTAGTATAGTCTAGTAGTATAGTAGTGTAGTGTAGTGTAGTGTATAGAGTAGTGTATAGTGTAGTGTAGTGTATAGAGTAGTGTATAGTGTAGTGTAGTGTATAGAGTAGTGTATAGTGTAGTGTAGTGTAGTGTAGTATATAGAGTAGTGTAGTGTAGTGTAGTGTAGTGTAGTGTAGTATAGAGTAGTGTAGTGTAGTGTAGTGTAGTGATATAGAGTAGTGTAGTGTAGTATATAGAGTAGTGTAGTGTAGTGTAGTATAGTGTAGTGTAGTGTAGTGTAGTGTAGTGTAGTGCAGTATATAGAGTAGTGTAGTGTAGTATAGTCTAGTGTAGTGTAGTGTAGTGTAGTGTAGTGTAGTGCAGTATATAGAGTAGTGTAGTGTAGTATATAGAGTAGTGTAGTGTAGTGTAGTGTAGTGTAGTATAGTATCGTATAGTGTAGTGTAGTATAGTCTAGTGTAGTGTAGTGTAGTATATAGAGTAGTGTAGTGTAGTGTAGTGTAGTGTAGTGTAGTGTAGTATAGAGTAGTGTAGTGTAGTGTAGTGTAGTGTAGTGTAGTATAGTATAGTGTAGTATAGTGTAGTGTAGTGTAGTGTAGTGTAGTGTAGTGTAGTGTAGTGTAGTGTAGTGTAGTGTAGTGTAGTGTAGTGTAGTGTAGTGTAGTGTAGTGTAGTGTAGTGTAGTATAGTGTAGTGTAGTGTAGTGTAGTGTAGTGTAGTGTAGTGTAGTATAGTGTAGTATAGTGTAGTATAGTGTAGTATAGTGTAGTATAGTATAGTGTAGTATAGTATAGTGTAGTATAGTATAGTGTAGTATAGTGTAGTGTCGTATAGTGTCGTATAGTGTCGTATAGTGTCGTATAGTGTAGTATAGTGTAGTATAGTGTAGTATAGTGTAGTATAGTGTAGTATAGTATAGTGTAGTGTCGTATAGTGTCGTATAGTGTCGTATAGTATAGTGTCGTATAGTGTAGTATAGTGTAGTGTAGTATAGTGTAGTGTAGTGTAGTGTATAGAGTAGTGTATAGAGTAGTGTATAGTGTAGTGTAGTGTAGTGTATAGAGTAGTGTATAGTGTAGTGTAGTGTAGTGTATAGAGTAGTGTATAGTGTAGTGTAGTGTAGTGTATAGAGTAGTACTGTATAGTGTAGATGTAACATAATTATTTATGATTTGAAACATTTACTACAGATATGCTTTCCCCTTTCAGTCTCCCCACAGTAACCCCCCCCCCTGTCTCTCTCTCTCCTTCTCTCTCTCTCTCTCTCTCTCTGTCTCTCTCTCTCTCTCTCTCTCTCTCTCTCTCTCTCCCAGTCTGTTTATTTCTGACCCCACCTGGGGCAAGGTCAGTGTGTGTGTGTGTGTGTGTGTGTGTGTGTCACATGGGTAAACTAAAATGTTTCATAATCACCACACACAAAAGCACTGAGCGTAACTATACGGTTATAGCTAGTTTATAGTCCTATGTTTCCCATAGCTTCACATTAAAGGTGTATGTTGGCACAAAGCAGAGAAACTGAGTCTGCGCGAATAAATTAGCTCACAAAGTACCTCACAAAGTAGCTTAAGGCAATTACTATTGTTGTTGTTTTGTTTTGTGTACGGCATTACAATTCAACACACATCCCAGCATGCTAACAGCATGGGATGTGATCCCAGCATGCTAACAGGATGGGATGTGATCCCAGCACGCTTAATGGCGACGCTGACCTGACGTTATGTGGAGTTGTTAGCAGGTCTGGAGGAAAGCTGCCGTGGTGGCATGGTGCACATACACCACTCGATAAACAGAGACACACATACGCACACACACACACACACACACACACACACATGCACACGCAAAGCACACACACTATCAGCCAGTGTACTTCCAGAGCTAAGATGAATGCAGCGTAAACAATTGTACAAAGACATATAATATATATTGGCTTGTGTGTGTGTCGTGGATTAAACATATGAATATGTTTATATAGAGCATGTTTCTCCTAGAACATAATGCATTTTCATATTTAATTGTAATTCATGTGTTGTAGTTATTGTTCTTTCACATTGAAGGCCTAATTAGAGCGAGCCTTGTGTGTTTGAAGTCTCACCCTGTTGTACAGCGCTCCCCAAGCCCTCATCTCCTCCACATTAACAAGAGATCAGCCCAGAAATACAGAGAATAACACTGAGCCATGTGGAGCTCACACCCAGAGGCTGGGAGGCAATACAATAGAAATGTGCTATTGTACACTGTACAGTGTAATGTAGTATAGTGTTGTGTAGTATAGTCTAGTGTAGTGTAGTGTAGTGTAGTGTATAGAGTAGTTTATAGTGTAGTGTAGTGTAGTGTAGTGTATAGAGTAGTGTATAGTGTAGTGTAGTGTATAGAGTAGTGTAGTGTAGTATATAGAGTAGTGTAGTGTAGTGTAGTGTAGTGTAGTGTAGTATATAGAGTAGTGTAGTGTAGTGTAGTGCAGTATATAGAGTAGTGTAGTGTAGTATATAGAGTAGTGTAGTGTAGTGTAGTATAGTAGTGTAGTGTAGTATGTAGTGTAGTGTAGTGTAGTGTAGTGTAGTGTAGTGTAGTATATAGAGTAGTGTAGTGTAGTGTAGTGTAGTGTAGTGTAGTGTAGTGTAGTGTAGTGTAGTGTAGTGTAGTGTAGTGTAGTGTAAGTGTAGTGTAAGTGTAGTGTAGTGTAGTGTAGTGTAGTGTAGTGTAGTGTAGTAGTGTAAGTGTAGTGTAGTGTAGTGTAGTGTAGTGTAAGTGTAGTGTAGTGTAGTGTAGTGTAGTGTAGTGTAGTGTAAGTGTAGTGTAGTGTAGTGTAAGTGTAGTGTAGTGTAGTGTGTATAGTATGTGTATAGTATAGTGTAGTGTAGTGTAGTGTATAGTGTATAGTGTAGTGTAGTGTAGTGTATAGAGTAGTGTATAGTGTAGTGTAGTGTAGTGTAGTGTAGTGTAGTGTAGTGTAGTGTAGTGTATAGAGTAGTGTATAGTGTAGTGTAGTGTAGTGTATAGAGTACTGTATAGTGTAGTGTAGTGTAGTATAGTGTAGTGTAGTGTAGTGTATAGAGTACTGTATAGTGTAGTGTAGTGTAGTGTATAGAGTACTGTATAGTGTAGTGTAGTGTAGTGTATAGAGTAGTGTATAGTGTAGTGTAGTGTAGTGTATAGAGTACTGTATAGTGTAGTGTAGTGTAGTGTATAGAGTAGTGTATAGTGTAGTGTAGTGTAGTGTATAGAGTAGTGTATAGTGTATAGTGTAGTGTAGTGTATAGAGTAGTGTATAGTGTAGTGTAGTGTAGTGTATAGAGTAGTGTATAGTGTAGTGTAGTGTAGTGTATAGAGTAGTGTATAGTGTAGTGTAGTGTAGTGTATAGTGTAGTGTAGTGTAGTGTAGTGTAGTGTAGTGTAGGTAGTGTCTCAGACATCGTGGCTTGGCTAACATGATAACACCGCCAGGCTGAAGGCCACTTCATGGTTACTGACTGTGAGGCTCAAACACACTTAAGCCAACAGCTCTGTAAAGGTCAGAGAGTCTGAGATGTGTGATGAGTGGTGTGTGTGTGTGTCTCTCTCTCTCTCTCTCTCTCTCTCTCTCTCTCTCTCTCTCTCTCTCTCTCTCTCTCTCTCTCTCTCCCTTCTCTCTCTTTCGTCTCTCTGTGCTATGTCTCTCTGTTGGTGTGTGTGTGTATGTTGTGTGTGTGTGTGTGTGTGTGTGTGTGTGTGTGTGTGTGTGTGTGTGTGTGTGGTGGGGGGGATAAAATGGTAAATGGTAAATAATACAAGTGGGAACAATAGAGAGAGATAAGACCATTAGACAATACCTGGGTGATCAAACCACCGTAAGTGTCTCTCTTGGCCGCACAAAATTATTCGTTATCAATAATTGTCAAAATGACTTTGTTTTACCGATGCTACCGAAGAGCATTCAGTGTGAATGCGCTCTGGCCATGAACATAAACAATTGCAATATGGCGCTTTCGTCTTTTGGAATCAATGTGTGTTTGTCAGCATGTCCTTATGGGTTTGTGTGTGATTCATCATACGAGTACTTTACAAAATGTCTTGTCCTTTATGTGGTAGGAAATCCCAGAGGAGTGTTTTGGAGCCAGAGCAAAACCCAACTATCAATATTGTTCTCCGATGGGGGGATCCAGGGATCTGCATTGGCCCCCGCCATAGGGTGGATCATTATTTACTTTCCTTGGATCTTAATCTGTCACGCGAGGGCCTGGTGGGGTGTGGAGGGGGTCCGCCAGGAAGTCTGGATTACCTATTTACTCTGAAGCCCCCCCCCCCACTTTCCCCATGAACTGCGACCCCAGCAACCCAGTAACCGCTCTCTTTTGTCACTTTGACTGAAACAAAGCACAGTGGACAACATTTAGCACTAGCACGTACTCCAGAGGAACTCCAGTCTGCGAGACCTGGAAGACCTGTGCACCCATTCAACGCGGTGAGTCAAAAATGTGCATGGTGCTAATAGAAAGCTACGTTGAGCATACCAGGAGAGGGTAGATTTCTGAAAACGGAGCAGCTCTGCAACACAAGGCGTGCAGTGCCCTGGCGAGTTCTATGGGGGGTTTCATACTGACAGTCAGAGTAGGAACTTGGTGGTACAATTCTTCTTCAGAGCGTTACGGGTGTGTGGGTGTGTCCCGTATGCAACCAAGTTCAGCTGAGAGATGAAAAAGAAACACATTATAGCACGCATGGTCAGCTGATGTTTAAAACATCTGAATCACTTCCAGGCTTCAACACGTTGCTACAACACTCTTATTTCCTTAAACATTACATTTGACAGGATTTACATTTTGGTGGTGGTGGTCCCTATTTTCAAAAAAGGGGACCGGAGGGTGTGCTCCAATTATCAAGGTATCTCACTGCTCAGCCTCCCCGGGAACGTTTATTGCAGGGTGCTGGAAAGGCCGATTATCGAACCTCAGCTTCAGGAGGAACAATGCGGATTCCGTCCTGGCCGTGGAACAGTGGACCAGCTCTTTACCCTCGTGGAAACTCGGAATTTAGGGAGTCTGTTACCCTGGCAACATATTACAATCCTGTGAGCCTGTGTGTGTGTTAGGGGTTGCATGACTTCAGATTTTTTCAAGTCGACTCTTCTATCAATAAAGTCGACGTAACGTCGACGCGTCGTTGATGACGTCATCACATACACACACATGCAAAAAACACACAGACAGAATGGGCTGTCAAAAAAAAAAAAAACACGAGTATCCTCTGCGCAAACAGTCGAAATCGCTTAATTTTCCCCCCACCGGCCACCGCATTTGCGCCAAGTCCCGCCAAATATCTTAAAATGTACAAAAAAATGTAAAAATAAAAATAAAAATATTCTTAAAGTGTGAAATCACGTGGTCAACGACAGGTCGATGTCTCCCGGTAGGCGTCGACTTGTGGTAGTGACGTCGACGCGTCGATAAGTCGACTTTTCTGTGTAAGCCCTAGTGTGTGTGTGTGTTGTGTGTGTGTTGTGTGTGTGTTGTGTGTGTGTTGTGTGTGTGTTGTGCGTGTGTGCATGCGCGTGTGTGTGCACGTATGCGCGTACGCAAAAGACAAAATGATAGCGACAAGGAGTGATGATGAAAGAGCGGGAGAATAAAGAGGAGGAGAATAGACTTTGTGTGACATCCCGTCCTGTGGGCTCGTCACAACAACATTTGCGCTGTTGCATTCTGCACCTGATCTCCGTTTACACAGCGCTGAGCCGGTCACCGCCATGCGCCTCGCTCCATTAATACATCTGTGCATGTTAGCAAGACCATTGATCCAATCAATACAAGTAATGTGATTTAACGAGCAGGAAAAACGAGCCCCTGCCAGCTCCACCCCACACCCGCCCTCCCCCCCTCCTTATTAAACCCCTCGTAGAGCTCATCAGGAGACATTTTGGTGCCATGTGGCCGATCGTTTCACAGCTCCGCTGTAAACAAAGGCCCAGTTGAAAGGACACTGCAGGGTTGAACACGCCATCTTGGTTTTGTCCAGGCTTTGATCCACTGGGCTGCCGGGACCATTAATTAGTGTATTCACTTGCTGTAAGTCATTCCAATAGGGACTCACTGTCACTGCACACACACACACACACACACACACACACACACACACACACACACACACACACACACACACACACACACACACACACACACACACACACTGAACACACACACACATACATGTACACACACACACACACACACACACACACACACACACACACACAAACACATGCATGAACACACACACATACATGTACCAACACACACACACACACACACACACACAATATATATCCATTTCAGTTCCATGGGTTTAGTGCAGCTTAGTACGGTTTAGTGGGGAGACGGGGAGGCACTTCCGGGTGGGAATCTAACCATTTCGGACATTGCCTTGTCAAAAAAAGAAATAGGCATTATTTTTTTAAGATGTTCTGATAGTCCGCATGTATCTCACCCCGCTGGGTGGGTGAGATTTGTTTCACTAGTGAGTGAGACAAATCCACAACATATCTACCCAGCATCCATCCATGTGGCACTTCCGGAGAGGCGTGTGTGTGGGGGGGGAGGGGAAGACAAATCAGACTTAATTGATTTCCCCTCTGGTTGTGATTGGCTACATCGTTAGCCTGTGTGGTCTTGTCTCCATGGACCTTCTTTTAAATGTCAGCTGCGGCACCAACACCATGGAAACATCTAGAGCAGGCCTGGCCAACCCGCGGCTCCCGAGCCACATGCGGCTCTTTGTCTGGTTTCATGGCTCTTACGTTCATATCGAATTTTGTGTTTTTTTTATGGCTGTCAAAGTTAACGCGTTATCACAGATGTTGCGCCAAGGATGCGCAATGACGCTACCGTGAGGCGCGCGACGGGCTCCGAGTCAGCGTCTCTGGGGGGGGGGGGTCCGTTAATTCGCGGTTCTGATGGGGGGGGTCCGTTAATTCGCGGTTCTGATGTGGGGGGGTGCTCCGAATTAACGAGATAAGACTAAGAAATATTGTTGGTGTGTGTGAGAGGAAGAGATGGGGAGATGTTCATGTGTGTGTGATGTGGCTCTTTGTAGTAACACAGTAAAAAAATTGGCTCTTCGTCTCTGACTGGTTGGCCACCCCTGATCTAGAGGCTCCCTCGACGTGTTCGCTGTGTTTCTTTGTGTGTGTGTGTGTGTGTGTGCGTAGGACATGTTGGTGTGCGTTTGTATGTGCGTGTCTATGTATGTCTATATGTTTGTGTTGTCTGTGCATGTGTGCACAAAGAGAGGGGAATCCTTCTTTCTCCCCACCGGTCGCTATGGTGACAGTATCAACAGCAGTGCAGTGAAGTGCATGGCAGACTCAGTGCGCTGGCTGTGTGTGTGTGGATGGTGTGTCATCTGGCCTACTTTATGTACTGTGCTGTGAGGACTACGCCGTGTGTTCTCCAGGGTGTTTGCTCAGTGTGCCTGTTTTGTAAGCCTATGTTAGACAGGTCTATTTCATACAATGTATGTCAAATGGTCAGTTTGTTGCTGGATCAGTACCAGCGGCATTCCAGTACCATTTCTCTCTGATGTATTTCTAGATCATTCACCAAACATATTTCAAAAAGAACAAATATGATAATTTTTTGCATTTTTTGTTGTTGCTGTTGCTAGTGTTTGTTAGTCTGTAGCAGAGCTATTGTATTGTATTGCTGTGATTCGGTGACAGCATTTAATGTAAAATAGATGCTTCTATAACAATAACAACAACAACAACAACAACAATAATAATAATAATAATAATAATAATAATAATAATAATAATGTAACTGAGTGTTGGCCATGTGAATATAGTAAAGAGACTCCGAGACAGATTGGGGAGAAATCCAACTTGCGTTTACTCGTCGTTCAGTTGGAGGGAAAAACAGGTCCACTCGCGAGAGCACAGAAATGCACTTCCGGACTACGGAAAGCCCAGAGGGGATAAAATACATCCATACTACTCTATACCCCAAGTCTGTTACAATACATGTAATAATATTGCAAAAAGGCCATCATTTATATTGTGCTTTTCAAGACGCCCAAAGCACTTTACATTGTGTGTGTGTGTGTGTGTGTGTGTGTGTGTGTGTGTGTGTGGCACCTGGGTGATGGACAGTAGCCAGTACAGTGTTGTGCCTGAACGCGTTCATTGAACGATAGTTCATGAACTCGTTCATATTCTGGGCGAACGTGAACTGAACGTACTGTATTACTGCCTGATGAACGTTACTGTGAACGCGTTCATTCTGGTGTCTGTGAACGCACGCTCTCTCAGTTTAACTTCGTTCAATAGGGTGCCAGATTTCTATAGAGCCTTCCAGGCGAAAACCCGGCTAAAACACACCGTAAACAGGCCTTAATATGTAGCGGAAAAAACACCCAATCTGGCAACACCAGCCACCAGTGTCGCACTGCCGCATGCGTCATCAAAACAAAGCGTTAAAGCAACAATGGGGGAATGCTGTCCCCTCAATGTTAATGTAAACCCTGGTTGGATAAGGATTCAAAATTGGATATGAAGATGAAATCTGACGCATAGTTTCAGTGTTAAAACTGATTAAATAATTGCTGTCTGTGGTTCTATATGGGCTGTGGCAATAATTTTGAAAAATAATAGCTCGCAGCAACATATTGAAAAAAAGAACTATGAACTAGTTCATTTTTGGAACTGTGAACTTAGTTCAAAATTTTGAATTATGAACTATGAACTGAACTAGTTCATTTTAACATTTGTGAACTGAACTTTGAACTAGTTCATGTAGAAAGTGAACTTTCCCAACACTGAGCCAGTATGTGCCACAATGCTCACCACACACTGGCTTTCACAGTGGAGAGGTGAGGAATGAAACTATCCAATCAGAGAGCAGGAGATGATTAGGGGGCCGTGTTGCTACAAGAGCCGGGTTGGGAATTCATCCAGGACACCGGGGTTAACACCCCTTACTCTTGAGATGAGTTCCATGGGATCTTTAGTGACCACAAGGAGTCACACAATATCGTACACAAGTTGTGTTCCAAAATATGACAATATACCCTGGAGTCTACATGGCCACAGGATGTTGAAGAGCACATGATCAGCGTGTGTTAGGGTGCTTCAGGGAATCCCTGGAAGGAGGGATCCCCCACTCTCCGTTCCTTCTCAAGAATTCTTCCTTGTTAATTAAGGGACGGTTTTTTAGAGTGAGGGGGTGTCATGCATATACAGTATGGCTTGTAATGCCCTTTGAGACTGTAACTGTAAATAAGGGCGTATACAAATAGAATATACTTGACCTGTGTGGTGGAAATCTTTTGGAGTTTTTCGCTTTGCACATAAATGAGCAAATAAGCAGAGTGAGCAATTAGTCTTTCTCTAAACAAAATGTTTTAGGCCCTTCATACAAGACATAACAGTGGATTAGCATACACAGAGGAAGCAAAACATGGCAGTTGACATGGGCACAGATAGTCACCCAAGGCTAAGGACCATCTCTATCTGCACGGAGCGCAGGCAGTCTGCTGGTGGTCCAAGGCTCTGAGAGGAAGGTGCTGAGGAAGTGTCTGCTTTTTTCCATCTCAGCTTGACTTCAGGATACAGCTCAGCACCTGGGTGAGTGGATATGATGGATTTTTTATGTATAAATGTACAATTACAATACAGAATGTTGCTTCCTGAACATGTTGAGAGGGGATAGTGATTCTGGGTAATGTAGGAAAATAGCACACTGGAGCAGATCACCGGCAGCCTTATACGACAGCCAGTGACAAATTGCAAATACAGTAACGATAAAGTACAACATGATACATATGGGAGACCCGACTTGTGTTGTATTATCGTTGTTATTGTTGTTGTTATTTGTGACGTGTTTATGGCCATATTATCCCCCTTATTACTCCTTTAATGAAACTAACAGGCCAGGACAACAACATTGTTGCTTGACCACCATTTTCAGAGCAGATGAGAACACTCACACGACGCAAGCGACACACACACACACGACAACACCAACACACACGCACGCATTGCACGAACACACACACACACACACACACACACACACACACACAACCACACACGCACACACGCCACACACACGCACACACACACAAACGCACGCACGACGCACGGCGCACACGCACGCACGCACGCACGTCACGCACGCACGCACACACACACCACGCACGCACACGCACGCACGCACGCACGCACACACACACACACACACACACACACACACACACACACACACACACACACACACACACACACTTCATTAGCAGTAGACGAATACAGTTCAGGAGCGTTCTGATCTGTGTCATCTATAATTTGATTATAAGAGTTATTAATCAGCATCAGAAATAATCATAGCTTTAATCAGAGGCGTTTCATGGTGATGCAGAACCTCTGTCCAATATCTGCAGCCCACTCACTCTCTCTCTTTCTCACTCACTCTCTCACACTCACACACTCTCTCTCTCTCTCTCTCTGCAATCTACCTCATGTGGGCCGTGTGTGTGTGTGTGTGTGTGTGTGTGTGTGTGTGTCTTTCTTTTCATTTTTGATTTCATTTATTTTTGCCGTCGGCCTCAATGTTGTATTCCAAGTCAAATAACCTTTTACGGTGTAGCCAGTTACTGCTGCTACGCACGGTCAAGCATTGTGAGACATCCTTTCAGCAAATACATTTCATTATTGTGTGACCCCTCTGCTGGGAGCTCCTGTCTTCCTCACAGTCACGTCTAGCACACAATGCACGTCTCCACGTGTCAAACTGCATCACAGCCTGCCTGCCATGTATCGAGGGTGAAGGGGAGAGGCCCGGTACGCCCTGAGTGAGCCTACCAGCTTTAGTAGCTGCTGGCTTTGGTGTTAACCCCTCCCTGATCCCTGATTAAAACACGCCCCAGACGGTAGCACTGAACCCTCCCAGGGAAGCACTTGGGAAGGTGTGTTTCACTACTCCCCCTGCCGATCATTGGAGTCGGACCCTCTCGTATGCATTCATGGAATCTGCAAATGTATAAATAGTGTTAAGGGTAATTTAGTGTGAACCCTCGCCCTTACCTCCTGAGCTACTGCAGCTCCTTACCTTGTACTGCAGACCTCCTACTACCATACACAAACCAGATATCAGGTAGGAGAGAGTAGGGAGAGAATGTTTTTGTTGGTTGTTTAGTTTAGCTATCTCTTCACAACTCTCAAAAGCTTACCTTCAGAACTTACTCAACTTCTGTTATTTGCTCAACAGTTCAGCAGGTTGGTTCGTGTCTTTTTCCTTTTTAAGTCACCGAAATCTGTTTCACAGTCATTGCTAAATCTTTCACACACTAAACGAACGGCCAAAATGAATGACAAAAAACCCCCAAGGTTGAGCCTAGAAAAGAAATGGACTAAATAAAGCACATTTTGCTCATAGAAACGTAACAATATTCACAAAGGACATGGTGCCCACGGAAACGTGCCTGTTTCCCTCCGTTTGTGCTGCTTTGAGAAGTGAATCCTGCGCTCCAGGCTGTCTGGAGTGGCAGACGGCTACAGCTGCTAACAGGTGTTCTGGGCCGGCTTGTTAGTCTCTTTGATTGCCATTTCTGTGTTCCGCATCGCTGCACAGCGAGCCACTATCTATCACAACAACAACATACACACACACACACACACACACACACACACACACACACACACACACACACACACACACACACACACACACACACACGCTTCTATAAATACACTTGCCAGTTGTTCACTGTAATCAAAAACTATGTTGTCACACTAGCAAACGGTGTAGGACAAGAGGCTTTACAAACTCCATCATCTGTCATAATAATCCTCATTCATTCCACTGTGGTGCCACACCTCCAGAAGGCCCTCCTGGTCAATAAAGATGTGACAATGACCCGCTGTCACATCCCGGACATCACTCACAGGGTCTCCTCAGACACTGATGTAGGTGGGAACCCTGCGTGTCTGGTGGTTCATTACCCAGGCTACACCGTAATGCACATTCCACACTGGGAGCAGGTGTGTGGGAACTGGAGGTGCTGGGCAAACAGGAGGGGAGCCATCAGGAGTTAATGGTTGATTATTTCAATCAACATTCCTGCATGTGCCCTCTGCTCCACCACAGAAATTACAAGCGGAGCGATTTGCAACACACACACACTCAGGCTCGTTGAGGCATTTCCCACGAATGGAGATTGGAGACGTTGAATCATATCACGATATCGACATACGCACAGTGGACGACCCAACCAACTCACTAACTAAACAAACTAAACTGCCGCCATCTGATCACACCCATACACTGGGATCTACCGTTGCTTTATAGGGTTTAATGACATTTTTCTGCGTCGTCGTCGGTCCCAGCAACAGCAACATGTAACCATGAGCATTGTGTTGTGTTTCATAGAAGTGTGAGTGTGAGAAGCAATGAAAGCTGTGGTGTTGCAGCAAAATGTGATGCATGCATCAATAGGTTGGACTGAGATTCCTCCACATCCCTCCCTCCACATGAATTGAAGTCCTTCTTATCTTCACTCTTCCTCTCACTCTTTTTTCCTTTCCTCCCTCTACCTGCAACGTCATGTCTGCGGCTAACTGGCCTCCAAGTCTCTCATATTTTTTTGGTAAATCAAGATTGATCTTTCATTTTATTCCTCCTCTCCCTTCCGTTCTATTACTCATTCCATTTAACCACACTCTTCCTCTGCTGCCACCAGCCAGTGATCAATCTGTCTCTTCTCTCTCCATCTAAATGCTACTCATCACTCTCCAACTTCCGTCTCGAGTGTTCCCTCTCTCGCGCCGTCTCCCCCTCCCTCTCACTCTTATCTTGCTGGCCGTGTGTTGAATGCAAAGCTAATACCATCTACAGATATAATTTTTTATACTTTTAAACACATTTCTGTCCTGAGACGTTCTGAGAAGAGAAGATCATTGCTATACAATAATTGTAAATCTACAGACATACCTGGTCTCATCTAACCAAAACAACCAGAGTTCATCCAGCAGAGTCTGCAATCATTGCGTCATCATTTAATTAGGTCATACATTTTAATACAATTATTTGGCGATTTGATTTAACTCAATTGAAAAAAATAAAAGCACTCACTCAGTACGAGCCTATAAATATAGTTATAGTAGGATTATAATGAAATCATATCGACATTCATTTCATAAATTATAGTTGCTATATAAATTGATGACTTGTGACTTCACCTCTGATTCCTCTCTTGTGTGTGAGAGAGAAAAAGAGAGGGAGAGAGAGAGAGATAGGCAGAGAGAGAGAGAGAGACAGAGAGAGAGACAGAGAGAGAGACAGAGACAGAGACCGAGAGAGAGGGACAGAGTTGTCCATTGCCTAGCGGTTGTGTTTTGCTGGGAGGACACAGAGAACGGTCTGTGTGTGAGATATTCCGTCCAGACATCAGTAAACAGGACCAGTCTTCATTGATCCTTTAGTAAAGTGTTTCTGTCGCCAAGGCTAACATACGCCCCACCAACCCCACCAACACACACACACTCACAAAGACCATCTGTCTCTATGCACAGTGGCCAGCTAGTAGTCAGCTGCTCACATTTCCTCTTAGTTTGTCGCTGATAGTTTTATCATAGTTTTGCTGAATAAATAACAACACACTTCGAATGATGTGTTTTAAAAATCACATAAATCCTGTCCACAGACTTATAATACTTTATATGATAGACATTATGATAGAGATTAAATGTAAATGTAGACTACTGGTAGTCTGTTGTGTTTTGGTGGCACACGCTTCCACATCAGCCGGTGGCTCTGTGTCATCTTCTGTAGCTGCCTACCACAGACATTGTGATCCTGGATTTCACACTATAAATGTCACACCGTTTGAGTTGTAATCTTCCTGCACCTGTGATTTGGTTTCGCTAATGCTATTTGTCACACATCCTTGGAGTGTATAAATACGTAAGATTCTTAAAGTTCACACCAGGTTTTGCTGGATCTGTGAGGAAGGACACTACCCTGATTGTTTCATCCTTCATAGATTCGCTGTCCTCTGCAAATTCCTGCAAATCTGTTAACCTGATTGGTTCAGGAGTTTGCTGACGCAGGCAAATTCATTTTTAATCCCGCCCAAGTCACAGCGTTTTTTTATTTGGACTAAGATACATTTCTATGACTTGGTATAATGCTTATTAGATATAAGGCCCTACATTACATAGTATAAACAAAAACAGGGATTTGAGGCTTGAAGTCGTCCATGTGATATAGTCAGACTCTACTCTGGAATATAAAGCAGACAACGGCCTTGTTCTCACTGCAAGTGGCCCAAAGCCCTTTTTTTTTGCTGATATGTGACTCAGTGTTTCACTCAGAGTTTCATGTTCATATGTAGACCGAAATGTGACCTCAGTGTGAACAGGACATATTGAAATTCATACAACTTTCTCTCTCGATAGATATTTGTCACATTCGGAGACACTGAAGCCATACTTAATATTGTGTCTCTCTTTCACTGGTTTCCACTGCACATTAAACTTCTAAATTAAACCGGCCCATCTAGGGACTGGTGACCGGGTCACACCTGGGAATTCAGATTAATGGTTCCACATTTAAACATAATGTGAGCAGCCAAACAAAATAAATCAGATGCTGAAGAATAAATCCAAATTGAGCATTAAGGCTTGCAGTGTGAACCGGCCAATGTGTGTGTGGCCATCATGGTGAAGCCCCTGTGAGAGGGCATTGTGTGATGTTATGTTGTGAAGTTGAACAGCCCAAGCACATTTCCCCAGTGCCGATCTCACCGCAGACCGCCAGAGCAAAAAGCCAATTAGAATCACGAGGAGGATGGAACTGAAGCACATCTTGTAATGTGTGACACTCCGGTGAAAGCCCCCCTCCCTCGTCTTCAACACAAACATACACACACACACACACATGCACATACAGACACACACACACACACATACACATACACACGCACATGCACACACACAGAGACACACCCATACACACACTTGCACGTACACACAAACACTTGCACACATGCACGAACACCACAGACACACACACACACACACACACACACACACACATACACACACATAACAACAGCAGTTTCCTTGTGTGTTTGTCAATCTGTTCCATTCATGTATTCATCATTGCTATTTTATTCCGGCTATAGTTTTAATAACAGTGGCTTTGATTGAGTCAGTAAATGAGACCAATCAAGAAGCTGAGCACAGAGTGCTGTATTCAGGCTAGCAGGGCTGTAGTAGAGCCGGTCTTGGTATCCCGACCAATTTTTGATGGTCACGTCTCATTTTGGACTCGGAATGAATTTGACTCGGCCTTGACTCGTCCCGGTTGAAGTGGTCTGGGCAGACTCGTTCTGAGAAGAGACCAAAGCTGTGTTGGAAATTGCACAGCTACATATCGTTGGTACTACTCTTATAATTTGAATGGATGCATACATATCGGATGCATGGGTGCATCAGTTGTACACTTCCTAAAGTTCTATCTTATCTTATCTTATATTATCTTTACTGTGCAGTGCATTGTGAGATTTGGCAGTACGTTATAGGGAACCAGATTCATAGACTCACATTTTGGACAACACTACAAAATGGCGGTCCGATTGGAACAGAACCATGGATATATAATAGAGAAAAGCAGAGTTTCAGAGTAATTTTAATGTGTCTCCTATGAGCTTCTCTGGAAGTCAGAGAATGCATATTTGAAGAGCCTAAGAGCCTACACTACTTTAAACTCTAAATCTACTTTGTTTTCAGATTTAGAGTTTAACAACAAGTCAAATATTTAGTAGTTTATTCAACATTTGGTTGGGTGTTTTGTCGTCTCCTAAAGACATTACTGATTGAGATGCAAATCAGGGGGTGGGATTTGCTGTAACAAACATGTCAAATCAGGGAACACCTCCTTGATGAGTTATAATGGATGGTTATAATTCTTGAGAATTCATTGTGTTTTTCTTTGTCACTTAAAGCCTTCAGAATAACAAGAGATAGACAGGCTGGTTATTGCTTTATGTGTACCTCGAAGTGCCCTGCAGTTGTTCAGTAAATTCCAAGTGTAGGCTACTCGGGTGTGATACGCGCACCAGAGTGTTCTTATACGTGGGACTTGTTGACAGAGAGATCAGAGGAACAGCTGACATACTGATAACAGATACACATCACTGCATGCAGGGTCAGCTAGAGGTACAATATATGTCCACAAATGATTTGCATATTACTGCCAGAATATCTTATGAGGGGCGGTTACCAGAATTTGAAGAATTATGGTTTAATGAGGCGAATACAACGCCAATGTTAAAAGGAGAAAGTTTGCTTTGGTATGAGAAATTTAGCATGTTAAAAAGTGTCCTCCAGTGAGGAAGTTGAAAGGTTTTATGGGGTTGCTGGTGCAGAACCACATGGGTCCCTGGCAAAAACCCCAGACATGACATGGTCCGACCTGGGGTCATGGGTGTCAAGGGGGGGACACACATGTGATTGGAGAGCAGATGGCCCAGAGTGACAATACACCAAATGGGCGACAGTAGGGAGGAGTTGATGCTCCCACAGATGACGTTGGAGGACCATGATTGGCTGGGGTCCCGTCCAACCTGTGGACTAGGAATAAATTTGACGTGGGCCGCATAAAAGATGTGGAGCCTGGTGGTAACTCCCAAAATCTGCTTACAGGCCCAGACAACCCCAGTACAGGTTACGCCAAGAGGCAATTGATGGTATCACACCTGTGTTCAACTCATTGTTGGAAGCCGGTGTGATAGTTCCGTGTCCAAATTCACCATGTAGTATCCCAATATTCCCTGTGGAAAAGGCACCCGTTGCAGGACAAACTCATGGTTTGGTTTGTACAAAATTTGAATAAAGGGAATGATGCAATGCATCCAAGAACACCCATTGTACCAGATCCGCACACCCTATTAACACAGGTACCTGGGAATTACAAGTGGTTTACAGTCGACTTAGCAAACGCGTTCTTTAGCATACCGGTGGATCCAGCAAACTGAAATTGGTTTGCTTTTTAAATTCATGGGAAATCATATACGTGGACTAGAATGCCACAAGATTATTGTGAATCACTAACTATATTTTCCGCAGCGCTGCATTACAATTTGGCTCATCTAATCCTCCCGGGGGGGGGGGGAGCACACTAATTTAGTATATAGATGACCTCCTGGTGTGTTCTCCAGACCCTAAAGTGTGCACAGGACACCATTATGTTGTTAAGGTAGCCAGGTTGTTAGCCAGGGCCACAAGGCCAGTTTAGCTAAACGACAGTTTGTAACACAAAAGGTACAATTCCTGAGCCACATTCCCACACCAGGTGGCAGATCCCTTAGCGAGGACAGGATAGAATAAATCCAAGCAAACCTTATTACAAAGAAACAAATGATAGGATTCTTGGGAATGACGGGCTACTGCAGACAGTGGATACCCGATTATGCAAGTTTAGTACAGCCACTCCAAGACGTCACACATGGCCACGACTTGACTCCGACTGACTCCGTGATGTGGACACCAGCAGCAGATGCTGTGTTCATATGACTTAAATGAAAACCTTATGACCCTGACTACTTCAGGTCTACCAGACCATACAGCCCTTCACACAGACGGTGGGGGAACAAGATGGGTATCATGACATCAAGCACTACTACAGAGGCTATGGGGGCAAGTTTGTGTCCCTATTGCCTATTTTTCATCCAAGCCTAGACCCAGGTGGCAGCTGGTTTACCACATGTTTGAGGCCAGTGGCAGTGGGCGGCAATGGCGGTTGCCGCCAGTAGGGGGCTAGTGGGTTAACATGCCATTAACTTTTGCTTGTACCCCACGAGGTTTCATCTATTATGCTAACTCAGAAGACATCACACCTAACAGCATCACGATTCTTGTCATATCACCATGTGTTGCTGTCTATGCCTAATGTGTTGCAGAGGTGTACAGTGTTGAACCCGGCCACCCTGCTGCCTACTCCCGAAGATGGGGAGCCACACGATGGTGTGGTCACCATTAATGAACTGTGTACACCACGTGTGGACCTGACAGCTACACCACTGCCACCGGGGACCGATGTATTGTATGTTGATGGTTTTAGCCGGAAAGACCCAACAACAGGTGTTAACGAAGTGGGCTATGCCATTGCCACGCAGGACTGCGTGGTGGAATCTGCTAGGCTACCCCCTCACCTATCAGCACAAGCAGCTGAACTGTTTGCCCTGACCAGAGTATGCATACTATCAGAGGGTAAACAAGTTACCATCTATACAGACAGTATGCTTTTGGAGTCGTTCATGATTTCAGCACCCTGTGGAAGATGTGAGGCCCCACTCGCCTCCGCCATGCAGATGGCACAACTAATGCCCTCGGTCATGATTGAGGAATTGGCGAAAGCCCAAACCAAGGCCACGGCTACAGAGCGGCGGTTGTGGAAATCAGCTGGTGCAGAGTATCGCAATGGATTGTGGTATGGCCGAATAGGCGGCCATGCTTACCTAAATGTTTTGTTTCCTATCTACGCTATTATGACACATGGGACAGATCATGTGTCAAAGGGGGGAATGGTAGATAGCATCAATCGGCATTGGTACACACAAGGATTTTCAAATTATGCACTAAAAAAAAATAAAAATGTTTGTGCCAAATCATGTGAGGGAAAGAGATATTGTTTAGTAATGGTAGACATGTTGTCCAAATGGATTGAAGTATTTCCCAGCAGGGCGGCTGACTTTGTAGCCGTTGCTAAGGCCTTCATCACAGAAATCATTCCGAGATGGGGAATACAGAGCGAAGGTAGGACTGTCCCCCTATGAGGTCTTGATGGGGCGACCCATGCCAATGGGGACAGGTGCATCACACGACAGCAATATGAGCACAGAACAATTCCATCACAGCATGATTATATTATACAATCATTATTGTACTGTATTAATCTTTCTCAAGTCTGCAAACCATCCACTCACAGGTTAAAGAGGCCTTATCACCATCCAAGAATCCATGACCTACAACCAGGGAATTGGATCGTGGTGAAGGACTATCGGAGGCGAACCTGGCACTCACCAAGGTGGTTGGGACCATTCCAAGTCCTGCTGGTCACCTCAGCAGCGGTCAAGGGAGCTGAAAGGGTTACCTGGATCACGCCAGCCACTGTAAACGGGCACCACCGTTGACGACCAACCCGACACCATAAGGTCACGACGGACCTAGCCCTGACAACGGGGCAAGATTGCCCACCAGTTGCCACCGACGCGTCACTCCAGGAAGGAGTACCCCCCAGGCCGGAGGACGACTCTACGTTGGCATCATCCTCCTCTTCGGCATCACTGTGAGGTCCCAGCCTATCCTGACAGACGGCCGGGACAATGGAACGGATTCCCAGTTCCAATTGGAATATACCTTCAAGGGTATCGATAATAGCTTTGATACCCTCCTGAGAGCAGCCAAGGCACATTTTGGTATAAACAAGATAGGCGGAGATGGACCACGTTCCGTCTCCTCCGGAATACCCCTAATGGCTGTCCCGTTGTCCCCATGTGCTAGAGCCTCAGCAATGCATGCTTATTATCGGTCCGGGTTGGTCACAATGAATTCCATGAATGCGGACTGATCATGGATAAAAGAAGAATGCGACAATATTACTCACTACCCACTGAGGCCCTTCAATGTAAAGGTACTATGCGACTCGTGGTACTGCAACCCAGAGCCGGCTTAGACTACCTTTTAGCGGCTGCAGGTGGTACATGTATGATAATAGGTATGGAATGTTGGACTAATATCATTGACTCATCTGAAAATATCACTGACATTTTAGATGATATGCGCAAGGACATTGATGAACTGCATGAACGCAACTCTGAGAATTGGGATCCGCTGGGCGAATGGTTAGGAAACCTAGGTAGTTCCATTCTGAAGTATGTGCTCTATTTAGTAGTCATGTTACTCCTCTTCATGGTACTTATCACCTGTTTCAAAAGAATTGTCACTTCTTGTTTCAAGACCACAGAGACAATGATGATGAATGTGCTTGTGACTGACCCTTCTGGATATCCACTTTCTGACATAAGAATCGAACGTGAACCATTATGCTGATCTCAAATGTATGATTATTATTCCTTCTAATTACTTTTTGGTTTTGTGTGTATATATTCTGAAATGTTGCTGATTTTAGGCATTATACTATACAGCTACCTCAATCCACAACTAAATCCTCAGGGGGTTCAGTTTAAGAGATTGCTGTTGTAAAGTATACCTTGAAATGTTTTTTATGCTCAATCCTTATGTAAATTTCTCTAATTTCTACAAAAGTATTGTGTTTAACTTCAGTTTGGAGAATCTCAATTGCCCTAGATGCATTAATTGAATTGCCACGACACTGTGTAAGCAGAAGGCGAGTTCCAGCAGACGGCGAAAGAAATGGTCTTGAGCAAATCAAACCTACTCACTTTACTCTACAGCTGTGCCAGGCTCCGAAGGGGAAACTGGTAAATGTGGACACCAGAGGGACCATACGCGAGCCGGACTCTTGACAGAACATAAGTTGTTGATTTGATGTAAAAATAGATGAATTAGATGTTCTGACATGGCAATGGTTGAATAGATGCACACTTTTAGGACAATTGGAATGAAATTGGGAAAATTGCCTTTAATAGTCCAATCCAAAGTCAACATAATATATATTGATATATATAGTCAACACAAGACACACACCGGCAGAGTGGCAACAAACATGTCGCCAGGCATAGGAGACAAGTCAGACAAATAAAGTAACAATCAAACTGCCACACAGAAAGGCTATTTCTACATGAGTAGATCCATCTATCCAAGCTGTGAATTGAATCTGCCAAAAGTCACACAAGAAGAAAATCCTGCATCTTTATCTGACACTGTGCCATTGCTCTTCTTACTGCCCAGGGCATATTTTTTTCCCCTTTCCGTCTTGTGATGTGAAGACTTAAAGATCACATCTCTCTCTCTCTCAATAGCCATGCTTGATTCCCCACTTCCCCTGGCCTCTCTTGCCCTCTTACACATAATGGCAGTGATTTTGCATAATCATTGAATATGAATGTCATGGGCTCGGCGCCGTTCCCTTGTCTAATAATGACACACAGCTTAATGTGGGGGCGCAGGTTATGCTACGGCAGTGGCCAGCGGCCCATACAAACTGTGAATGCTGAGCATTGTCCAGGCGTTGTAAAAGACCACAGACAATTGTATTCTTTGTTATTTGCATTTAAAACATTACAACATTTTGTGGTTTTCATTTCCAATCACAAGGACTACAGTTCTGCCACTGAGTTTTGAATGCTGTAAAGCTGCCCGGTGTTCATCATACCTCATGGAAGTGCTCTATGCAATCTCCCGGTTTCACAAGAGGGGGGGGGGGGGGGGGTAAGCGCTCATGTGTGTTGGTCACTTGGGAGAAAGTCAAGGGAAGTGCTGGCCCTCTTCACACATACACCTGTGTTGTTTCAGAGATGAAATGCATATGACGTGATTTTTCACAAGATTCCACATAGTTACAGGCTAATATAAATATTGTCCAAGAATGGGATTGGAACATTCCATTCTAATTCTTGTCGAGTGTTGGGGGGAGAACATATCAAGCCCACCAACTTTTTACACATAACATGTTAATAACATGCCTCTCATTCACAGCTCCACACACACACACACACACACACACACGCACACACACACACACACACGCACCGCGCACAACACACACACACGCACGCACGCACGCACGCACACACGCACACACACACAGACACACAGCCCCCTAGTCCCTAGTTTCCAGGACAACATGCTCTACCGACTCAACTCTCAGCTAATTACAAGATAGACAGAATAGACAGATAGATAGATAGATAGATAGATAGATAGATAGATAGATAGATAGATAGATAGATAGATAGATAGATAGATAGATAGATAGATAGATAGATAGATAGATGATAGATAGATAGATAGATAGATAAGATAGATAGATAGATGGATAGATGGATAGATAGCATAGATAGACAGATAGACAGATAGATAGATAGATAGATAGATAGATAGATAGATAGATAGATAGATAGATAGATAGATAGATAGATAGATAGATAGATAGATAGATAGCCAGACAGACAGACAGACAGACAGACATACAGATAGACAGATAGATAGACAGATAGATAGATAGATAGATAGATAGATAGATAGATAGACAGATAGATAGATAGATAGATAGACAGACATAGACAGATAGATAGATAGACAGACAGACAGATATAGGCTACTTAAAATATAGCTAAGTAACCCACTGACACAGACTGATATATCACAAAACTACATAACACAAATAAATTACTTACTTACAAATGACACATACCGGAAACCCATCCATGGCTGTTGGGGTGGTTGAAAGTGCAGCAGCCTGCTGAGTGCTGAGTGGTGAGGCTGCCTAATAGGATCAGACTTACCTAGGGTCTACCCGCCCAACTACAGCCAGACTATAAATAACACCAAAACTACTCACTACGACTACCAACTCCACCAGTACCCGGTTATCCGATGCTGCAGCAGGTATCACGGGTGACCGTGGTTTTAAGAAACAAGTATAACCAGCTGTCAACGGGAGACTGGCATCTAATCTATGGCCATGGAGTCAACATGGCCAACAGGTGAAAATAATTTAATAATAAAATAATACAATAATTTGAAAACTAAAAACGTTCAAATGCATATTATCGTATTTAATGGCAGTGAGGGATTAATAAAGTACAACCATAATCAGATAAACAGAAATCTATCCATTGTTATATGAAGACTGGTTCAGATATTGTGGTTTACTTACAAGTAAACTTCTATGGTCATAGCATGTCCTAACATAGAACAGAATTTTTCTGAATATATTGAGGGGGGACCTTTTGAGCATATTTCAATATTGGGGGGCCAATGCAATATCAATGTTTGACTCGTAGTAAGAACTTATAGTAGGTGTAGAATAATAACTTCATGTATCACTCCATGCCTTCTGACATTCCTTATATTAAACTTGATAAACAAAAAAATCAAAAACTTTTTCACATGGTTCCATGACAAAATAAAGGTAGTAGGCCTAAGTTAATATTTGTCCAAATACAATCATGCATTAATTGGCACCTGATTCAATGATAAGATAACATGTACATAGACTCATGGACTGTTAATTGTGGTCCTTATCAGTAGATGAGGCAGATCTGACCCAATTTGAAAACACTGCCGATTGTCCTTCATTTGATCAATTGTTGTCATTACCCCCAGAACATATCCATGGTATAGCACTTAATAATCCCTTAAAAATGCCTTAAATCAGTGGCATCCACCAAAACACATGTCGAAGTAGAGATATGAGGAAGAGTGATTGTAGGTGTGTGTGTGTGTGTGTGTGTGTGTGTGTGTGTGTGTGTGTGTGTGTGTGTGTTGTGTGTGTGTTGTGTGTGTGTGTGTGTGTGTGTGTGTGTGTGTGTGTGTGTGTGTGTGTGTGTGTGTGTGTGTGTGTGTGTGTGTGTGTGTGTGTGTGTGTGTGTGTGGTGTGTGTGTGTCAGGGGATGGGAGTGGGCTTTGTAATACCTTTGTAAATCCTTACAATTACAATTACAATTTACTGAACAACTGCAGGGCACTTCGAGGTACACATAAAGCAATAACCAGCCTGTCTATCTCTTGTTATTCTGAAGGCTTTAAGTGACAAAGAAAAACACAATGAATTCTCAAGAATTATAACCATCCATTATAACTCATCAAGGAGGTGTTCCCTGATTTGACATGTTTGTTACAGCAAATCCCACCCCCTGATTTGCATCTCAATCAGTAACGTCTTTAGGAGACGACAAAACACCCAACCAAATGTTGAATAAACTACTAAATATTTGACTTGTTGTTAAACTCTAAATCTGAAAACAAAGTAGCAGATTTAGAGTTTAAAGTAGTGTAGGCTCTTAGGCTCTTCAAATATGCATTCTCTGACTTCCAGAGAAGCTCATAGGAGACACATTAAAATTACTCTGAAACTCTGCTTTTCTCTATTATATATCCATGGTTCTGTTCCAATTGGACCACCATTTTGTAGTGTTGTCCAAAATGTGAGTCTATGAATCTGGTTCCCTATAACGTACTGCCAAATCTCACAATGCACTGCACAGTAAAGATAATATAAGATAAGATAAGATAGAACTTTAGGAAGTGTACAACTGATGCACCCATGCATCCGATATGTATGCATCCATTCAAATTATAAGAGTAGTACCAACGATATGTAGCTGTGCAATTTCCAACACAGCTTTGGTCTCTTCTCAGAACGAGTCTTCCCAGACCACTTCAACCGGGACGAGTCAAGGCCGAGTCAAATTCATTCCGAGTCCAAAATGAGACGTGACCATCAAAAATTGGTCGGGATACCAAGACCAGCTCTACTACAGCCCTGCTAGCCTGAATACAGCACTCTGTGCTCAGCTTCTTGATTGGTCTCATTTACTGACTCAATCAAAGCCACTGTTATTAAAACTATAGCCGGAATAAAATAGAAATGATGAATACATGAATGGAACAGATTGACAAACACACAAGGAAACTGCTGTTGTATGTGGTGTATGTGTGTGTGTGTGTGTGTGTGTGTGTGTGTGTGTGTCGTGTGTGTGCATGTTGGTGTTCGTGCAAGTGTGTGTATGGGTGTGTCTGTGTGTGTGCATGTGCGTGTGTGTGTGTGTATGTGTGTGTGTGTGTGTCTGTATGTGCATGTGTGTGTGTGTGTGTGTATGTGTGTGTGTCTGTATGTGCATGTGTGTGTGTGTGTGTGTATGTTTGTGTTGAAGACGAGGGAGGGGGGCTTTCACCGGAGTGTCACACATTACAAGATGTGCTTCAGTTCCATCCTCCTCGTGATTCTAATTGGCTTTTTGCTCTGGCGGTCTGCGGTGAGATCGGCACTGGGGAAATGTGCTTGGGCTGTTCAACTTCACAACATAACATCACACAATGCCCTCTCACAGGGGCTTCACCATGATGGCCACACACACATTGGCCGGTTCACACTGCAAGCCTTAATGCTCAATTTGGATTTATTCTTCAGATCTGATTTATTTTGTTTGGCTGCTCACATTATGTTTTAAATGTGGAACATATCTGATTCCAGTGTGACCCGGTCACAGTCCTAGATGGGCCTGCATATGCAGAAGAACTATAACATCAATGTAAACATGGAAGACACTGAAATCAGCGTTTACGGTTTAATTTAGAAGTTAATGTGCAGTGGAAACCAGTGAAAGAGAGACACAATATTAAGTATGGCTTCAGTGTCTCCGAATGTGACAAATATCTATCGAGAGAGAAAGTTGTATGAATTTCAATATGTCCTGTTCACACTGAGGTCACATTTCGGTCTACATATGAACATGAAACTCTGAGTGAAACACTGAGTCACATATCAGCAAAAAAAAAGGGCTTTGGGCCACTTGCAGTGAGAACAAGGCCGTTGTCTGCTTTATATTCCAGAGCAGAGTCTGACTATATCACATGGACGACTTCAAGCCTCAAATCCCTGTTTTTGTGTATACTATGTAATGTAGGGCCTTATATCTAATAAGCATTATACCAAGTCATAGAAATGTATCTTAGTCCAAATAAAAAAACGCTGTCACTTGGGCGGGATTAAAAATGAATTTGCCTGCGTCAGCAAACTCCTGAACCAATCAGGTTAACAGATTTGCAGGAATTTTGCAGAGGACAGCGAATCTATGAAGGATGAAACAATCAGGGTAGTGTCCTTCCTCACAGATCCAGCAAAACCTGGTGTGAACTTTAAGAATCTTACGTATTTATACACTCCAAGGATGTGTGACAAATAGCATTAGCGAAACCAAATCACAGGTGCAGGAAGATTACAACTTCAAACGGTGTGACATTATAGTGTGAAATCCAGGATCACAATGTCTGTTGGTAGGCAGCTACAGAAGATGAACAGAGCCACCGGCTGATGTAGAAGCGTGTGCCACCAAAACACAACAGACTACCAGTAGTTGTTTGCTGTAATGACACCTGGCAAAATCTACATTTACATTTAATCTCTATCATAATGTCTATCATATAAAGTATTATAAGTCTGTGGACAGGATTTATGTGATTTTTAAAACACATCATTCGAAGTGTGTTGTTATTTATTCAGCAAAACTATGATAAAACTATCAGCGACAAACTAAGAGGAAATGTGAGCAGCTGACTACTAGCTGGCCGCTGTGCATAGAGACAGATGGGCTTTGTGAGTGTGTGTGTGTTGGTGGGGTTGGTGGGGCGTATGTTAGCCTTGGCGACAGAAACACTTTACTAAAGGATCAATGAAGACTGGTCCTGTTTACTGATGTCTGGACGGAATATCTCACACACAGACCTTCTCTGTGTCCTCCCAGCAAAACACAACCGCTAGGCAATGGACAACTCTGTCCCTCTCTCTCGGTCTCTGTCTCTGTCTCTCTCTCTGTCTCTCTCTCTGTCTCTCTCTCTCTCTCTGCCCTCTCTGCCGGAGCTCTACCTCCTGCCAGTGACTGTAACCAGCATACTGGAGTGAGACGAGGGTGCCTGGGAGATGGACTGAGGATATCTCAATAAGAAATCCTGAGGGAAAAAGAACACGGCGAATGAGATCAATACTTGTGCAAATTAAGAGGCGCTATTTTTAGGAAAATAGTTTGTGGATTATAACTGGTTCGCTATTTTTAGGAAAATAGTTTGTGGATTATAACTGGTTCGCTATTTTTAGGAAAATAGTTTGTGGGAAAAGGCTGACCAGGGCCGGACAGGTACAAGGTACGAAGACTCGCTATATTCGCGAAAGGACCGACGGGTTTATTAATAGTTTTGGAAACATTAATCGAATAAAGATAGGGTATCCCGTAGGTTACTAGGATCGAGGTAACAGTACGGTAAAGCGAGCGGGATCCGATGGGAATGGAACAAGAGTGAACCGTACCGGGATTGAGGTACTGCGAGGCCTTGATAACTAATAGAAGATAACTAATATATAGTAAAGATAAAAGCGCTCAAAGAGGGAAAATAATTTTAATAGCAGGGGTATAATAATAATAATACAATTATTAATGATAATAATAATAATTAGTAGGGTGCCCTCGTCTCACTCCAGTATGCTGGTTACAGTCACTGGCAGGAGGTAGAGCTCCGGAGACTCAAGTCACCGGCCGTGCACGGTTCACCTGGGAGACTAGGCTGAAAAAGACTCTCAAGTTAAAAATCCCGGACGAGCCCCCAAATTGTCGTGGCAATTCAATAATTGCATCTAGGGCACATGAGATCTCCAAACTGAAGTAAACACAATACTTGTAGAGATTAAGAGTACTTTAATGAATGCATCCACCAGACTCCTCTCTAGCAGAGTGAGTAACAAACAGATATTCACATTTAAGCCTCTAGTCTCGATAGCAGCATCAATTAAATTGGGAACCGGGTAGCCCTCGCACATAGTAAAGGCTGATTTATGCTTGGACACTCAAAACTTTTGAAAAGTGTCTCTTGACAAAAATGATGTATTTTCGTGCCGCTCAACACTTTTTTTAGTTTTGTTTTTGTTTTGTAGCACAGGCCACACAATTGTAGCATGATTATAAAACGTCTGTCACCATCTCTAAAAGCAACCACAAGTAGTGCAGATCATCACTTTAGCAGGTAGTCCTATGTGATTGGAAAAGGACATGAATGTTGCATACATGTCTTAAATCCAAACCTTAAGACATGTTTTCAGACAAATACTTTTTACTCATAATACTATTAATACTATAATACTACTGTTGGAGGGACAACAACTGTTTACAAAACATCACAGGTACTAAAATAATCCATAGGGGACATCTTGAATTGTGACGCGTCTATTTCAATTGTGTTTTGGTAATTCCCAGATTGTGTAGAACTATATTGAAATGATAGCTCTATAGAGAGAAGTGCTGCTGTCTCTAGGCAGGTAGACACCGCTAAACATACGGTATACCAGTGATCGCGTCTTTAGTTCACACATTCACTTTCAGTCATTATTGTAAAACTTGGGGAAGTCTTGGTGTTGGCCAACGACACATATTTTCAAGTTTCAAGTTTCAAGTTTCAAGTATTTTATTGTCACGTCACAGTTTACACAAGTATAAGCAGCGAGTGAAAATCTTATGTGCAAAACGCCCGACAGCCGACCGCAGTTATAAAAGAATACAAATAGAAATAGAAATAGAATAGAAAACTATATTAACAAGTTACAAAAAATCTAAACAAAAGAAAACTGTATAAGATAAAATAAAGTATACAAAAAATATTAAGGGGAGCAATGCAAATATAAATCAATGTAATAAAATATACATTGTTATATTTTGACATTCACAGAATGTCACAGAATACTTCCTCAGACAGTCACACCAGAACACACTAGAACAGGGGTGGCCAACCAGTCAGAGACGAAGAGCCAATTTTTTTACTGTGTTACTGCAAAGAGCCACATCACACACACATGAACATCTCCCATCTCTTCCTCTCACACACACATGAACATCTCCCATCTCTTCCTCTCACACACACATGAACATCTCCCATCTCTTCCTCTCACACACACATGAACATCTCCCATCTCTTCCTCTCACACACACATGAACATCTCCCATCTCTTCCTCTCACACACACCAACAATATTTGTAGCCACTGCCAGGGCAATAACATTTTCATCGTCTTATCTAGTTAGATAAGAACCGCGAATTAACGGATCCCCCTCCCCCCATCAGAACCGCGAATTAACGGATCCCGCCCCCCCCATCAGAACCGCGAATTAACGGATCCCCCCGCCCAGAGATGCTGACTCCGAGCCGTCGCGTGAGTAGCACTAGCACTAGCACTAGCAGTAGCACCGGCACCAACGGCACCAACACTTAGCACTACTACCAGCACTAGCACTAGCAGTAACACTAGCACTAGCGGTAACACTAGCACTAGCACTAGCAGTAACACTAGCCCTAGCAGTAACACTAGCACTAGCACTAGCAGTAACACTAGCAGTAGCACTAGCAGTAACACTAGCACTCGCACTCGCACTAGCAGTAACACTAGCACTAGCAGTAACACTAGCAGTAGCACTAGCAGTAACACTAGCACTCGCACTCGCACTAGCACTAACACTAGCACTAGCACCAGCAGTAACACTAGCACTAGCAGTAACACTAGCACTAGCACTAGCAGTAACACTAGCAGTAGCACTGGCACCAACACTTAGCACTACTACCAGCACTAGCACTAGCAGTAACACTAGCACTAGCAGTAACACTAGCACTAGCACCAGCAGTAACACTAGCACTAGCACTAGCAGTAACACTAGCACTAGCACTAGCAGTAACACTAGCACTAGCAGTAACACTAGCACTAGCACTAGCAGCAGCACCGGCACCAACACTTAAAAAAGTCGTAACACAGTTGGAAAGTCGGACGAATCTCACTTGACTTAGAAGTCCAAGATGGCTGCTCTGTGCTCCGTGTCAGTGAAAGCTGTATTATATACTGTTTTTAGCACTTCTGTCTATTTGTGTCTCATAAAATCTTACACACAGTACTTTACAACTTCTACCTGTGGACATGTTGCGACGGTATTTGTATGTGCAAAATGCCGCATAATACGTTGTTATTCAATTTAATTAAATTGTATTTGTATCGCCCTTAATCACAATACAGTCTCATAGGGCTTTACAGGCCAGATTATTATGGGCCAAGTGATTTATCGACTGGTAAAACAAGGCACAAGACTTGTTAACTGGAACGCGGTCAAGTCATGTGTGACGTCATTCCGAGTTCTGAGTTCCGACTTCCGAGGTAAATGAAATGCACCAAAACAGCTCAGTCTCGATTCTGACTCGCTAGCTCAACTCGCTGAAGAAACGGGGATTGTTTGCTGGGAATTGTGAGATTTGGAGTCGGACGGTACGCAGACGGGGGTGTGAGTTTTAACCGCACCATAGACTACAACTACCAAGTAGAACAGCGATGCGCCAGAGATTCACCTCACATACAATGTAGCACAAAAACCTTCATTTCACACAAACAAGAGTCTGTCACACATACGCAAAACTGTATACCGCACTGGTGCTACTGCAGTAAATTCATTCATAGCATGTAGTTTCAAGCACGTGCAACATATATATCTCACTGTACAGCCCTGCAGGAGAATTAGTGACATGGAATGAGAAACATGCCTGACGGCTCCTTTTGTTTTCCATTATGTTTTAGGTTTTTTGTTAATAATAATAATCAACATATTTAGCAGCTGTTTCAATGTTGAAATGAGGCCAAAAGATACCAAAAAGCTCTACCTACTGGTTTGGTAATTGAATAAACATTAATATAACAGATATATCACACACAATTGTGTGATTTCTCTTCGGGTGAATAGCTCTAGTCCTACCATGCAATTTAATCCACAATTTGCACAATGTTCAAACCACCTTATTTGTACTCCCATACTCTGAAAGCTATTTGTGATGTGACCGATGGGTAGATCCAAAAACCACTGAAGTCCACGCAGCAATCGTATGTGATATTGTATTTTTGCTTTTTGCGTGATTCAAATAACATTTTAGAAACCAATTGAACTGCTTCATAAATGAAAAGAAAAACATGATTGTGCAGAAGTAGTCCCCGTGGGCTCCGATTCAGACGGGGAAATTCCACACCGTTGCAACACTAGGTTGTTATGGGCCTACTCAACCCAGATCAGTTGTTTGGACCAGGAGGCAGGGTTGGGAGACAGTGCAGAGCCTTGACTTGTCCATTGGATTGAGGGTGAAATTCTACAGGCTGACACTGCAAAACTCAAGAAAACAAACTGTGGCTCCCGGCCAGAGACAATGTCACTGTGCCATGGGGCCATGCAGGCCGATCACAAAATCAATTCAGTAGTTTCTCTGGCAGTAGGTAACTTGTGTAATGGAATCAACTGGGAAGTCTTAGAAAAAACGGATCCACGACCATGAGGATAACAGTGTTACCATCAGAAGATGGGAGGCCAGTGACAAAGGTCATAGAGACGTGGGACCAGGGGCAATGAGGAACCAGTAGTGGATGAAGGCCGGAGGCAGCTTGGTGAGAGGTCTTACGTTGGGAACAGATCTGGAAGGCAGCGATGAATCCTTTGGTGTCCTTCTCTATGAAAGAAGAAGCGTTGTCGCAACAGCGCCAGGGTGTGACTCATTCCTGGGTTGACAAGCCAAGTGGGAAGAGTGACCCCACAGTAGAATTTGAGAGTGGAGACTGGCAGAGACAAACAGGCGGACATCAGGACAATCATTTTGTTTGATCGGATGTTTTCCAGATTTCTGTGATCCGGCCAGACCACAAACGGCTGCTCCACCCCCAACATTCATTGGGACCACTCCTCCAGTGCAAGCTTCACTGCCACCAGTTTCCCAATGTCATAATTCCTCTCCACCAGAGACGGCATCCTGGAGAACAAAGCACACAGGTGAACCTTCTGATCCTGGCAGGACTGACAGGACTGGCTCCACTCCGGTGTCAGGGCAGTGTGGGAAGGGGGATCTGGTAGTCTGGGAAGGAGTGGAGCATTTTGATTAAGTGCTATGTGTGCAAATGTATACAATCTCTTATTTTGGTTTCAGTGTAAAAAATCAAAAGCCAGTGTAATGACGGATATTCTTTAAGGCAATATTCCAGGATCTCTGTATTAAAGAGGCTTATATCCTTAATGCAGATAGATAGAGATAACGTTGAGGTTCCCCTTTAATTAATTTGATTTAAGCTAAATTCCCTCCTCTCTTTCTTTTTCTATTGGGTTGAATTATGATGGAAGAGGACAATGTTTTTACAAGATTAACCAGATAGGCTCCCTGTTCAACTGAGAGTTTCTGATGGTCTGTTTTTTCCCCATTATTGCAGGGTAATATATTAGATACGTTTCTGTGTCACACAATGAATATGCTGACTTTTATTATGGGAAATGTATGAGATTAACCCCTGTATGGAAAGTCTTTAATAAAATACATTTTGCCTGGGAAATCTTGACATTTCCCATTAGGGCATTGTGAATGTAACCATGGCTACATTTTGTGGTAGCCAATATCCATGTTTTTTTTTGTGGTGATTGTGCGCATACATACAATGGAAATGTTGTCCTTTCTTTATCCAAGGCTTGAATACATCTCTAGTAGACTTTATATGCTGTATGTCAGTGTTGCTTTAACATGTACTTGCTGTTTCAAACAGAACCATGGGGTACCATGGGTAGACAACATCATGGGGTAGTAGCTAGGGGTGTGGAAATTTCTCGATTCTAAGATGCATCGCGATGCGGACATGTACGATTCTGCATCGATGCAGTGACAGAACATAATCGATTATAACCTAACGATGTAAAAAAAAAGCGCTGGAAAATAGCCGCTATTTTCAATGCAAACCCTATGAAGTTCAGCGCTTTTGGTCGCTCTGCTCCCAGTGCTCTGAGTTGAAAATAGTTCAACTTTTGGAGAAGCGTCGCGCTCATCAATGTCACGTCTCTCTTGTTAGCCAATCAAAATTGAGGAGGGGGCGGGACATACGATATCAACATTGTCAACAAAGGCGGAGGAGAACCTTATACAGGCCGTCATGGACAACCCAGTTGTACTACACACAAAAATCTTTTCGAAGGCACCACTCATGTGGAGAGCTGCTGCCAATGCCAGGACGCGATGTCTCTCCATTGTTTCAAATTAATTCATAATCAAAATAGACGGGATACGCTAGCGCCTGGCCAACACGCGGCTCTTTGTCTGGTTTCATGGCTCTTACGTTCATATTGAATTTTGTGTTTTTTTTAGGGCTGTCAAAGTTCTGATGAGGGTGGGCGGGTCCGTTAATTTTGCCGGTTCTGATGGGGGGGTCCGTTAATTCACGGTTCTGATGGGTGCTCCGTTAATTCGGAGCACCCCCGAATTAACTAGATAAGACTATGAAAATGTTATTGCCCTGGCAGTGGCTACAAATATTTGTGGTGTGTGTGAGAGGAGGAGATGGGAGATGTTCATGTGTGTATAATTTGGCTCTTTGCAGTAACACAGTAAAAAAATTGGCTCTTCGTCTGACTGGTTGGCCAGCCCTGCGCTAGTGTGACGTCACAACGAAGGAATGTGGAAGCGCTAGAAGAAACACGTGAGAAGCGCTCTGAAAAAGAGGTTGTGGTTATTGAGCTGCATCGAGATGCATCAAGATGCATCGTAGAATCGAATCGAATCGTGGACAGCTGAATCGTAATCGAATCGAATCGTGAGGCCAGTGAAGATTCACAGCTCTAGTAGTAGCGGGTTATGGCATTATGTCTTCATGTCATTATGTACTATTGACGTAATATACTTTTTGGAACTGGGAACTGGCACTTATTTAGATGCAACCATGTTCAGTTAATGAGAGATGAACAAGTAGTTTTGATAGTCATGACCTTTTAACCTTGTTCCCCAACTCTGTAGTGTGCCACAATGTAGAGGGTTTATTGCAGTCGGGATCCTTTTAAGTTTGCAGAGCCAGTAGCACATCAGTCCATCCGTTATATTTGATGTTAAAAGTAAAGGGTGCAGAGCAGAGGACCATGAATGTCAGACGGAAAGACAAGAAGACACAAGAGGTAGAGGAAGCAGCAGGGGGCCGACCAGAGGAGGTGCCAGAGCAGCCCAGTGTGCCATCGTCAAGTGAAGCAGCTTGCCAGGATGTTTGAGGGCCTCATGAATGTGCCGGATGAGGAGGGATGAGCGGGTGGAGAAGGAGTCTGCCAAGCAAATGCACCAGTTCACAGTCCTCTCCCACCCCAACAGCAGCAACTCAAGACAATATAAGGAAAGCCCAAACCATTAGAAGCGATGGTACGGTTTTCCAACCCAGTGACCAGGTCCTTCTGTTATTGCCATGCTCACACAACAAGCCGTGGGCAAAATGACAGCGACTGTGCCAGGTCAACAGGAAGACTGGCCCAGTGACTGACAAGGTGCTGAGTCCTGACTGTGACTGTTGCCTGCCACATCAGGTGTTCCACAGGAATATCCTAAAAGAGTGGATCCTTCCTCCATAACACTGCGCCTTAATGACCTTACTCTGTATTCACTATCCAACCCCTATCTGCTCCTTAATCCCTGACCAGTCTCCATACTGTCTAAGCCCTACCTGCTCCTTAATGACCAGTCTCTGTATTGCCTAACCCCTACCTACACCTTATTACCCGTCTCTGTATTCATTATCTAACTATTCAGTTTATCTAAATATTCATCAGTCTCCCAACTATGAATATTCAGTTATTATTCATACATATTATAATATCTTATAATATATTAGTTTATAGTAAAGCCACTATAAAGATTCAAGATTTCAAGCTGTGTATTTGTCACACATAGCCTACAGGATATGTAGTGAAATGAAAAATGGCGATGCTCAGCGGAATGTGCAAAAGAATAATACAGAGAACACAAATTGGAGGGATCAGAAATTGGAGGGATCAGAATATTTACAATATTTATAGTATTTACAGTGTATATGTAACAATGACACCAATCATTTAAATGGGCACTGAGGTCTAAATTCACAATATTGGGGGAGAGTTGTCTCCGCCCGCCCGTCCCCTCCTCCCCAGACTCGAAGCACACGTGTGTTGCCAGGTTGAGCACACTGAACAAACACATTATCTGTCTTGAAATCCTTCTGGGCTCCAAGCTGTCACCATCTTTCAAATGCAACTCCAAGATTTAATTGTGTTTCACCACAGCAGAGCTTTTTTGAAAGAGGACAAGGCATTTTAGGTCAGGTAGAATCTAGTACTACCTCATTTGCTTGCTTCCATTGCTGCAGCATGCTGTGCTTCAGGGCCAATTTGTTTCATATCTGGCAACCCAGATTGTCCAAATGAGCAGTGGGTGGAGTCAACTCGGAGGACAGTGTATCACGCAGACCAATACAGACCTGGACCTATAATACAGACCTATAATAGGAGTCCTTTAAAGGACTCCTATTATACCACCAGGTGTGAGCGTGATTAGCCATTCCAATTTGGTTTCAAAAACTGGTTGGAATGGCCCCACGTGACATCACAAGTGGGAGTGTCCAACCAGATCTGGTTGGACACTGGTAGATAGATCAGCCTACCAGTTGCTCCAGTCCACTGGGTAGGCTGGTAGGCCGATTTATCTAGCACACTTGTGATGTTAACTGCAGCCATTCCAACCGGTTTTTGAACCTGCGTGGAATGGCTGATTACGCTCACACCTGGTGGTATAATATGTCTCTTTTAAAGCTCGGTGAAGGGAACAGAATGACGTGAAACACAAACACACTCAGGCTGCCACAATTTGACACGTGCCATCTCCAGCCCTGCTTGCTTGCTTTGCTTGTCTTCTTTTTGAACAATGACTGAGGCTGGCGGGTTGGGGAGGGGTGATGAGAGTCTTTCTTGAGGCATATAAATAACCAGCAGCATGGTATTACGCTATGGCCAGGGAAGGGAGGAAGGGAGGATGGGAGGTGTAGAATGAGCATGGTTGTATTCTGGTCACACAGGCGTGTCATATCGTTTTTATCCAACTGTTTTCATTCCATCGCTGTGTGTGAACTGCGTGGTAGAAGGTTGAAAAGGGTTGATGTAGGTGACAGCAAATCAATTGATCGAGACTATTTCTTCAAAATGTCTGGTTTCTTCGGTTTGCAACCTGTGTGTGTGTGTTTGTGTGTGTGTGTGTGTGTGTGGGGGGGGTGTGTGGGGGGGGGGGGGGTTTAGTTCCTACATGCGTTTATCAATCAGCCCGTTGGTTCTGTTTCAGCTAAAAGCCCGCTTCCCCCAGGCTAACGTTTTTATCCATCCAAAACCCTTTAGCTCAGTTAGCTCATTATGTACTGACGAAGGTCCGGCAATTACCCCCAAGAGCCATGCTGGCTTAACCTTGCTTTCACTGAAATGTATCGTCCTGCTCATCTCAAGGCCCAATTATTCTCCATCCCTTCAGACGCTAGCGGAGGCTCGACCCACTGCTACACACGAGCCATTAAAGGCTGCGTTGCCATAACAACCGTGCCGACTAACATGTTCATCTTGGATAAAAATGATTATGCAATGTGGAAAGTAGACTACATAATGTGTGTGTGTGTGTGTGTGTGTCTGGTTTAAGTAAAGAGGAGGGAGATATTGTATCACTGGATAATAATAATGTTATCGCTTTCACAAGATTGTAGATGTGAACAGAATGTACACAACGAGTGTGTAGTGAAGCCTGAGAGGAATAATGCAGTGCAACAAACAGAACAGGTTGAAGTAATAGTGTATTCAAATATCACATACTACGTTAAGTTGTAAAACAAGAAGTTTTGCTCAGTGTTTGTGCCTGTGAGCGAATCAGCTGTGTTGGCGAGAGCACAATACTAGTGGTGTCAGCACTTTTACAACACAAGGTGCCACTGTGTGATATACGGTGTTTGGTGCTGTGCTGTGATATTTCTATTGAGTTGCAATGTGCCTTATCACAAATATTGATCATTGAGACCTTTTAAAATACACATGTCTAATAATAACACATGTTGATCTTACTAGTTATACTGTAGCTGGGGTCTTCTTTTTTATATAACTACATACAGTACATATTGCCGGAAAGCGAGGTAAAAGAGACAGTATGTTTTATGTGGAAGTGGTAATGGTGTATTTAAGTAATGTCCATGAGTGTAGCAAAAGCTGAAAAGTATTGAAAACAAATAGTAAATTACTACTTCCAAAATACTTGGAAGTAGTTATTGTCTATATGACTGAACTGTTTCCACAGAAGAGAGTAGGCCTATGACTTTTGAAGTTGAGCTCAAATTGTTGATTGTTATGAAAAACAGGCTTCCTTTTGGAATATTCAGGGCATTTTATTAAACCCGGTAATTGTTTAAGGGGACATGATTTGCAGCACAAAGTGTGTCCACAATGTGGAAATAGCTGTAATTTTATATTTTCAATGCAGTGTGTTGAATTCAGGACACTGTCGACGTTTACATGGACACCAATTCTGATTCCGATCCGATCTGATATTGACCTAAATAAGACAATATTCAGATTATGGTGTTTACATGAGTTGCTTATAGAATATTCCATTCATATTACCGTTTACATGTTACAGAGCTGTTACATGTTAGTCTGATTAATGACACACACACTACGTCTCCTACTCTATACGTCCGACTTTCCCCTCATGAATTTGACCCTCAGACCTGGAATACAATTCAATGCATGATGCTCCTGTATACCCTTTTGAGTGTTCTCTTCATTTCTATCATTTTGCAAAAGCTTCAACTCCAAGTCGTTATTTTTTACGGCTATACGTATACTTTATAATTGATCATCATGTATTGCATTGCATTACAAATAAAAAAAGGCTTCTATTGTAGATAATGTTGCAAATTACAACTGACATATTTTGTCACACATGTCCACATTCCAACATGTCTACATGTGTTCATGTCTGTATTTTTGGAGACTCAACAGCTGCTCTGAGCGTTGTACAAATTCTGTTGACCTCATTAGTCTGCCCTTGAAGTCGTGCAAAACATTTATTTGGCAAACATCTGGTTCAGAGGTGGTGTAGACACGACCCAGAGGCCGTCGCCCCCGGAGCCGGGCGTCACGCAAGCTGTTTTGTGACGGGACATGCACACGGGTTGGCAGGCCTCACCGTATATTAGCCGTGTTCTGCTAATGGGCCAGCAGTTTGCTCAGGTGCAGATTGAGCAGGTCATCAGGCAAATGGTTGCCGGCTTGATTCCTCACTGTGTCCCTCCGAGCGGGCGACGCAAATAACCCACTCGTCAACAACGCACCTGATTGGTTCCAGTTGGCTGCTGCTTGTTGCTGTGTGATGATTCCTTTCATTGTAGTTCTCAGCGGTTAATTGTAAGTGAATGCGAGGAAGAAAGCGGTCGCAACAGCACGAAATCAGCTACGTAAACACAGACCATTGACCTTTTGTGTCTCCTATTATCTCCCCCCTACCTTGTTGTGTGTTTGCATTTACAGGACAGATTTTTGCCATCTTTGCCATTAAACTGATAAACTAACTACATTTTCACACGTGCGAGTACACACAGATGTTTTATGCTCCCCCTCTCTCTCAGCATTTATTTTCCTATCGATTAAGGGGAAGAAAATGCGCATACAGGGCAACGTATACAAACCCATTCAACACGGTGATGCCTATAGCCCCAGCAGCAGACCTATGAGGTCATTAGTGGCTTAAGAGAAATGAACATGTCCATGGTTCCACCTCTCCAGAGGTTATTGATCAGCTAGGCCTGTATATGTGTATGTGTGTGTGTCTGTCTCTGTTTTTATTTAAGGAAATGTCACATGAAAATATTAGCTGTTATTTTACCCAAACACAGCTCGTATCATGGAAAAGTTAAACTTATGATATGAGGCTTAAATGAAAGATGAAATAAAGTGCCTTGCTATGCTAATTAATGCACAGGGGATAGACATTTCAACAACAATATAGTTAAATGTTCAATCCAAGCCTGTACCTGTACCTAAACAGAGGCTGGCATATGCTGCTTCTCCATACAGCCCACGTCTGCTGGTTTTATACTCAAATTCTGGGGTTGTCACGAGTGCAGCCGAGGTACTCCGAAGTCTCCCGCCTCATCCAAGCTGTGGCGACGGTGCGGCAGGAAATTGACTGAAACTGGCTTAAACGTAGCGTAACAAGTGATGCTCTCTACCACACTGCCCAAAGTAATGGAAATGCAAATCGGGGCAGAGCTCAGGTTCTTGCTGTACCTGCGCTAATGGGAAAGCAGCAATAGAGACTTCAAGAGAACACATGACAACCATTAGAAGAAGACCCCTCACCGGGAAGATGTGAGCTCACAGCAGCCACAAGCCCCATTCTCACAGCTAGTCCACTTTGGGAATTATATCGCTGGAAATACCTGCGCATGAGACGAGATGAGCCCAGTGCATGGAGACCATGCAGATGATATGTGATTCTGGAACCAGGGCCCTGTTTCAAGAAGTTGAAGTTCAAGGTTAGCCGTAAATGTGGTTAGTTTCAGATACCGAGATTAAACTACTTCCAGTTCAGTTACAATGGTGACTAACCTGGAGCAAACCTGGTACATAGCACGGTCAGCTCTGAGATAACTGCAACCTACAGCTGCAGTGGCAACTTGTTTCTATCGCCTCATTAGTTTTGATAATGGCAACAAACAACTTTATATGGTTATATCTAAAACTGCATTTTCCCTCCTTGCTAGTAGCCTATTTTACCGTGAAGAGGGATTCTGCTGTTGAATAAGACCATACATATAGGCTACTCAATGTCGGCCCTATGAGTAATGGTAAGGGATAAGTATATGACCACAGCTCAATATGAACAGAGAACACAGCACTACCTCTTCCTACGATGCTCATTTTACATTACTACAATATCCACCAGTCACTTCAGCCCCTCTCATCTGGCACTTTTATTAGCTTTTTTGTTGTTGTATTGTTATTGTCATGATACACCAACTAACCAACCAAGCATCAACCATGCCGGCAACATGCGTAGTAGTCGGCTGTTCTTCTCGGCATGACGGGAAGAATGAAATCACCTTTCACTGTATCATGCACATTTGTGTTTTAGCCCATGTAATAGATATCCACAAATGGACCCAAGGGGAGCAAGAATGTTGTCCTTGTTCTCTTAGCATGCAATTATGAATGCTTAAAACCTGTTCCATTCTTATCTTTATGTACCACAGTGATATATTGCTGTCTCTTTCAACAGATTACAAAAAAGGTACTGATTGTAAGTTGCTTTGGATAAAAGCCACTGACCTGTCATCTATTCAAACGCATTCAGTTATTAACAGACATGTATAAAGACCTCAAGGTCCCCTTGAGACGTGTTCCACAGTGCACTGCTGAAGTACGGCCGAAAGCAACAGGCGTTCAGCTACACGAGTGTGGAGTGTGTGTGGTTGCTGGCTGGTTTAAGCAGCCTCACCTGGCCCGAGTTAAAGTCTGGGGTTGTGTGAGGATGCACTCTGCAATACTGCAATAAACCAGTTTATCACAGAGTTGGAATCAGCAGGTGGGAGATACTGACATGTCAGAGCTCTTGTGTGTGTGTGTGGTGATGGCGGGTTTAACCTGTGTGCACTGATTAGCAAACACATCACAGGTGTTCAGCCTCAACCGGCCCCATGCTATAACTCAGCTCAGGTGAGGCAACCACACACATGGAGGAAAGAGGCCAACTTGCCGCCCGTGAACACAAGGAGAAGTGAAGTGGAAACAGGCCACAACCAGTACATATATTTATATATATATACTGTATATATACATATTATATATGTACTATATTTGTTCAGAGTTCACCTGGACTTTGCATACCCCCCTGCCTTCCCTCTCCTAGCCCTAGCACTAACTTGCGTGTTTGTACGTCTTGCCATTTTTAATAGTACTTAGCATATTAGCATATTGTATGTTCTTAGATGTTGGTAACGTGCTCAGAATCGCACCTCTGCTCTTATCCCAGCTATTATGCAGGCTACCTAGTAATTATGAAACTCGTTCTATTAGCCTCGCAACTATGAATGCTTGAAACCTGCTCTATTCTTATCTTTATGCACCACAGTGATATATTGCTGTCTCCTTCAACATATGTACTCTTTGTAAGTCGCTTTGGATAGAAGCGTCTGCCAAATGCCCTAAATGTGAATGTAAATACTTATATTGCACATAACATGACAACATGACATTATCTGAACTCTTATATGGTGACATTAGGCAAATTAAAATGCCCAATGAATACTCACTTGCATTCTGCAAGCGATCAAAGTTGTAGGTGTTCCAGAAGATGTACAGTATGTGTCTCACACATTTGTCTTCCTGGACAGAGTGATGGAGATGACAGCGTGCAGGCTGGGTCCATCAATACCATATAAATTATCCACCGCATCGCTTCAACTCTCGTAACTTCCAGTGCCAGCAAACATGGCTGCTGCACCAAGCCCTACATGACAAGAGGATGCAAAAATAATATACTCACTTTGAACTGCAATATGTTGATCTTGTCTTTGTTTGAGTCATTTTAATTAAAATGATGAAAACAAAGACAAGATCAAATAAATTCACCACAGTCTAATTTTCCTTGAACTTCTTTTGCTAGTAAGCCCAAGCCTTATTTTACACAAATGTGATCTAACAATTGTGTAACAGTACAGTATACCATTTACATTTTCTGTTTGAAAGTAGTTATATCATGGCCTGTACCAAAAGTGCATTGAGAGATGATCATGGCTGCGTCCGAATCTCCATACCTAGCGTATGTAGGCGAGAGTAGTATGTACTATGTCCTATAGACCTGCACGATATTGGAAAAAATTGACATCGCACATTCTTTTGTCTACATATTGCGATATTAATAAATGCAGGAATTTAACAGATGATTAACCAACAAGAAACTAGAATGAACGAATGTCTGTGACCCTTAAAGAATGTCTTGTTTATTTTTACATGTGCAACATGAGGATTCACACATCGTATCTACCCTGCAGCGCTGTGAACTGATTAAAACAGACAGCCTAGTGTTCCACGCACAGAGCTGCCCACGTGTGCTGCGGGAAAAATCCATGTATTTCTTTGTTGCGTCAACAATAATTTTAATGGCTGAAATTGTAGGCGATTTAACTCATATTTCATGTCATTATTTCTAAACTTGACAAAAAAAAAAACTTTCATTCATCTTGCGACAGTATGGTCAACATTCGCTCACTAACAGCCAATCGCACGTCACACACACACAACAACATCTGCATTCAAAAGCAGTTGTCCACTAAACACTGCCGTGCTGCAAAGCCAAAAGGCACAAGAAAATGGAAGTTATGTATTTTATTAGTTGAAAGGCGAAAGCAAATATCATGCATGCATCAATACACTCCCAGAACTGACCCGGACCCGTCTATTATTTGAAAGCTGGGTCCTGGACCCGTGCAGACCCGAGAAATGTTGGGATCACCCAATCACAGATGATTGCTATTAGTTAACGTTAATTTACAAGTTGTCAAAACGTTACTGAATGGAACGTTAATAGTGTTCTCCCTTGTGCCTCGTTGTGACACATATAATCTTCCTTAAAAGTTGGTAAAATATATCAAGGTTGCTGAAGTCTGAATAGTTAACACTGTTGATGAGAGATACTGTGAGATCAAAGCACTTTGCCTTTTTCAATATTAATGAATTACAACTACAGACTTCATCCACAATAATATTTAACACTTTACTTCTAACTTAATGTGGAAGCTGCAGAATCTGTCATTTGTCCAGCTTTAATCCTTTTGCCATCTCCTGAAAATACAAAAAAACTGTCGCGAGCGCCACAGAACGACAAACACTCCAAACTGACCATGGGAGTATTTTTAGTCCTGTGCCCCATACACCGCACGGCTTCAGGACAATATAATATTCTATTTAACGATTGTTTTGACTAATCTGCGTCACCCCTTCCCGCTCATTCAGTCTGTGTCGTGGTCTTTTCATCAAGTCGGTCAGTCAGCACACAAGCAACACAACACACACTACAGACGTGTGCCTAACACTAATAACACAACATAATACACACATCAATTTCCCACCCATTGACCCATAATCCCTCTGTCTCGTCGAGAAATGTCCAATTACATCAGAACACCAACCTGAAAGCAATACCGATTTGCTGCAGTGGGCGGCACAGAAAAATTATAAGACAGCATCCTTTTTTATTGTAACATACATTTAACAGAAAATTAATTCCTGCACGGGTCTGATTTTCAAGACCCACTCGCGCCCCGCGCCCGCAACGTGCAGAACCCGCCATCCGCACATATAACCCGCAGCCCGACGGCACAAGACCCGCAGCCCGACCAGAACCATTTTGTGAATGGTTTTGTGAAGTACTTCAACACACTTGATACGCAAGTCTGTGTTTGCTGCACAACCTGCTGTCTTTTCTGCAGCGCGTGAAATCACATGGCCAACGACTAGTCGACTTCTCTTGGCCTGAGTCGACTTGTGGTCATTACGTTGACTAGTCGATTAGTCGACTAGTCTATGCAACCCCTAGTCAAGCAGCAAAACAGTTGTATCATGGCATGTTTGAGTTACGTACATGACATTGCACCATCCTTGCGAATGTTGTTGGGAAAGTTCACTTTCTACATGAACTAGTTCAAAGTTCAGTTCGCAAATTTTAAAATGAACTAGTTCAGTTCATAGTTCATAATTCAAAATTTTGAACTAAGTTCACAGTTCCAAAAATGAACTAGTTCATAGTTCATTTTTTTCAATATGTTGCTGCGAGCTATTATCTTTCAAAATTATTGCCACAGCCCATATAGAACCACAGACAGCAATTATTTTATCAGTTTTAACACTGAAACTATGCGTCAGATTTCATCTTCATATCCAATTTTGAATCGTTATCCAACCAGGGTTTACATTAACATTGAGGGGACAGCATTTCCCCATTGTTGCTTTAACGCTTTAAATGATCATACGACGCCTCCTTGCTGCTTTGTCGTCGACATCCTGCTGTCACCTCCATGCTGCTTTTTGTTTTGATGACGCATGCGGCAGTGCGACACTGGTGTTGCCAGATTGGGTGTTTTTTCCGCTACATATTAAGGCCTGTTTACGGTGTGTTTTAGCCGGGTTTTCCCCTGGAAGGCTCTATAGAAATCTGGCACCCTATTGAACAAAGTTAAACTGAGAGAGCGTGCGTTCACAGACACCAGAATGAACGTGTTCACAGTAACGTTCATCAGGCAGTAATACAGTACGTTCAGTTCACCTTCGCCCAAAATATGAACAAGTTCATGAACTATCGTTCAATGAACGCGTTCAGGCACAACACTGACTATCGCGCATGCACACATCACAATGGCGATGCTTAAACGATAGATATTGTGAAGCCCTAATGTCCAAAATCATATTTCCACAAAGTATTCAAACATTCGACAGGACAACCATCTTGACCAAAACGTTTAAACTTAATTGATAACCTCTCAAACCCTAGACCAACAACCCCAATGGCAACTCAACAGGCAACTGAAATTGCAGTTTAAAACATGTTATACTACATTTATGTGGGTTTTTTAATTGGATGTTGCGTGCAATGAGCTCAGCTTGAATTCTGCGACACAGTAGTTTCGTCCAAAACATGCATTGCCTTGCATACTAATAGTAGGCTACACCAGAACACAGTGCACACTGTAGTGTGTAGTGTGCAGTTTTTGTACAGATCGTTCCTTTCACATCAGATGCCGAGCTGCGGAGTCGACCTCTGACCTACCGTAGCCGAGCCGCGCGGCCCAGCAGTAACCGTAGCCAAGCCGCGGTTTTTAATATTTTTGGGGGTTTCAGCATGGTGTCTACCAAGACTCAAGATTCAAGAAGTGTATTTCATCACATACACATACAGGGTGGTGCAGTGAAATTAAAAGTACCGATGCTCAGCAGAATGTACAAAGGAATAATACAGATAACACGAATTGGATTTGAAGTTTTTAATATTTACAGTAAAAAAAAGACCAACAGGAATGAACAATTATAAAAAGAAATATACAAGGCAGTTATAAAAAATGTTAAAATAAGAAAAAATTGTAATAAAAATAGAATAGAATAAAGTGGTTACAGAACATTTATGTCTGCATGTACGTATGTATGTCATAAGTTACGTAATAGGTTCTGTAGTAAAACTATGTGAGTGCACGTACTGTGTACTAACTATGTGTGCATGTGTGTGTGTGTGTGGTGTGTGTGTGTGTGTGTGTTGTGTGTGTGTGTGTGTTGTGTACATGGGAGGTGGCACCAGTCGGGGGGCCCTGGTGTGTATGTGTGTGTGTGTGAGTGTGTGCATGGGAGGACCATGGACCATGTTGGACCATAGACCCATGTTCTACATGCTCCACGATGGCTTGTAGCCATAAACCACCAGACATTAAAACAAGTTCAGTAACATTGTTTTGTCATGTAACACCTTTTGTTATTTTAGCACGAAGTAAAAGAAACAGTGGAGAATGCTAGATGGCTTCAACTAGTCTCCTAGAGCCTTTCCATGGTGATGTAGTGCACATGAACTGACTGGGCATCAACCAATAAAAGCACTGAAAAAGCAATGAATGTCGGGCATTCCCTGATCGATCACATTTTCAGGGGGCGATAGATGATGGCTTTTGAAGCAGCACATGATCGCACATTTTTCAGGTTCAACCTATCCGGGTTTGAGTTGACTCGATCCTCAAGATTGAAGTCAGCTGTTCTGTCAGTCCAGGGAACTGTTTGCTTGAGTCAGAGTTCTGGTTTAAGCTTAAACATATCCTAACTTGAAACAGGGCCTATATGTTGCTTGGCAAGCCAAGAACTTTTCAAAATGTGTGTGGAGTGACTTGTCCTCTATTGGTGTTACGTGATTGTTGTAGTGACTGTTTGGATTTTGTAAAAATACCTCACATGTAACTGCCGTCATAACTATCAACTCACACGTTCAGGCGACGAATACTGACATCCAAATTGAGTATTTGAGTCCTCATGTTCATCTCTAATCTGTGTTGTGGTGTGTGTGTGTGTGTAGCCAACAAGCTGCTGATCCCATGTCTTATGAAGGCGTTCGCTGTCGTCAGTCTCCTGTCTCCTGAGTGTGACCGCTTCAGTCTTCCGCATGACGTCACCTCAGCTCGGAGGTATGTTCCAAATGAAGTTATTTTTAACCGTGCATCTGACTCCCAACATCATAAACTACCCTGTGCCCTCGGCGTTCTGCCAACGCTGTCATTGCAGTTTAATAGGCAATACATCAACAAGTACGTGCAGCGCTGGGGTTGCTGTGTATTGTACATCTGTGAATAAAATACAACACTGGGTGTGAGTGTGTGTGTGTGATCTCAGCGATGCTGCCAAAACACCAGTGGACCTGGGACTATTTGTCTACGTGGGCCCCAGATAGATAAGCCTCTCCAGTTTTTTTATCCAACACAATGACACCCGTTTGCTCATGAAAAGCTCTCAGCCATGATGAAGCCTGAATTTAATTAGCAAAATTCCTCACTTAAAACAAGGACATTATAACCATGGTTAACCTTTTAGTGTTAGTGTGTGTCATGTCTTGGGGGTGGGTGGCGTGTGTACTGGTGGTTTGATGGCGGTGTGTGTGTGGGTGTGTGTGTGTGTGTGTGTGTGTGTGGGTGTGTGTGTGTGTGTGTGTGCGTGTGCGTGTGCGTGTGCGTGTGCGTGTGCGTGTGTGTGTGCGTGTGTGTGTGTGTGTGTGTGTGTGTGTGTGTGTGTGTGTGTGAAAAAAGCAGAGTTGATGAACTGTGATGATGAGATCCGGTAGTTTGGTGCATGGCGAGAGGGTTGGCGATTGTCCCTGTAGCCTATACACACCACCTCAGAGAGATAAATGTAATATTTAAAGTATAATGAAGTGTACCCATTAGTATGGGTGCGTTTGTGCTTTCCTTGTGTGAGAATCGGTGTCTGATACGCTGCTGGGCTGCATAACTACTGTGCTACTGTCATGAGTCCACTCCGCCCACAGTCACGCGACTAAACAGATAAATGCTTCTTCTGAGAGTGTGTGTGACCCTCCACTGGTCCTCAGTAGATTGAGCAGACTGATTTGGATGTAGAGTCTGTTCATGTCTTCGTAAGTTGCTATGGCCTTATGTCATGAAATTAATAATTACTTAAATTACTTAGAACTAAATTACAGATTTTTTTTTTCATGCCTTTCCTCCTCCTTTGGCAGAAATGTTCCGATAGATAACGTTGTTATTCAATATCCATATTTTAAGCATGTTGGCATGAACTGTATTCTGCATCTCAACTTGTGTCAACCCACATCACTAAAAGACTTTTCGATTTCAGATTGATGATCTACTATTAAATATTGTTTCAATTTGATCATTTTGAAGGAAACCCGGTCAGGTGTTGTGCTGCACAGTGTTTCTTAATGTTAAGGTAGCCTGCCTGCACTGCCAACAATATCTGATCTGATTTGTGGATTTCTTGTCACCTTTTTTTTTGACATTTGAGACGTGATTATAAGCTTTATAGCCTTTGTCTATAAAGCTTCTGAAACATTTTCTTGAAATTCGGGGGTTTTCAATTGTGGGGTATATATATATATGTATGTATGTATGTAATATGTACTTTCTACTCTATCCCTCCGATTGATTTTTGATGATACTCTACGGATGGCTGGATGGTTAGATGGATGACTGGATGGATGGCTGGATGGCTGGATGGATGGCTGGCATGGATGGCTGGCATGGATGGCTGGATGGATGGATGGCTGGATGGATGGGCTGGAATGGCGGGTGGGATGGCCGGATGGATGGGCTGGATGGCTGGGTGGATGGATGGCTGGATGGCTGGGTGGGATGGCTGGCATGGATGGATGGCTGGTGACTGGTGATGGCTGGGTGGCCTGGATGGATTGGATGGCTGGATGGGTGGATGGCTGGGTGGATGGCTGGATGGCTGAATGGCTGGATGGCTGGGTGGGTGTATGGCTGGGTGGATGACGTATGCTTGATGCTGGTTGCCCCTCCACACACGTGGGGTTTAAACACCACGCCATGGGGTGATGTGGACAAGCTGGCAGAGGCGGAGAAGCCTCCTTGATCCTCTCCCTATCATATCGAGGGTCCCGGTGCGTACGGGAGAGAATGCGGTGCCCGGTGTGAAACCCGTCTAAATTGGCTGGCT